>CM074720.1:452114631-452442131 GCA_037306005.1 Rhinophrynus dorsalis | reverse complement strand
ATTCATCCAGAGAGTCGGCAGTATCTCTGCTTTGCCTGCGACCGAGGGCACTTCCAGTTCTCTGCCCTCCCCTTTTGCCTGACCATGGCTTCTCAAGTCTTCAATAGAGTCCTAGGAGCATTGATCTCCGTCCTACATAGGAACGGCGTCAGGGTGACCATACATGGACAACCTCCTTCTGAAGGCCTCGTCTCCGGAACTCCTTCACCAGCAGGTGCAGGACTGCATTCATGCTCTCTCCCATCACGGGTGGATCATCAACTTGGGCAAGTCAGACCTTGTTCCTTCCCAGAGGATGATCTTTCTGGGCCTCCTCTTCGACACTCAGAGGGGGATGGTGTTTCTCACGGACAAAGTGGCTCATCAGATAGCAGTGAAGGTCCAGGCTATCCTGTCTCAGGATCCAGTTCCAGCCAAGAAGTTGTCATCCTTGGTAGGGAAGTTCATTTCCACCATAGAAGCAGTCCCGTTTGCCATGGCTCACACCAGGGAACTTCAGCTGTTTCTAATCCTTGCATGCAGGGGCTGTCCAGATCTCCTGGAGTGATCCCTATCTCTTCCTCTTCAAGTGGAGCAGAGCCTATCATGGTGGCTCAACCTGAACAATCTCCTTAAAGGCAGACCCTTCCTGGTGCCCTTCTGGACCACAGTGACGACGGATGCCAGCCTCTATGGATGGGGAGCTGTACTGGGGCACTTGAGTGTTCAGGGCTGGTGGTCCCAGGAGGAATCTCTCCTTCTCATCAATGTCTTGGAGCTTCGGGCGATATTTCATACCCGACATCACTGGACACGGCAACTGGAGGATTGCCCAGTCAGGGTACAGTCGGACAATGCCACGGCGGTAGCCTACATCAACAAGCAAGGCAGTACAAGAAGTCTCGCTGCTTCGTTAGGGGTCAAGGCTATTTTCTCATGGGCAGAGGAGCATGTCCCTGCCATTTCAGCAGTTCATATTCCTGGTGTAGACAACGTTCTGGCAGACTTCCTCAGTCAACACACAGTGGACAGCGGAGAGTGGGAGCTACATCCAGAGGTGTTCAACCTGATCATCCAGCAGTGGGGTCTTCCTTGCATCGACCTGATGGCAACCAGGCACAACAGGAAGGTTCCAACATTCTGCTCTCGCTGGGTGGATTCCCTGGCTCTGGCAGTGGATGCCTTGTCGATCCCGTGGACATTTCCTCTGGCATACATCTTTCCTCCTTTTCCCTTGTTGAACAGAGTACTTCGGAAGCGGAGACTGGAGCGCTGCCCAGTCATTCTGATTGCTCCGTACTGGCCCCGACAGGCTCAGTTTCCGGAGCTTCTGGACCTCTAAGTGGCAGAACCTCTTCGACTTCCCCCCCGTCCAGACCTTCTTCTACAGGGTTACCTCTGGAAGGAAGACGTTCATCGTCTGGCTTTGACGGCATGGAGATTGAATCCTCAATTTTGAAGAAGAAAGGATTTTCTTCTAGTGTGGTGGCTACTATGCTTAGTGCCCGTAAGCCTGTTTCCTCTAAGGCCTACCATCGAGTTTGGTCTACTTTTCTGGCTTGGTGTGCTGACAATGACCTGTCTCAGGATTCTGACCTTCCTACAGTTCTTTCCTTTCTCCAGGATGGTGTGGATAAGGGTCTCAGTCTGAGTTCTCTTAAGTTTCAGCCTTCTGCACTCTGTCTTCTTTCAGAGGCATCTTGCTATCATTCCTGATGTTAAGGTTTTCTTCCAGGGTGTTGCTCATACCCGTCCGGTGTTTGGGTCCCCTGCTCCTCAGTGGGATCTTAACCCGGTCTTGGGAGTACTCCAGCGTCACCCGAGTTGCGGAGCTGCATGCCCTGTCTTGTAGACCACCCTTTTTGGTCTTTCACAAGGACAGGGCGGTGCTTCATACCTCACAAGAGTTTCTCCCGAAGGTGGTGTCTGAGTTCCACATTAATCAGGAGATTGTGTTCCCTTCCTTCTGTCCTAACCCTACTTCTGACAAAGAGAGGGATCTTCATTTGTTGGATGTTGTGCGTTGTCTCAAGTTCTTTGAGGCAGTCTGACACTCTGTTTGACATTGCTGAGGGTCCTAGGGCAGGGAAGCCTGCTTCCAAGGTAACCATTGCTTCTTGGATCAAGTCCACTATTCGTAAGGCTTACGAACTTTGGAAGAAACCTGTTCCTTTCAGGCTCATGGCTCATTCTGTGAGGTCTATTGGGTCTTCTTGGGCCTACAAGAACTAGGCCTCAGCTGATCAGTTGTGCAAGATGGCCACTTGGTCATCTGTGCACACTTTTTCTAAACACTACTGTGTGGATGTGCTGGCATCAGCTGATGCCAGTTTTGGGAGAAAAATCCTGGAGGCAGCCTTGTCTGTATAGGATCTCTCTTAGTCTCTCAGTACTCTTTCACTTTTGAGCCCTGTTGGCTCTAGTTCAGTGTGCTGTGCAACAGTTCATGGGATTTGTTTTAACCCTGTTCAGTGTCCGTTGACACTTTTCGGTTGGTGTTGAACTATTTATGATCTGTAGGTTCATTGGGGCTCTGGTGACTTTGGGGGCCTGCGTCTGGTCCTTGCCTTTCTTCTCGCCCTGGGGAACTTAATGGTTGGACATCCCAAAGTTACCAGTAACCTGTATTGGACAACAGAGAAAATAGGATTTTAGTCTTACCTGTTAAATCCTTTTCTCTTAGTCCATACAGGTTACTGGTCTCCCACCCTGTCAAGGGACCATTCTTGGCTCTCCTGTGGCAGAACGTAGGGGTCTTTTCGGGTTCATGCTCACAGGAGTTTTCCTTTACCTTCTTACTACCTAGTCAATAGTTAGTCTGCAAATCTTACTGGTTGGGGATTGGCTAGCTGCAAGCTAAGGAGAGGAGGTAGGCTCCACCCAGCAGTCACTTCTCAGAATTGTTCCTGCCTATTAAAGGGGCTGATCGCCTATGCCAAAGTTACCAGTAACCTGTATGGACTAAGAGAAAAGAATTTAACAGGTAAGACTAAAATCCTATTTCACTGTCGTCCAATACAGGTCACTGGTACTCTGGGAGGCGTAAGTCCCCTTTAATAGGCAGGAACAACTATGCAAATAATTTGCAAGGGGCGGAGCCTCCCCTCTTACTTAAGCCACCTTCTGGCCAGAGCCACTTTAGATTGATTTGTTCCTGGTGTGCTTGCACACCAGGTAGAGAACATCTATGCATCTTAGTATTTTATTATTTTTTATTCAAATATGGAATACCACCATTAGGAGGGTGACCATGGCTGTGAATTGCCCTCTTTAAAGTGGCTGGTGCAGCTTCCAGGGATTTTCTGTGGACCTTATGCCCTGAAGAGGGGACAGCTTGTGTTAAGCAGCTCCCCTGTTGGGGAATTTACCTCTGGTTCTTTCCCTCCTTATCATGGTCACCTGAAGACAGAAGTCAGCAAGGAAGGTGAGTCACCCATTGAGTGCTGAAGGTCCACTTGTCCCCACATTGTCCCTTTGCTGGGCTTGTATTTGGGAGTTTTAATACACTCCAGTACTCATAGGGTGTTTTTATTGCATTATTACTGTTTATGCAATTTCTGTGTTATTCTCTGAGTTTTGGAGCATTGGGTATTCATTTATTTATGTTTCTCATGTGTTTCATGCTTGTTTGGGCACTTTTTAATGTTTTCCTAAACTTTATTAAAAATGGTGTTCCGCGCCTTTAAGCGCGGCTTTTTCCCGCTCAGACGCAAGGGCTCCTTTACTCTCTATGGGAATTCACAGTATGGGACATATCTCTGGAACCGCTTGTCACAGCAACTTCAGAGAGGGCTCATTTTAATTCTAGGCTCCTGATCTATCATCCGGAATGTGTTTTATTCATGTGGGGTGTTCAGGGGGGCTTCGGGCAATGTTTGGGGTACTTGGCCAGGAAAACTACATTTCCCATGAGCGCTTGGTTCGCGCTCGTTTCTGATTGGCTGTCATGACGGCCGCCATTTTGTGGTACTTTTCCTAGGCGAGTACACTACGCAGGGACCGAGCCTTCTCTCTCCTCAACAGATTAACCCTTCGCTGGCCAGATAAGTCCGTTTTTAGAACATTTCTGGGGTGAAACTTTAATCTTAACACTTTTTCTGGGTGATAGTGTTATTGGTGGGGTATATTGACGCTGTGAGCATGTCTACTTCACTGGAGCTAGGGGCTAGACCCCAGTCTAAGGAGGATGGGGGGTCCGCTACCCCCATGGCGTTTTGCTCCTCTTGCCACATTGGGCTGGATGGCGATAATGTGGGGGATCTATGCCCTAATTGTACTGGTCAAGATAGCAACCCTGGGCTTCCCAGCCACGCTATTGAGCCATCTTGGGTGAGGGAGTTTAAAGCTGCCACTAGGGATCTCAGATCCACGCTTCAACTCTTTCCCTCTCAGGTACAGGGGGCTCTCCAGGTCTGGCAGACCCCCTCTACTATCAGGACCTCCCTGCCTAAGCCACAGGGAGCTCCTGATATCACTGATTCTTCTGAAGAAGAACTTTTACAGGATTCTGACGCTGAGGAACGTACTGTTATTGAATCTAACAGGTCCATTGGGGACCCCTATGAGTGTGACCCTGAAGTTTCGGCTGAGGGTCTGATCAGAGCGGTTCTGAATACGCTCAACCTTCCTCTGACTCAGGAATCCACTTATGATCCTACTGATGTTTTTCAGAAAAAGCCATCTAAACCAGTTGTTTGTTTTCCAACTAACCCTACTCTTGCCCGTCTGGTCTCTGAGGCATGGAAGAATCCTGATAGATCTTCCTCTGTCTCCAAAAAGTTTGCTAAACTTTACCCTTTTCCTGAGGCGGAGCTGGCAAAATGGGTTCATCCTCCCAAAGTGGATGCTCCTGTGTCTAGACTATCCAAATCTACTGCTTTGGCTGTCTCAGATGCCTCTGCCTTGCAGGACTGGACGGATAAGAAACTAGAGCTCTCTCTTAAGTCTATTTTTGCCTCCATTGGCACAGCCATGCGCCCCACTTTTGCTGTGGCGTGGGTTAATAGAGCTATTGCGGCCTGGACTGAACGACTGACTGAAGCGGTTCGCCAGGATGCGCCTGTATCTGAACAGTTGCAGCTGCTTGCTAATATCACTGAAGCTCAGAACTATGTTGCTGACGCTGCTTTTGATGCTGTGCGCATGATGGCGAGGGCCTCCACCTCTTCTGTGGTGGCTAGACGCGCTCTTTGGCTGAAAATTTGGTCTGCTGATACAGCCTCTAAGAAAGCCTTGCTTTCCTTGCCCTTTCAGGGGAATTTGCTTTTTGGGTCTGAACTCAAAGAAATGATCAGTGAGGCTACTGGCGGTAAAAGTACTCTTCTACCCTCAGTCTTTAAGAAAAAGTTTCCAGCCAAACGCAATCGGTCCTTTCGTTCCTTTCAGACTGAGACACGCTCCTCGGCCCAAACGGGTCCTCCCACTACGCGCTCCTCCTCCAAGCCCAAACAGTCCTGGAGGCCCAAAGTTGCCTCCAAGGCCAAGACCTCCAAGACTGCTTCGGCATGACTCGCCGAACCCGGGTCCGCATCCGGCTGTAGGCGGTCGTCTCCGCATCTTTCGCCGGACTTGGGAGGAGTCAGTGGCGGACCCATGGGTTCTTCAGGTGGTGTCAGAGGGATACAGGATCCCTTTCTCTTCCCTTCCTCCTTTTCGGTTCCATTTTACTCGTCCTTCTCAGGAACCCACAAAAAGGCGTCTGTTCGACGACGCTATTCAGGATCTCTTGGACAAAGAGGTCCTGGAGGCGGTTCCTCAGGGGGACACAGGTTCAGGATTTTATTCCAACCTGTTTGTGGTAGCCAAAAAGGACGGAGGAGCCCGTCCCATCTTGGATCTCAAAGATCTCAATGCCTATGTGGTGACTTCCCACTTCCGCCAGGAGTCCCTGCGCTCTGTGATTGCAGCAATGTCTCCAGGGGAGTTTCTTGCCTCCCTGGACCTTCAGGATGCTTATCTTCACATCCCTATTCATCCAGAGAGCAGGCGGTATCTCAGGATTGCCTGCCACAGGGGACACTTTCAGTTTGCAGCGCTCCCCTTTGGGCTGACTTCAGCCCCTCAGGTCTTCCAGAGGGTGTTGGGCTCCTTGATAGCGGTGCTCCATCAGGTTGGGATCAGAGTGACCCCCTACATGGACGATCTCCTTCTGAAGGCCTCCTCAGCGGAGCTCCTCCTTCAGCAATTACAGATGTGCATGCACACCCTGAACCGTCATGGCTGGATCCTGAATCTGGACAAGTCGGACTTGATTCCATCTCAGAGGCTTCTGTTCCTGGGTCTCCTGTTCGACACTCGCCAATGCATGGTGTTTCTTCCAGAGGACGTGGCTCTCCAGATAGCTGTCAGAGTGGCTGGAATTCTGGACATGGACGAGATTCCAGTACCGAAGTTGTCGTCCTTAGTGGGGAAGTTCATTTCCACAATCGAAGCAGTACCATTTGCCATGGCCCACTCCCGGGATCTTCAGAGATTTGTGATCCAGACGTGCAAGAATCATCCAGATCATCAGCATCTGTCTGTTTCTCTTCCTCCTCATGTCGAGTCGAGTCTGCACTGGTGGTTAGATCTATCTCATCTCCTGAAAGGGAAGTCCTTTCTAGTTCCTCCTTGGACCACAGTCACTACGGATGCCAGCCTTCGGGGCTGGGGTGCAGTCTGGGGTCGCTTCAGTGCTCAGGGGAAATGGGGTCTGGAGGAATCCATGCTCTCCATCAATGTTCTGGAACTTCGAGCTGTCCGGCTGGCCCTGAGGCACTGGGAGTCTCAATTGACCGGTCTTCCAGTCAGAGTGGAGTCCGACAACGCCACGGCGGTGGCTTACATCAACAGGCAAGGCGGCACAAGAAGCGGTTCCGCCTGGTGGGAGGTCAAGGATATTTTGTCTTGGGCAGAAGATCACGTGCCTGTCATCTCTGCAGTTCATATTCTAGTCGTGGACAACGTCATGGCAGAGTTCCTCAGTCGTCACACCGTCGACAGCGGAGAATGGGCGCTTCACCCAGAGGTGTTTCACATGCTCACTCAGCGGTGGGGGATGCCTGTGGTGGATCTGATGGCTACCAGACACAACAGGAAGGTTCCGGTGTTTTGCTCCCGGTTGAGGGACTCCCTTGCTCTAGCAGTGGATGCCTTGTCGATCCCTTGGGACTTCCCCCTGGCTTACATCTTCCCTCCTCTTCCTCTATTGGTCAGAGTTATCCAGAAGTTGAAGAGGGAACGTTGTCCTGTCATCCTGATTGCTTCAAACTGGCCTCGCCAGTCCTGGTTTCCGGAATTGATGGCCATGTCAGTGAAGGACCCGATCCCACTTCCAGCCCGTCCGGACCTGCTTCTTCAGGGGTATCTGTGGAAGGAGGATGTTCACTCTCTCCATTTGATGGCATGGCGGTTGAATCCTCGATTCTAGCAAAGAAAGGCTTTTCTCCTTCTGTGGTATCGACGATGCTCAGTGCTCGTAAGCCTGTGTCCTCCAAGATCTATCATCGCATATGGTCAACTTTCGTGACATGGTGCTCTGACAAGAAGTTGTCACTTGACTTCCATCTTCCCACTGTCCTGGCCTTCTTGCAGGACGGTGTGGATAAGGGGCTCAGTTTGAGTTCCCTCAAAGTTCAGACTTCTGCTTTGTCTGTGTTTTTCCAGGAACGGATTGCTGTCCTTCCTGATGTGAAAGTCTTCTTCCAGGGTGTGACTCATGTTCGACCTGCCTTTAAGAGTCCTGCTCCCCAGTGGGATCTCAATTTGGTGCTGGGAGTTCTTCAGCGACCACCGTTTGAATCCTTGGCTTCCATTCCATTACGTCTTGTGACTTGGAAGATGGCCTTCCTCTTGGCTGTTGTGTCAGTGCGCCGGGTAGCAGAGTTACAGGCCTTGTCTTGTAAACCTCCTTACCTGGTGTTCCACAAGGATAAGGCTGTGCTTCGCACTACCAAGGAATTCTTACCCAAGGTTGTGTCTGAGTTTCACATCAATCAGGAGATTGTGGTTCCCTCTTTCTGCCCTAATCCTTCATCTGACAAGGAAAGAGATCTCCATCTGTTGGATGTGGTGCGTTGCCTCAAGTTTTATGTTCATCGCACCGAGTCTATCAGGAAGTCTGACGCTCTATTCGTCATTCCTGAGGGGCCTAGGGCAGGAAGACCGGCTTCCAAAGTTACCATTACCTCTTGGATTAAGGCTACCATCCGTGAAGCCTACAAGTTGAGGAATAAGCATGTTCCCTTCCGGGTAACTGCCCATTCCACCAGATCTATTGGGGCCTCTTGGGCCTACAAGAATCAAGCTTCTGCTGATCAACTGTGCAGAGCGGCCACTTGGTCCTCTGTGCACACCTTTTCAAAGCACTACCGAGTTGATGTTCTGGCGTCGGCTGATGCCAGTTTTGGAAGGAAGGTCCTGGAGGCAGTCTTGCCTGTGTAGGTCTTCCGCTCTGTGATCCTTAGTGCTTCTTTACTGTTGAGCCCGGTTGGCTCTAGTTCCGTGTGCTGTGTTAGTTCAGGGATTGTTCCCTTGGTTGGTGTCCGTTGACACTTACAGTTTGGGCTATGTTATCAACTGGTCATAACAGTTCTAGTGACTTGGGCCTTGCGCCTGGTCCTTGCCTTACTTCCCGCCTCTGGATCAGCTCAATGTTTGTACATCCCAGAGTACCAGTGACCTGTATTGGACGACAGTGAAAATAAGATTTTAGTCTTACCTGTTAAATCCTTTTCACTTAGTCCATACAGGTCACTGGTCTCCCACCCTGTCAAGGGACCAGTCTTGGCTCTCCTGTGGCATTCAGTGGGAGACCGTTCGGGCATGCTCACAGGAGTCTTTCTTTTTGCTTACCTGAGGTCAGTTTTAGGGTCTCAAATCAATCTAAAGTGGCTCTGGCCAGAAGGTGGCTTAAGTAAGAGGGGAGGCTCCGCCCCTTGCAAATTATTTGCATAGTTGTTCCTGCCTATTAAAGGGGACTTACGCCTCCCAGAGTACCAGTGACCTGTATGGACTAAGTGAAAAGGATTTAACAGGTAAGACTAAAATCCTATTTTTATTTTGCATCACTAAGTGACAAAAAACAGAAAAATTAGAGAAAAAGGAGGAATGAAAGAAGGTGGGGGGTCACTAGGATGGGTTAAGCAGATGGATTGGTGTTTCAAGCAACAATGCCCTCTTCATGGACATTAGTTTTGAACATTGATTCTCAGCTCCAGCCCTCAAGGAACACCAACCGGTCAGGTTTTCAGGAGATTCCTAATAAAGCACAATCAGCTGAATTGCAATGACCGAGCCACTAATTGCTCACATGTGATTAAGCTGGGATCTCTTGAAAAGCTGATCTGTTGGTGTGCCCCGAGGACTATTGTTGAGAAACACTAGTTTGGAGCAATAGAGCAAAGCGATCCAAAATTATGAACTTTTACACCTAGGGACAAAAATTGGAGTTACATTTCCTGGGGGGCATTGATCCAGTCAAGTCACTTGAACCAAATGAAATAGTATTTGTCTGGACAACCCTGGATATTTTGTGCATAGTTATGTGTATGTTAATTATGCGGATTATATTGTTCCTATGCCAGATGCATGTATCCCACGCTGAAATGTATTAATTTTTACTGGAATCCTCTGATGAGTATAAAACATTGGAAGCTTAGTGAGTCATTGATATCTTAGTGCAAGTCAGCCAAATGTGAGATTATAAAGTTCAGCTCATACTGGGAATTGTATTTCTCTAGAGCAGGGCTGTCCAGCCTCTTTGGTGGCCTGTCATAAGAATATGCTAAAGGGCTGGATCCTATGTAATAGATACAGGTCCCTTGTCCCCTCAAGTGGTCTCTGGGCCAGGTGCATCCATAGGTCACCAGCAGACAGCCCTGCTCTAGAGAGATTCTGTTTTCATTGCACTCCTGAACTGCATGGCCTCCTCACTAGGGGAGGTGCACTGAACAGTGATTTTAGGTGAAATCTTTCATGCCAGGCATGGAGAGAATCTCTCCTCAACATACGTGCATGGGAAGAATAATTTTAACCCTTTAAAGACCAAATGGGTGTGCTCCGCGAGATGTCCCACACCCATGGGCTAACACAAGGGAGGAAAAAACCCCAGGAGTGTGGGAGCCAGGGCTCCAGAAATATCAATGCTGACTCCTAAATTTTAGAGTATTTTATATATAACTGATTACATGCATCCCTTTAAGTTGAACTCTTACCTGTCCACATTCTCCTCACGGGGGAGGATCCATTTTGACAGAGTATACATGAGTGTTAGTTGGTCTGCTTATGCAAATTACTACTGGCCAGCAGGGAATGGATGGTGGAGGCAGTGTGCAGTGTTAGTATTTGGCTGGCATGTATTTTATTTAAAATAAAAAATGACTAACCATGATATAGTTGATTTTGAAAGCTCTTTATGTATCTACCAGGTTGTTGTAAGGGGTTAGTTCTTCTTTAACTAGGCCCTAAAAAAGTTGTCTGGCTCCAGATTTCTTAATATTTTTGTTCAATTGTGGCTTAATAGATGTTATGACTTCCTTTTTAGTCCTTCATTCCTGTCTTAGTGTCTTCTTTTTCAGAGTGTCCCTGTTTGTAACTATTTATATTGTTCTCTGTTTCTCTTTAAACTTTCTCTCCTTATTTTCTCTGTCCTTAGAGGTTGGACCCTGCTCCTCTGCCCCCTGTATAAATGGAGGGACATGCATGGATCTGGGAGCTAGATACAGCTGTCTGTGCACTCCGACATTCACTGGAACCCACTGTGAGACAGGTGAGGAGCTCATAGACACCATCCCCATTCCATCCTATGCTTCCTCCTCTCTGTGACCTTGTACATTCTGTTCTATTTTCTGCTGATTCTTCTTCCTAAATGATAATTATTGCTGACCTCTTGATCTAGAGATCTTGGAGACAACAGGACCATGTTCGTCAGATCCATGTGAGAATGGTGGGATATGCACGGAAACGGAGGGAGTATTCTCATGTGAGTGTCCCTCAGGCTTCAGCGGCATTCACTGTGAGAACCGTGAGTATCTTCACAGAAACTCTGAGCTAGCTTACACCTATATTATGGGGCAGACATTCTTCTCTTATTGTTTAATCATTTTCTGAAGTATTAACCCCCCCACACACACAATTTATAAATAGTTGTGTTTAAAGGAGGATTAACACCTACTGATAACCTTCCACTTGCCTTACTATGGCCAGAAAATACTAATGACCCCTATGAAATGTGTACATGTTCTTTTTTTTTTTTTTTCAAAATCTGACATCTTCACTCAATCCTAGATGTCAGGTCCATGGAGACGGACATGACAGTTGCTAACAGCTTTTTCAAACTGAAGCTTGCTTGGCACATGAGTCTTCATAACCCTTTAATGGACAAAGGGCTGTACAATACATTGCAATCCTCTCTGGTGCTTAAAGGATTAAGATTACAATGTGCAGTGATCAGAGTTTGAAGTCCTGTGATCTTAACAGTAACTGTCATGTCTACCGCCATGAACATGACCTCCAAGACACATTAAAAAGGATATGTCTTCCCCTTTGGGGTGTTGCGACAGCTGATCACCTGCGGAACCTTGATTTTGGGCCAATTTGGTCCATGTATGGCATTGACATGATTGGTCAGCTCTATGACGGGGGTACTTTGAAATCATTCCAGCAACTACACCACAAATTCAGCCTCCCTAATAGCCTCTTCTACTCCTATCTGAGACTGTGTCATGTACTGAGTGCAGAGTGGGGAGAGAAGCCGTGTATTTTAGAGTTCCCTCTGCTTCGGGTCCTGGCTGCCAGGCCAACGCCAGGTTCAGTATCTTTCATATATAACTGGTTGTATAGACATTCTTAAGTCCTGCTGGACTCACTTAAAACTAAATGGGAGGGTGACTTGGGAGGCCTGGAGGACTGGGAGTGGAAGATGGCCCTAAACAGTCCTGCGTCTGTTGCCATTTCTACTAGACATCAACTTCTTCAATTAAAAATTCTTCACAGGATTTATTATACTCCGATACGATTACACAGGATGGGGGGGTCGTGCTGATAATATGTGTCTCAGATGTGGGCAGTCGGCAGCTGACTTTATGCATATGATTTGGTTCTGTACTGAGGTCGCGGGAACCCCTCCCTCAGTCCCCTAAGATGTGCCTTTTGGCTATATTCCCAGACGAACTGGACTCACCTTATGATAGATGACTCCTCTTGGAACTCCTGGTAATGGCGAGAAGGGTGGTGGCTCAATACTGGTTCTCTACTGCTACTCAGGCTGAGGTTCAGTGGCTGGAACTGGTTAGACACACTATACCACATTATAAATTAGTTGTTGTACATAGGGGAACACCTCATACTTTTCATAAAATATGGAACTGACGGTTGTCAGCCCATCACATTCCACGAGCACTCCCCACATAATCTACATCTTGTTTTAATGCCTGACTGGTGGCTATTGTGTAGGATGACTGACTGTGCCTGTTGGCCATGTGAGCTGGGGTATGCCGTGATGCACCTGGAAGCCGGGAGAAGTGGGGTCTGGTCCAGGGTGTTTGATTCCTAGCCTGATTAGTGGGGTTTATAGCAAGGGGGGGGGGGTTAGGAGAGGGTAGGGGTTTGTTTATTTAGGGGATTTGTTGGGGGAGTTATTCTGTTATAGCAGGATAAAATGTAAATTGTATGGCAAACGGAGGGGTCTTACAATGTTATGCATGATTGTTACTGCGAACTTATCAATAGATTGTGTGCTTACCATGCTTGTACTTCCATTATGATTCTACTGTATTTTGCAAAATCTATGTACCTCACCAGCCATGAATAAAATTTATTTGAAAAAAAAAGAGGTTATGTCTTGAAACAGGAAGCAAGGACAAAAATCCTAAGGGGTCATAGGATTTTCAAGGCATAAAAATGTAATTGGGGATTTTTTTTTTTACACTAAGGGCAGTAAGGATGTGGAATTCCTTGCCTTGATATGCTGTGTTTGCAGATGTAGGAACTTTTATAGAACTGTTGGATACTTCTTTTGATTAGAACACTATATAACAATTTGTTTCAGTGCAGATAGGCTATTGATCCAGGGTGATTTCTGACGAGGTTTTGCAGTCAGGAGGGAATTTTATTTTAATGTAGACTATTGCAATCTCCTACTAACTGACTTCCCAGCTTCCCATCTTTCCCATATGTAATCTATCTTAAGCTCAACTGCGCAAATTGTTGCAATCTCCCCAAAAACTGAACCTGCCCACACCATTCTTAGACATGGCTCCCTATTCAGCAAAGCATCACTTACAAATTCCTTCTTCTTACTTTTAATGCTCTCCACACTGCTGCCCTCTCCTTACATCTTTTCCCTCATCTCTGCTTATGTTCCTTGCCACCTGCTTCACACAACACCCTTTTTGTTACACCATCCACACCCTCTGCCCTCTCCTGTCTCAAACCTTTCACTTTCCGCTCACTACCTATGGAACTCTATACCTCTCTCCTTACATCTAGAACAATCTCCCCTTTGTCTTTAAGTCTACTCTGAAATCTTATCTTCTGGAGCAGTAGGACCATGCACTACCTTTTTGGCATATTCAGCACTTGAACTCACAGCACTTGACATCCTCATACCCTGCTGTCTGTTTCCTATTACCCATTCAGACTGTAAGTTCCTTGGGACAGGGACTTCTCTCCTATTGTTTCTATGACTTTGACAGTTATTTTATCCCCATTAACATACTACTATTGTAAGACGCTGTGTACGCTGCGTGGTGCCATATAAATAAACATATACATACATACATATCCACTTGGGGCATACTTGGAAATGGCTTCAATGTTTTTGTCTGGACCAACAAGACCAGGACTGATGTACCAAAGTTTGGACTTGGTGGATGCATTTTTTTTTCAACATTATCATCTATGTTTCTATGTCATTGTTATTAGAGGCTGGTAGTTCTTGTTGTCAGCTTGAGGCATGTAATGATGCTAAACTCCCTGCTAATAATGGTGCAACTGGGCTGCAGGGGGCACTAATAATACATTAGGTTACCCCATGATACAGGTCTTTTTGGTACCTAGGAACTCTTCTGGAAGCCACAGCAGTGTTGCATAGTGCTCTGGCACATAAAGTAACCTAGACTAAAATATCAAATACAGTGGATATAAAAAGTCTACACAGCCCAGTTAAAATGCCAGGTTCTTGTGCTGTTAAAGGGATAGTAATACTTCGTTTTAACTTTATTTTATTTTGTAGGCATTAAAAAAACATGAAGAATGATACAAGTCTTATCTCTCGAACCTTTATGGTTTATGAGATATTCACAAGTTCCCCTCCCCGCCCCTTTTACCTAGTGTAAGCCATCTCTTCTCAGATGTGAATCTGGTTGTATGACAGTACAGATAACAGAAGGGGACAGTTTTCTTTGTATGAAAACAATGAAAGCCCTTCCCCCCTTGACAAGTTTTTCAGCTTTTTCCGTTATCTTAATTGAAGATTGTCCCTCTCTGCATTCTACCTGGGCATCTCCCTTCTGATCAGGTTGAACATGGGGGGGATACTTTGTGAATATCTCTTAAACCATAAAGGTTTCAGAGATAAGCCTTATATCATTCTTCATGTTTTTTTAATGCCTACAAAATAAAATAAAGTTAAAATGAAGTATTACTATCCCTTTAAAGAATGAGACAAAGATAAATCATGTCAGACCTTTTTCCACCTTTAATGTGACCTATAACGTGAAAAATTCAATTGCAAAACAAACTGAAATCATTGAGGGGAAAAAATAAAAAACTCACAATAACCTGGTTGCATAGGTGTGCACACCCTCTTATAACTGGGGATGTGGCTGTGTTCAGAATTAACCAATCACATTCAAACTCATGTTAAATAGAAGCCATTACACACCTGCCATCATTTAAAGTGACTCAGATTAATCACAAATAAAGTTCAATTGTTCTAGTAGGATTTTCCTGACATTTGCTTAGTTGCATCTCAGAGCAAAAGCCATGGTCCCAGCCAGAGCCCATACCTGAATCCAATTGAACATCTGACAGATTTGGAGCGCTTTTGCAAAGAAGAGTGGGCAAATATTGCCACATCAAGATGTGCCATGCTAATAAATTCCTACCCAAAAAGACTGATTGCTGTAATAAAATCAAAAGGTGCTTCAACAAAGTATTAGTTTAAGGGTGTGCACACCTATGCAACCAGGTTATTGTGAGTTTTGTATTTTTCCCCCTCAACGATTTCAGTTTGTTTTGTAATTGAATTGTTCACGTTATAGGTCACATTAAAGGTGGAAAAAGTTCTGACATGATTTATCTTTGTCTCATTCGTTAACATCACAAGAACCTGGCATTTTAACAGGGGCGTGTAGACTTTTTATATCCACTGTAAGAATAAACTATAAACCATCTGTTTAATTCTGCGTCAATAAATAGATTAAAAAAAAAAGTATTCCATTCTTAACTTGGAGATTAATCCATTTTCACCTCCGTGCAATAAAAATGTTGTCTCATTTGCATGTGGCATCATGCTTTTTAACAGGAACATTTCAGTATAAAAGGAAGCTTCATACTCGGCATTTGTCTGTGTAAAATGTGTACTGTTATGTATTTCTTTGTGAATACATATGTTGTGAGAAAACCATTTTTGGCCTGCATGAAACTTGTTGAAAATAGTTTTATTAGCATGTTATTTTTAACCCCCTGGATGCTGAAGAAGTCTCCAACATACTGGGATGTAATATGTTGGAAATGTGTTTAGCATCCAAGTGGTTAAACCACGGGGGGCCATCTGAGGCCCTCAAGATGTTGTTGGATTGCAATTCTACTCATCCCTTGCCAACTGTTGCCTGCCCAGGGGTGAGGGAAATTATAACTCAACAACAGCTGGAGAGTCTTAGTGTGCCTACTGCTTAGTTAACCCGTTGAGTGTCAGAGAGGTGTCCAACGCATTGCGTTACAATGTTTTGGATACCTCCCAGGCAATCAAAGGTTTAAACAGCATTGTTCCATATGGTACATTCAACTGAGGAGCATATTATCTATCTATCTATCTATCTATCTATCTATCTATCTATCCTATATAATAATTCGCTAAATCGTGTGTAACGCCGCGACATGCGCAGTAGACACTGCTGCGCTGCTGCAGTTATGCTCAGTAGAGACTGCGCGCGCCACGGCTGATACAGAGCTGGGTGCTCCGAAGGGTGCTCCACGGCGTGGGCGGTCTCTACTGCACATGACTGCCAGGCGACCGGGTGGCAGTGGCACTGTGGCCCGTGTAATGGGCTGTTCAACTAGTATATATATACCTAACAATTCTCATTGATTTAAATGGGGCTTTTAATCCTTTGAATGCCAGAGGGGTATGCTTTGCAATGCGTTTCATACCTCTCTGGCTCTCCAAGGGTTAACCTCTGAATGCTATAGAGGTCTCCAATGCATTGCTTAAAAATGAGTTGGGGGTCTCTCTAGCATTCAGGGGGTTAGATGACCAAGTTAAATCATTGAGAGTATGGGTATTATTTATTTGGATTATTCCATTTTTTCTTATTACATCAGCCTCTCACTGCAGTTGCTTTCCTTCAAATTTGCTCTGTTTATGACTTCATACATATATATTCAAACAACAATCTATACAACACATCCAAGCTTATTGACAAAAAATTATGTGTCAAATATAATTGATTAAACTAAACTGCTCATTAAGTCCTCCCTGTGATTGGGCTCTCAATGTATAAATACAATACATCTCTCTTCTTGAAAGTTTTGCCTCTCTATCAACCCCCCCGTGGTGAAGATCTTACTATTTCAAAAGGGAAACATCTTAGATCTTTGACATTATGTTTCAAACTAATGATATGTCTGGCCACCGGGGATCTCTTCAACTGCTCCTCAGTTACTGTGTTGTTAAGACCTCTATTGATCAAAGACCGATGTTCCCTGATTCGTTCCCTGAATGGTCTGCTGGTTTTGCCTACATAATACATGTTACAAGATCATAATAACAAATAAATCATGTAACATGTTTTGCATGTGATGTGATCTCTCACTCTTAAATTGTATCCTATTTTATGAACCTCAAAAATTGACCCAGTTATCATATGTGAACAAGTCACACAGCCTGTGTGGGGCTGCGTAAACATATGGCCAATATCCGGGTCACTTGATAAAATATTCCAATTTTGTAAAACTGCTTTCTTAAGATTTTTGGATAAATCATTAAAAGTTGTAGTGATCATGATCCTATTGTCCTCTTCTCTATTCTTATTCCCTAGAGGAGTTAACAATGTCTGTCTATCCAATATTGCTACTTCATTAATGCTCTCTTGTATGTAATCCATTCTATAACCTCTTTCTCTGAATTTGGCTCCCATCCTATTCAACTGATCTATCGCCTCATGTGGTTCAGAAACAATTCTCCTGACTCGTATCAATTGTGACTTGGGTAACCCCTGTTTGAGTGACACTGGATGTTGACTGTGGGCATTCAATAGCGTGTTCTTGTCAGTGGGTTTCTAAAAAAAGAGTGGTTTGGATGCCATGTTCTGTCCTCTTTATTTTCACATCCAAGAAGTTGATCTCATCTCTATTAAATGTCAGAGTAAATCTGATTGGTGACCTCAAATCATTTAAATATTCCATAAACTCCGGCAATAATTGCTCTCCCCCTGACCACTCCATAAACAAGTCATATAGGAATCTCACATAAAATGATATCTATTCCCAATAATTTGACTGCATGATGTAAGTTTTCTCATAATACCACATGTAGGAAGTTTTTAGTTTACTGTTTAAGTGTTGACTCCTAATGGAGGTTTTTCACCATGGTCTCTCTGTGTGCCACTGTAGTGAGAGAAAAGGATTTATCAGCGAGTATAAAATGCCCTTTCTTTTGACATTTCTGTTTCACTAAAACTGCATTTTAGACCTTGTGTGCCAAAGTAGTAAATTTTCCAGATGCTAGCTTGAAATGCAATATTTGTGTGTATATATGAATGTGTTTATGTATTCCTTTAAAGAAACAGAAAGCTTTTTATATGGGAAAATATATATTGTAATTCTTTTTCCTGGAGAGTAAAACACGACACTCTCACTGCTGGCAGATCTTTCATTCAAAAGTTATTACAACTATAACTTCTTTTCTGTTATGTTCACCAGGTCAGGCTGTTCCTATTACATACTATGGAGAGTCGTAGTCAATGACTCTCCCATAGAATGCATTATAAAATAAATGAAGCCTTTTGGAAACCAGTTGGAACTATTGCTTAAAAAAGATATGTTTGAACTATAGTCACTATTAAAGGGATAGTACTCCCCTGACAGCAGGGGAGAGGAAACTTTGAAAGCGGCTATCTCTTATACCATAAAGGTCTGAGAGATGCCGCTGGTGTCATTTAACTCAGTTTATTAAGGGCTACAATATGAGGGATAGTAATTTTGAAGTATTAATTTTGAAGTAATACTATCCCTTTAAATGAAAAATCTTTGTTGTGAGAGTACCATTGTTTTTCACAGCAGGAGAAAAGCTGTAATAAAAAAAAGTGTATTGCTCCTTTCAGTTCTCTGCTGTGAATAATGAGATTTATATCTGTTGTGTTACACTGGTGACGCTTTAGTGATCTGCACTCTGTTAATGAGTTTGCCCCAGGTATGTCCGATGGCTGTCCCTGCAGGAATGGGGGGCGCTGCGCAGATGGGAACAGCACCTGTCTCTGCCCACCAGGACATTTTGGGCTTCTGTGTGAATATGGTAAGTAAGCCGTTCCTTATGGTTTTATGTTGAAGTGAACCTGTCATTTTGAATTTGTTTGCATATTGGAAAACCCTTTTCAGAACTGCCTATTTATCATGTTACCTAAAGCCCATCAGATGTAGAGTTCAGGAGATACTGAGACTTTTATTTCTGTAAAAAGTGAAAGTTTGAAACTGCACTGAATTAATATTTGAAACAACATTGAAAAGCTTTATTAAAACTGCACTGGAAAACTTCACTAGCATACCATACTGCACCAAATAGAAATAAAAGTATGACTATATCTTAAACTGCCTCTGCTGGTCTTTTGGCTAATATGATACATAGAGTTTTTAAAAAGATACTAATATTTTTATTATTTTGCAGCTCCTTCTATATATATTTTTAAACACCTAGATCTATATTTAGTTATTTCACAATGTTGTAGTTCAAACTCTATTCCTGCAGAAAGGTTCCTCCTCCCGCCCCTTCTGGACGCCTCCCATAAGATCTTGAATCCAGTCGTGGGACCGGACGGATCCGTTGAAGGACAATCTTAAAGGGATTGTAATGTTTCATAATAAAAGAAGCTCTAATTAATCATCATAGTATTTGGGCCATGGAGAGTGTTATTTCAATGCTGTCAGAGTTGTAGTACAAGAGTAATTGAATGATAAAGTATCCTCCTCCCACCCCTTTTACTGATATAACACTGCTCAGCTCAGAGCAGCAGGGAGGTGTCCAGGTAGATTGCAGAAAGGGACAATCTTCAATTAAGATGAGGGAAAAAGCTGAAAAACCTGTCAAGGGGGGCAGGGATTTCATTGTTATCACAGTAAGAAGATTGTCCCCTGCTGTTATCTGTCTGGTCGAGCAACCAGATTCCACATCTGAGGTGAGCAGTGTTACACTAGGTAAAAGGGGTGGGAGGGGGATACTTTATCATTCAATTACTCTTGAACTTCAACTCTCACAGTATTGAAATAACACTCTCTATGGCTCAAATACTATGAAGATTAATTGGAGCTGCTGTTTTTGTGAAACATTACTATTCCTTTAACACAGTAAGCATAAGGAAAACCCTGCCCCGTTTTACGAAGGAGGGCAGGATTTTCCTTTTCTCACTGAAGATTGTCCTTCACTGCTCTCCATATGGACCAGCAGTGAGGATCAGTGACACGGCCAGAAGGAGCGGGAGGGGGAACCTTTCTGCAGGAATAGCGTTTGAACTACAACATTGTAAGTAACTAAATATAGTGCTGCATGTTTAAAAATATATAAAGAAAACTCAGAGCTGCAGTTTAATCGAAGTATTACTATCCCTTTAATGTTTTGCAAATTTGAATTCAAGCTGATGGGTCAACTTTAACTCCTTGGATGCTAGAGATATTGGAGATGTCTGTAGCTTGGGAGGTGTTAAGAGAACACAAGAATGCCTGAAATACGGATGCATCTATTTGTTCTTATTTGATATCAAAATTTACATTTATTATAATGCCCTACCGACAAATTAAAATTCCATTTGATTAAGAAGGGGCATTTAACTCCTTGAATACCAGAGATGGATTAATTGCCCCTTGGGGTTAAATAATAGCCTATAGATGGGGTATAAAACTGGTTCAGGGGCAGAGGTTTGTTCTGGCCACACCCACAATTCAGAATGTGGGTGTGGCCAGCACAGCTGAGGCTCCACTGCAGATTTGGAGTTCTAGGCAGTTGCCTACTCTGCCTGTTGGGAAATCCGGCCCTGGCTATTACAGACGATTCAAGGCTATGGGCAGGGCTATGGGCCCTTTTAGAGAGAATGTTTGCACCAGGATTTATTGTCTTTTAGCCCTTTAGTTGTTAGAGAGGTCCCCAAAGCATTGTGAAGCATCTGTATTAACAATAAAGTGGAGCAATTCTGGGGCAACCCATTTGTAGCATAGGGAGCAAATGAAAACATTTCCCATTGATTTACATGGGGCTTTCAAGGGTTTTACAAACCTCCTATAAATCAATGGGGAATGTTTGTCTTCTCTTCATGGTGCAGTTTGTCAGCCCCTGTATTGTTCCATATTGTCTTTATACATATTGCCCTGTGTGTATGTTGTCTTTATACATATTGCCCTGTGTGGAGGTGAGGGTGTCTGTATGTGCATAAGATGCTTTGTAATAAAAAATATATATATATTTGTTTGAAAATCCACAGCCAGTTAGCATTGTACATTGCCTTGCTGGAAGCCATAATGCCTAGGGACAAACCAGGAGGTTTCCAGTACATTGCAAAGACATGAGTTGGGACCTCTGGCATTCAAAAGGTCAAATCCCTCATTTGAGTCAATGTGAATTTTTTTATTTTTCCCCTATGGTGGTTTTGCCTCACAATGACTCCTGTTTTCACAAAATGTGGCACATTGCTGTGATCATTTCCTATGTGCTTCAGAAGCCACTGTGTCCACACTCACTGCACCCGTCTGTGTGTTCCAGAGGTCACGTCACTGCCCTGCAGTATGGGCTCACAATGTCCAGATGGCGGATCCTGCATGGAGTATGGAGGGAGTTACCTGTGCGTGTGTCACACAGATTATACCCCCAGTAACCATTGTGAGTGTCTCTCTCTCTCTCTTTCTCTGCTTTTCATTGCCTCCCTACAGCTGGTCATCTGTGTTCCCTTCTTTTCCATGTCTGTGGGCAGGCCTTCCTGGAGTGGGGAGGCTCAGTGTTGCTCAATCAGTAACTGTCAAACATTAAACCCAGATGTTTTTACAAATTCTTTAACAACATGACCATAACCATTTGAGTGCCAGAGAGGTATCAAAGACAACATTTGAAATGTGTTGGAGACCTATCTTGCACTCACCGGGTTAATGATTGAGCTGTGTTAAATTGGGTTTATCAAGCTTCTTTGCTGCTTGAGACTATTACATCAGATTCTATTCATTTTGCGGCTTCTGTAGATCTGAGAAAGTGCCATCCAAGGGCTATTACCAATTACCAGGATGGACAGAGTGGAAGCATTAGCCTTTCACATCTCCCACTGTGTATTTTTATTTATGCACATAAAAGGGAACTACATCATATTAAGTTGCCATTCATTTAACACATTGCCTTACCTAGGTAGGTTTCCTTCATACAGCAGTCAGGTATATATGTCTATTTATTTTTTGTGTTATGTCAACATTCTCTTGTATTTAGTGATCTCCTCACAAAAAACAATGGGCTTCAGTAGACATCTTAAGGGTCACTAGTTTTTATCAGAGTAAAACAGACTGTAACTGAAACCAATGTCAGGAGACAAAAACAGAGATCAAATGCAAAAGAAAAACATTAAATAGAAATAACTGACTGATGTCTGAATGACATATAGGGGAGTCCTTCAGATAAACAAATTAGAAGCTCCCTCTTTCAGTACCTTTTTTGTACTTTGCTGTAATTGTCCTGAGTGCTGGTTATCTATTGGTATTTTCACTCTTCTAACACCTGATTGTCTCACTGGCAGTGCAGCCCGCTTTCCCACAGGTGTATTGAGCGGACATTGTCTTCTACACCATAGCTGTTCTATAATTCTTTGAGTGTCAACAAGCAATGCAGTGGACATTCCTCTGGAACTCTAAAGAGATCATGTCCATTGCTGGTTCTGTCTGGTGGGGATAAAATCTGTGCCCAAGGTTGGATTTCTGTTTCTTTCCCATTTTAGCAATACCATCTCCATGTGACTCTGACCCGTGTCTGAATGGTGGGCATTGTGAATCTCTGGAAGATACCTATTCATGTGTTTGTCCCCGTGGCTTCAGTGGGATGCTGTGTGAGAAAGGTGAGAATATATCATTTTGTGAGTCACATGATGACAATGCATTGCGAAGCAATGCGCTAGAGACCTCTCTAATGTTCAGGAGGTTAATTGCTGCAAGATCACTAATAACCTCTAAAAATCCAGAGGGGTGTGCAATACATTGAGACACAATGCATTGCAGACCCTTCTTCCCTAAGGGGTTAGTTGAATTAATCCATATGACACAACAAGGGTTTGCTAAGTAAGTCTAGTCTAGTCTTATGACTTGGTTTCAAGTTTTGTCACTTTTAGGCTATTATTAAATTATTTAGCGCATGCTCAAATACACCTGAATGTGCTTTTTTCAGTAGGCTGAGAAAAACAGCTTTCCTTACACTCCTTACTGTGTCTTCCATTATAGAGAACAGTCTTCTGAGTAGGAAGTGAGGTGTGCAAAAGAAAATATTTCTTCCCAGCCTGCTGAAAAAACAGCGTGTATCATACATCTCAAGTTCTATAATGATATAGAAATATGTACATATGTGTGTCAATGTTAGAACACCCTCTTGCACATAACTGCAGGTTGTGCATTAGTAGTACTCTGTTTTTAAAAACACTTTGGAGTCAGATATCTCAGGCACATTATGTTCACTGAGTGTTTTCTAGTGGGTTAACTGTGCAGTGTACATAGTTTCATAAACCTCTGCATATTAAAGGGGCAGGGAATGGTATAGATGATTGTCTCACAGTTATGGGAATGGAGATTAAAATTCTCCATTACCTCTCAGTTTGCCCTGCAAATCTCCTTGATCTGCAGGTTTGGAAGGTGTTAGCGCTTCACTTGGCTCTTATGGGAGATTTCTGTCCTGTTCATTCAAGTCCACTCTCTGCACTCACTGATACTGAGCTTCTGTGGTGAGCATAGTGATGATGCTACCTCTCACTTAAGATGTCACCTGCCCAGCATATCATAGGGAACTGTAGTGCACTCCATAAGAGAATGGGATCATTTGAAGCTATGGGACCTTGGTTCCATAGCTGTGAAGCAACAATTTAGAATTAGGTTCACTGAAAGTGATATTTACTAAAGGCCAATTTGGTGTTTTTCAAAAGACTTGGGGGGTGCATTTTTAGTATTTAATCCATAGGAATATTCACACATAAACTATTGAAACATTTTTCTGTTGGAAACATTTATCAACTCATACAAAAAAGTCTGACTTCTTTCATGAATAGTAATGAATATTGTCACATCTATTTACATATTTTAATAATTATCTCTCTTTGATACATATGCAAAAATCAAAAGATGATCAATTGTTGAGAAAGCAGACTGCATTATATGGGGAAATGACCGTCCCATTGATTTGATTAGGGCTTTTAACCTCTTGAATGATGGTGATTCACAATTCATTGGAGACCTCGCCAGCATTTAATTGGTGAAACACCCCCCATTTAAATCAATGGGCTTTTTTTTATTTCCCCCCTATGGGGCAGTTGGTTTGACCCAGAATTAATAAGCATTTGTTTTCTGCATATGGTCTTAAATGTACATATATTTTGTAGTGGAAAGAAGTGCAGTCTTTTATGATATTTACATAATATATGTATCTTGTATCAGGCTTCCACCTATAAAATGTGCCCTTTAGTTTTACTTGATTCTGTTTCAGGTTTTGTGCAGCAGTTTACGCCATGT
The DNA here is from genome assembly GCA_037306005.1 of Rhinophrynus dorsalis. Lineage (NCBI taxonomy): Eukaryota > Metazoa > Chordata > Amphibia > Anura > Rhinophrynidae > Rhinophrynus > Rhinophrynus dorsalis. The sequence continues at coordinate 452,418,005 of CM074720.1, read as the reverse complement.
TATTACTATATGCAGAGCTGAGTTCTAAGCTGTCACTGCTGTTGATGGCATTATTCTTGTTTGTATTTAGTAGAGATAACACTGTGACACTGTATCTAATTGTCTGTTCTCTCACTTCTCCCCCACGTCTTACTCTCTTCTTTGTTATTACTTTCCCTTTCTTCTCTCTCATCCTCCCTGTCTATCCTATTCTGTCTCTTTCAGTAAAGCCAGCTCTATGCAGTCTGTTACCTTGCCGGAATGGAGGGACATGTAAGGAGTCCCGTGAGGAATATCATTGTGTGTGTCCCTATCCATTCACTGGAAGACACTGCGAGACAGGTGAGAGTGGCAGGTATACAGGGAAAGGCGAGCTCTAACAAAGTACAGCAAGGAGGACCAGTGAATGGGAGGGGCCTCAGGTTTGATAGAGGAGGTGGCTAGACACTACAATGCAGGCACAAGACATTGGCTGCCCCTGAGGTGTATTTTAATGGCAGAACAATAAACACACACCTGTAGCCATACAGGCAAAAGTTTGGGATGGGCCATCAGGGCTGTGGCGCTGCCATCTTTATGACCCACTCAGAGCCATTGTTCTCTCAAATCCAGGGATGAGCAACCTGCTGTTTCTAGCTGTTGATGGACTACAGTTCCCAGTATCTGAGGAGTTGTAATCCAATAACAGTTGGAGTTCTGCAGGTTGCCCACCCATGCTCTAAGCTATTCCTTGATGGGTCAGCAGGGGGGTTGTTTGATCAGCCAGTAATAGTACTATAACTTTAATAGGATGGCTGGCATTCTTTTCTAGATTAGTGGTAGCATGCATGAAATTGGTGCAATAACATAATCTATTATGAAATAATATAAACAAATTAGCACCTAATAAATAGTGAATTGTATATGGTTTCCTCAATTTGCCTGTAATATTTCACAGTTGGCAACCATTTGCTTTTTTCAAAAAGAATGACAGAAAAGTGGGTACTAAAGGAGCAGTAACACCTAATAATAACCCCCATTAATGTTACTATGGACAGAAAATCCCAATCACCCCCATGAATTTTGTCCTTTTGCCTTTTGCTCAAGAATTACAATCTTAACCAGTCCTGTATTTTATGTCCATGGAGGCGGACATGACAGTCGTTGGCAGTTTTTTCAACTGAATCAGGCAATGTACATGCTCCTACTTTACCTTTTTTGGGTCTGACTGTGTGCAACATATTGTGTAGCAGTGTGATCCACTCCCCATTGGTCACATGACCAATGTGCCTTAAAAAGGTTTTGAGATCCTGTGGTCCATATCATACAGGAATGACTGAAAATGGTATTCCTTTATCAAAGGCACAAGGCCAAAATTCATAAGGACATTAAGATTTTTGGCCATACCCTCATCAATCTGGTTACTGTGTATAGTAAGGTAAGTGGTAGGATATTAACTCTTGTTTAATTATCTTTTCTGTTTTGTCCAATACAGCTTACAGGTAACTCTGGGAAGGTGACAGCCCCTTTAAGTAGGCAGGAACAATTCTTAGACAGAATGCAGTGTGGAACCTTCCTCTCCTTCTTAGATGGCCACTATCTACTCCCCTCCAGTTAGATTTGTTCCTTGTAGAGAGAGGCTACAGAGAAAAGTTCTGCTTAGTTTTAGTTTCTTTTATTATTTTCCTCTTAGATATGGGGTGTAGAAATCCCCCATTAGGTAGATTACCATTACTGACTTCCCAATGGTGGAGTGCTTAGTTAACAGGTGCTGTTTGTGGACCTTCCAGCCCTGGGGGAAACCCTTGCGTGCTATGTCTTTTTCCCTGGAGGAGTCTCACTGAAGCTTCTCCTTTTCTCAATGGTAAACTGAAGGCTGAAGACCTGCAAAAAAGATGAACAACCCTTTCAGTGCTATGGTCCACTTGTCCCACTACTTTCCCTCCTCACAGGGGTATCCATTTGGAGTTCCTATATACACTCCTGCACTCATTTGGGTTTATCTTTCTGTCTGTTTGAGTCTTTGGAGCATTTTGTTTTTTTTCCTGTGATATTTTAACCTCTTCCTTGCCATGTTAGGATGTTTGGGGGACATTTTCACTAATTTCCCTTGAAATTCAGTGTTTTTCTATTAATATCAGATGTTCTCTCTGCGTTTTACAACTTTTGGGACACTTTTGAAATTTTTCATTTATTTGAATAGCCATTGATCTCTATGGGACTGTTTCACTTGGGGCATGTCTCTGCAACCGATCCACGTACCAAATTCAGAGATTCTCATTCTTGTCTGTCCTTGCCCTACTCTCCGGTGCACATCCTCAGTGTCTTGGGGGGCTCGTGGGGATTTGGGCGCTGTTTTTGAGGTACTTTGAGGAGAAAATGACGTTTCCCATAAACGCCCATTTCGCACGCTATTTTCTGATTGGCGTACAGTTCAGTCGCCATTTTCTTTCCTTACTCTCACGAGTATTCTTACGCAGGGCTTGGATCCTTCTGCTCTCCTCCTCAGATTAACCCTTCACTTGCAAGATAATTGTATTTTAGCTCTTTCTGGGTTGAATTCTTTAATCTGGGCCACAGTATTGGGTTCTTCCTTGTACTGTTAGACACTTTATCTCCTGTCAGGATGTCAGACCTGTTGGGACTGGGCTTAAGACTAATGTATCTGGAGCGTCTTTGACCCCCATTGATTATTGTTCCTCATGCCAAAAAGAGTATTCAGGATACTTATGCCCTTCATGTGCTGTGGCCCCTGCATCTCTGCCAGGGCCTTCCAGCCACAAACAAGGGCCACACTGGGTCAAGGACGTAAAGTCCTCTTTGGCACAGTTTCCTCTTTTTCTTCAGAGGGTTCTTCAGTCTTGGAAGCCCCCACTTCCTTCAGGTATGTGGCACCTGCCATTCCTGACTTGTCTGATTCCTCTGAGGAGGAATCACTGGAAGATTCAGAAGATGGTGTGAGTTCACAAGGGGCTTCTTCCCACTTTTATGGCTATCCCTTTGAAGCTGACCCTGAACCCTCTGCCGAGGTCTCATTATAGTGGTTTTAAACACCCTAAACATTCCTACTGTTGAACATCAGCCTACTTCTGATGTCTTTCAAATGCACAAGAAGTCTTGCACTGTTTGTCTGCATCATCCCACTATAGACTAGATCAGTGGTTCTCAACCTTTTTTTGCTCAAGGCACCCATAACCCGCTATCTGAATCTTTTTGGGGCACCCCATCATGTTTATGTAATTTATCAAGAGCAGAATATAAAGGGTACAATTCATAAATATACAGATATTGTTAGGTCTCACAATCATAGTAATATAAATAAACATATTGTGCTTAACAATTCCCATATTTCTACATTTAAAAGACAATATTACAATTTTTTGTCAGTCTTCACAGAAAACATGGGGCACCCTAATTTGATGTCTGTGGCACACCAAAGTGCCACGGCACCCTGGTTGAGAATCACTGGACTAGATCATACTAGCTAAGACCCCTATTAAGCGTTTATCTCTGTCTAAGAGATTATTTAAGCTGTATCCATTTTCTGAAGTGGACTTAGCTCAGTGGGCTACACTTCCTAGGGTTGATGCCTATATTGCCAGTCTTTTTCATTCCTCTGCGTTAGCTGTAGTGGATGCTTCAGCTCTTATCGACTTACCTGATAGACAGCTTGATGATATTTTACAGGCTACATTCACTGCCATAGATGTGTCCTTGCGACCTACCTTGGCCTTTGCAATGGTTAGGACTGAACAGCTAACTGACGCTGTCCGTATGGGTGCCCCTAAAGCTGACATCTTGATGCTTTTGGCTGATATCTCTGTGGCTCAGTGCTATGTTACTGATTCCCTATCTGATGCTGTTAGGCTCAAGGCCAAGGCCTCTGCCCTCTCTGTGACTGCTAGGCGCTCACTATGGCTTAGTTCTGGTCTGTTGACCTGATTTTTAGGCAATCTCTGGTATCTCTTCCCTTCCAGGGTAAATCCCTTTTTGGCCCTAAAATTGAAGGACCTCATTGGGAAGGCTACTGGGGGCCAGAGTACCTGGTTACCCTTGGCCCCTAAGCACAAACTTTAGGTGGTATCTCAGACACCCCCATGCCTACGTAACAATGGAGACCAACACGATCCCCCACCGAGCCCAATTCCACCAAACCTTCTTCGGCATGACTCACTGAAACTTGGTCTGCATGCTCTTGTGGGTGGTCATCTGTGGCACTTTTTTCAGCGTTTGTGCAGACATTGTTGTGGACCCATGGTTTTACCAGTGTTTTCTGTGGGTTACAGGGTTCCCTTTAAATCCCTGCACACCCCCTTTCAGGTTCTTCCCTTCTCGCTCCCCTCAGGGACTAGAAAAGCTCAGGCTTTTCAATGGGGCTGTCCAGTCTCTCTTGTCTCTGGACAAGGCAGTTCTGGCACCAGTCCCCCAACAAAAGAGAGGTTCAGACTTTTATTCCAACCTCTTTGTCATCCCCAAGAAGGATGTTGGCTGCCACCCTGTCCTGGACCTCAAGGCTCTCAACATGTGCATGGTCAAGCCCCACTACAAGATGTAGTCCTTGCGCTCAGTCATTTCAGCAACGTGTCAGGGGGAATTTATGGCGCCTTTGGATCTTCAGGATGCCTATCTGCATATCCCTATGCATCCGGAAAGTCAACAGTACCTCAAGTTTGCCTGCAAACTGGGTCACTTCCAGTTCATTGCTCTCCCCTTGAGACTCACAACAGCTTCTCAGGTGTTTAATCGAGCTCTGGGCGCATTGATTGTCTTCCTGCACACCAAGGAGACTCAGGTACCATTTTACATGGACGACCTTCTCCTCAAGGTGCCTTCCAGGGACCTCCTGGACCTCCAAGTCCAGGACTGTGCCCAGATCCTCCTCCAACACGGTTGGATTCCAAATATGGACAAGTCTGCTCCGGTGCCCTCACAGAACCTGGTCATCTCCAAGGTGTCTTCTGCCCTGCCTTGGATGTCCGCTCCAGGGAGGAACTTCTCTTCCCTGGTGGGGAAGTTGATATCCACCATGGAAGTGGTTCCGTTTGCCGTGGCTCATGCCAGGGAACTTCAGAGGGTTGTGACCTGGGTTTGCACAGGGTACCTGGATCTCCTGGATCAGTATCATGGTGGCTGTGATTCTGGAGCTTTTGCTGCCCTGTTCGCTTCCTTGTGATTGCCTGGAGGCAGCATGGCGGGTGACTACTTCCTGGTTACTCGCGCGTCATTCTGACCGCTCGCTATTTTATAGTTCCACCTTGATTGACCTATCTGGATTCCGCCTCCTAGAGAGGCCTTATATGCTGTGTCCTATCATTGCCTCAGTGCCCTTTTGTGGTGTATCTGAGTGCTTTCTGAGTCTCCCGTTGTGATCCGTTCCTGGCTGCTGAATCTGATTTGCGTTTGACCCTGGCTCCTTCTGACTACTGATTTGTGCCAGAACCTTTGGCCTAGCTGACTGACTGCTCCGTGCCGACTTTGGCTTTGTCTGATTACCCGCTCCGTGTATGACCTTGGCCTGGCTGACTAACCGCTCCGTGCCAACTTTGGCTTGTCTGACTACCTTCTCCATGTATGACTTGTGGCCTGGCTGACTACCCTGTCCATGCTAAGTACTGTGGCTTGTCTGACTTCCCTATCCATGCTAAGTACTTTGGCTTGTCTGAACTACCAGAATCATTTGACCATTGGCTGGTTGTCTCACTCTCACTCCCTGAGGCCTGGCACTCCCATTGCAGGTTCTCAGTCTCAGTCCTTGTTCGTGTAGGTCCTGTCTGTAATGCAGCAGCTCCTAGTCCTACCAGGGATTGTTGTGCCACTAGTGTTCTAGGGTGTGTGGTAGTTTCTGTTACCCTAGCATCCTAGGGCATTTCGGTTGTACCTTAGCATTCTAGCTTGTGGGCCTCCAGTTTCCGCTCCACTGTAGAGCACGCTTACCACTATCGCTACCTATGTGATTCTGCTCTCTCCCTACTGGTTGACTCCAAGCTTGTTCATCAGTCTGGCTAGGTTCAGTGTCAGATACTGGTAGTGTACTGAGCACTGTCCCCACGCCTGACCCCGGGAAGGTTGGGGAAGTTTCTATATTCAACTTTTCTTGTAATTGATTCTTAATAAAGTGGAACTGATTTTATGTACCTGTTATCGTCGTTACTTGCAAGTCTCCCGTGACAATCAGCCTGTCTCCCTTCCTTTGGAGGTAGCTCAGAGCCTTCACTGGTGGTTGACCAGCTACTCCCTATTGAAAAGGAGGCCATTTGTGATTCCAGTACTGGACCACAGTGACGACGAATGCCAGCCTGCATGGTTGGGGTGCAGTCTTGAGTCACCTAAGTGTTCAGGGTTGTTGGTCAGAGGAGGAGCCTCCAGCATCCTGGAGCTCAGGGCGATTTTCCATGTTTTGAATTATTGGACCTTCCATCTGATGGGGTGTGCAGCTCGAGTCCAGTCCAACAATGCCATGGCCATGGCTTACATCAACAATCAAGGCGACACCAGAAGTCCCGCTGCTTGGTTAAAGGTCAAATATATTTTAGCCTGGGCAGAAGATCATATATCTCAGTACACATCCCAGGCATAGTAAACATCCTAGCAGTCTTCCTCAGTCACCACACAGTTGACCCGGACATGCGGGAGCTTCATCCAGAAGTGTTCGTTCTTCTGTTACAGATGTGGGGTCTTCCCATGATGGACCTGATGGCTACCAGGGACAACCGGAAGGTTCAGATGTTTTGCTCACGCTGGAGGAATCCCCTAATGTTTGTGGTGGATGCTCTGTCAATTCCATGGGGATTTCATCTAGCATACATCTTTCCTCCTCTTTCTTTCCTCCTCTTTCTTTCCTACCCCAGGTGCCTATCACAGGGTTTGGTCTATCTTCCATGCTTGTTGTGTGGACAGGGACCTTCCCTCACAGGACTTTGATCTTCCTGCTATCCTGTCTTTTTTGTGGGATGTTATGAACAAGGGTCTTAGCCTTAGTTCCTCGAAGGTTCAGATCTCGTCTCTCTCTGTCTTTTTTTTTCAGAGACACATTGCCATCTTGCCCGATGTCTAGGTCTTCTTTCAGGGTGTTGCTCATGTTTTCCCTGCTTATAAGTTCCTTCTCCTCAGTGGGACCTTAACCTTGTTTTGGGAGTTTTGCAGCGGTCTCCTTCTGAGTCCTTGGCTACCATTCCTCTGTGTCTCCTGACTTGGAAGATGGCTTTTCTCTTGGCAGTTGTCTCTGTTAGCAGAGTCACTGAACCGCAGGCCTTGTCCTGAAAACAGCTTTTCCTGGTGTCTCACAAGGATGTGGCGGTTCATCGTACCTCCCAGGAATTTTTTCCTAAGGTGGTCTCTGAGTTCCACATCAGTCAGGAGATTGCTGTGCCTTCCTTTTGTCCTGACCTTAAATCTGACAAGGAGAGGGATCTCCACTTGTTAGATGTGGTGCACTGCTTTCAGTTCTATGTGCAGCTCACAGAGTCTGTCCATTAGTCTGATGCATTTTTTGTCATCCCTGAGGTTCCCAGGGCTAGTAAGGCTGCATTCAATGTGCCTATAGGGTCTTGGATCAAGTCTACCGTTCCAAAGGCCTTTAACTCAGGAAGACACCGGCTCCTTTTCGCGTCACAGCTCATTCCACCAGGTCTATTGGGGCCTCCTGGGCCTATGGGAATCAGGCATCTGCTGATCAGTTGTGCAAGGCGGCCATTTGGTCATCCGTGAACACTTTTGCTAAACACTGCTGTGTTGATGTTCTTTCTGATGCCAGTTTTGGCAGGAAAGTCATAGAGGCAGCTCTGCCTGTCTAGGACTTTCATTCCTGTGTCTAGAGATCTTTAACTGTTGAGTCCTGTTGGTTCTTGTTCAGTGTGCTGTGTTTACAGTTACTGCTGTGCTGTGTTACAGTTCAGAGTCCATAGACACTTTGTTAGTTTGGGCTATTTCATGCTCCGATTAGTCCATGAGAGCTCTGGTGTCATGGGAACCGGCGCTTGGTCCTTGCCTTCTTTTCCACCATTAGGAACTCAATGTTGGTACATCCCAGAGTTACCTGTAAGCTATATTGGACGATAGAGAAAAGAGGATTTTAGTCTTACCTGTTAAATCCTTTTCTCTTAGTCCGTATAGCTTACAGGTCTCCCCTGTCAAGGGACCATGCTTGGTTCTCCTGTGGCTGGACGTGGAAGTCCTATAGGGTTCATGCTCACAGGAGTTTTCCTTCTTTTCCTTCTTGCGATCTAGCTAGGTAGGTTTATTGTCTCAAATCTAACTGGAGGGGAGTAGCTAGTGGCCAGCTAAGGAGGAGAGGAAGGCTCCACCCTACATTCTTTCCAAAAATTGTTCCTGCCTACTTAAAGGGGCTGTTGCCTCCCCAGAGTTACCTGTAAGCTATATGGAGTAAGAGAAAAGGATTTAACAGGTACGACTAAAATCCTCTTTTTTCCTTATGCACTATTCATGTACTAATAGTTTTAGTGCATATAAAACTATGAAACAGTGCAGTCATCAAAATTTATTTTCTAGTGCTTCTTATTACTGAGATAGCAAGACCAAACAAGACCTTACTGGTACTCTCTCTCCAATTCTTAATCCAGGAATAAGGGGTCCTTGTTCATCTGGTCCATGCCATAATGGAGGCACATGTTTTCACTATCTCGGCAAGTACAAGTGTGACTGCCCACCTAACTACTCTGGACGACACTGTGAGAAGGGTGAGTGTGTAAGAGGACAAGGGAACAGTCAGTATCTCAATATTTCCTGGTGATAAACGTGTTTTGCTTGCATATTATATATAAACTAACAGAAAATACCTTACACTGCCCAGGAAATAACGTTCTTGTGGCTAAGCTGGGCCCTCCAATGCTGACACAAAGGGCCTTATACATAAAAGAAAATTGGGAAATTTAGTTTCCAGCTGCTGAATAACCAAAGGTTACAAACCCCTGTCCTAGGATAAAGGTAATATCTGTTTCAGAGCAATTGTTGATGGGTTGGGGTTATGTGTGGGGTTATTCAATGTGTCTCTTCAAACCGGCTATAGGTTGTTCAGTTATTTTTAAAAAAGCCACAATATTAAAAGAGATCTGGGTAGTTAAAAAATTACCTAATGACGTATTGAAGCTCGCTGTGGTACAAGCTGTACCACTCTGCAGTCCATCCCCTTGCAAGTAAAAGCACACAACCACCCCAGCCACAGCTAATCCAAGCTGTCCTTGGAGCAAAGGAGCAGGCTTAAAAAGGTTGATTGGCATCTCCTTGGTGGGAAAATGCTCCCAATCATGTAACGTCATCAAGATAGTGGAACTCTCCTTCTTGCAACCGAAACAACTTTAATTATTCCCCCATCTTTACAGGGATAGTAATTTTTCAAATAAATGGAGCTCTGATTAATCTTCATAGTTTTTGGGCCATGTATAGCTTTATTTCAATACTGCCCGAGTTGTAGTTCAAGAGTAAATGAATGATAAAGTATCCCCCTCCCTCCACTTTACCTACTGTAAGCCTCCTCCCCTCAGATGTGGAAGCCAGTCATTGGACTGGACAGCTTGCAGAAAGGGACAATCTTCTGGCAATAAGCATAAGGAAAAATCTACCCTCCTTGACGAAGGAGAGCAGTTTTTTCTTTATGCTCATAGGTCACAATGAGGGGCAATCTTCTATCTGACCTATCTGGACGGTCTTGCTGTGCAGCGTTACATAAGTAAAAGGGCGTGAGTGGGATAGTTTATAATTCAATTAGTCTTGAACTACACCTTGGACAGTATTGAAATAACACTATACATGGCCCAAAAACCATGAAGATTAATCGGAGCTCCAGATATTTTTAAATATTACTATTGCTTTAAAAGGTACCTGCTCTCCAATACAGGGTAGTTTGTGGGCATATTAGGTGAGGTTAAAGTGATGGGGGATGGGAGTTTGAACATTACAGGTCATTTAATAACCTAACATTAAAATGGACCTTTCTCCTTAAGATAAGTGTAGTTGATTTTAAAGATAATTAAAATCTGCCAATAAGTTGTGATAGCCATTTTTTGAGAAATACATTTTTGCTTGCTGGTGGCACCACATGGCAGTTTATGCTTATGAGTTCCTGTGATGGGCCAGCATTACCGCACATTGTGAACTGTGCAGGAAATTGGCATAAAATGTCACACTGCCTTCAAAACATAAACAGATCTTAACTAGGCTTAATAATGCCTAATGCAAAATATAGGCATATTTTAATTCTTTATAAAACACACTATGTCTATCTATATGGCGGCTTTCCCAGTGCACATATTGCCTTACTTTGTTCAAATATTACATCTACACTGACTTGCGAATGTGTTCCTGGAATGAACCCCCACGAACCACTAAAGTGAAAACTGAGTAGATGAATTTAATAATGACAAACACAGTGGGAATACTGATTAGTATTCCTATTCTAAAATATTGGTATTAAAGCAACTAAAATCACATAGCAACAAAATGAACATTTATCTCCCATTTTGACTTTGGGTTTACACGTAGATAACTGGGTGTGTCGTGCACACAATAGCAGTGATTGATTAATTCTAGTAGGCAAACATTAATCTCTGGGACTCCCAGTCCTGGTTGTATTCCTTTGTTTCATCTACTAAAGTCTTTTGGCTCATAAAGTTTAAAATATGAAATTAATTTAGAATAAAAAAGACAAACAAACAAACTAGAATTCTTATTCTACAAATATGTGGGGTTATCTTGTGTTCTGCTGTGGAGCAGTATTTGAGTTTTTTTGATACATCCGTCCTCTCAGTATGCTCCTTCTAGCATGGTGATGAGGGAGAATGTTTCAGATATGTACTTTTACATCATACTTTGTCCACAATGTTCTGTGGGTGCCAGGAAAATTATGAGCCATATGTACAGAGACAAAAGAGCAATTTTGGGGCAATCCAACTCCACCACAGGGGACAGCTACTGGTGTTATTGATTTAGTGAATAGTAACCCTTAATTTTGACCTTTGACCTTACATATTCTACATGTCCATGTAAACTCAAACTGCATATACTGTGTGTGTGTGTGTGTGTGTACATGTAAATATATATATATCATTTATTTTTAATCTGCAGCCTATGATGCCACCAAGTTTTCTGGTAATGTTTCAGCTCTTTCTGTGGCTAAATGTCATACCTTGTGGCTCACAATTTGGTCTGCTGATCAATCTTCCAAAAAGTTTTTGGCTCTTCCTTTGTAATAACAACTTTTTGAACCGAACCATGGCAAAGTCTTTAGTGATGCTATTGGATGCAAAAGTACTCTCTTGCCTCAAATTGCACCTAAATGTAAATGTTTTTTCCCAAGAAGGCTTTTCTAACCCCTGCCAGTCTGGGCCGCCTAGTGTTCAAACCCCTCAGGTCTTATAGGCCCACCCCACCCCAAAGCCCAAACTGGCTTGGCAGAACAAGAAGTGTGCAAAGAATACTAAGTCTGAGAAGCTCACATTGGCTTGACTTTAGGAGTCCTGGGCCGTCCTTACCCAAAGTGGTAGACTTTCAAAACTCTGTTTAGGACCAGTGGGTTTTGCAGGTCATTTCAGAAGAGGAATTCTTTTGTCCTCAAGACCTGGGTCAGGCATGTCTTTTTAGAAGCAATGTCCTTCTTGTTGGATAAATTGGTGCTGGTTCCCGTTCCAGCTTGAGAACATTCACTGGATTTTACTTTATGTTTTTTGTGGTACTCGGAAAGGACGACGAATGCCATCCTATTCTAGACTTGAAGTGTCTCAACCAATATGTGCTAGCTCCGCGATTCATGATGGAATCCCTGTGTTCCATTATCGCTGCTGTGTGTCTGAGAGGTTATTCTGCTTTCCTTTACCTGCAGGACACTTATCAGCATATCCTGATTCAACCAGATCATCAGCGATTTCTACATTTTGCCTTCGAGAGCTGTCATTATCAGTTCACCCCTCTCCTCTTCAGATTAGCATTGGCTCCAAGGATCTTTACAAAGGTCATGGCTACTGTGGCAGTACATATCTGTGCTCAAGGGATATCCTTGATCCCTTACTTAGATGACATCCTGCTTAAGGCTCCTTAATAAGCCTTACTCAGCTCACAGATTCAAGACAGTGTCCTCAATCTGGATAAATACTGTTCTGTACATTCTGAACATGAGGTTTGATACTCTCCAAGGGAGGGTATTTCTTGCAGACGACAAGATCCAGAATTTGTCTCTCCATGTTAATCAAGCAATATTCTGGCCATCTGTGATATTAAAGTGGAACTTTCACCTGTAATAAACCCTGGCTCATATTATTAGTGCACTGTAAATGTGTCTAGATTGCTGGGTTGTTTTTATTGTAAGTCCATAGTTATTGAGAACTTTGCTGTCAAAATTACATTTCTGGATCCATTTCCGCATTGTGTGGTCCAGGCTAACAGCAGCGCAGGACTTCCCAGTCCTGAAATTCTCCTCCCTCCCAGCTCTACCAGGGAGTGTGTTCACTCTTCCCTTCGTACTGATGTGCATCTTTACAACAGGCTCTGTATTATCATTATACTGAGCTTGCAAGCTCAGTATAATGATAAATGCGGCTTGTTGTAAAGCTAGACTTGATGCACATCACTTGGAAGGGAAGCGTGAATTTGCTCCCTGGTAGAGCTGGGGCATTAAGGAAATGATGGGCAGTTCTGTAGCAAATCAGGTGCAACAAAGAGGGGGAAATAAACAGTGCAGTTGGTTTCTCAAGATTTGCTCTACAGTTTCTATATACATGTGGCCCAAAGTGTGTGCATTGGGTTTCTATTAGCCTGTCCTTTTCATCTGTTCTGTATGTGCTTATCTGTGACTTTAACTCGGTGGAACTGTGTTTCAATAACCTTTATGTTTAATTCACAGAACTGAACTGTGGGGCTCCAGAACAGGTGAAATACGCTCAGATGATCGTGACCTCAACATTGCCTGGTGGAAGAGCAGAATATCACTGTAATGAGGGGTATGTCCTCAGCACAGCGAACAATACACGGGTGTGCAGTGAGGATGGGATGTGGAGTGTGCCCCCAGAGTGTGAGGGTAAGTACCTACCTCAAATGGTGATTAATCAACAGAGATGAATACAAACTGATACATGAATCTATTGAGTGCCAGAGAGGTGTCCAATGCATTGCGTTGGATACCTCTCTGGTACTCAAAGGGTTAAAGGGATAGTAATACTTAATATATAAAATAATAAAACAAGGGTACTCCCACTGCTGGAAGGTGTTATATTGAAAAGTTATTACAGCTCATCCTTGATTTTTTTTTTTAGGTGCAATATCACAGTGGCCTGAAACTGTACAGTGGCGTTGTTGCTACACCATCCTATGGACAGCTCTGGTCAGTTTACTATAAATCTCCATAGGATGGTGTAGCAACAGCGCCACTGTACAGTTTCAGGCCACTGAGATACTGCACCTAAAAAAATCAAGTCTGAGCTGTAATAACTTTTCATTAGAACACCTTTCAGCAGTGAGGGTACCCTTGTTTTACTCAGGGAGATAAACCCTGCAACGTATTATTTTTTACATTTTAAGTATTACTATCCCTTTAATGTAAGCTGCAAATGTGTTCTGTTAATCTTTCCTCTTTCTACTTTAGAAATTGATGAGTGTGCATCACAACCATGCCAGAATGGAGCAGTCTGCAAGGATCGTGTGTCACATTTCCTCTGTGATTGCCAGAAGGGATACAGCGGTACATACTGTGAGCAAGGTAGGACCTCCACCATCATGTGAATGTGACCTTTATATATCTGGTAATCTTGTTGTGGAACTGTGAGTATATTGTTTGTTAAGGGGAAGTAAGATGAAAGCATGGCTGGTGAGGTGGAGTTGTGATACATGTGAAATCTGTTGAGGCGAGTTGTGATATGTGTGTATGCTGGAGAGATGGCATCATGATACATGTGTAGCTTAGTAATATAGAGTTGTGATAGCCTGGTGAGGTGAAGCAATGGCAGTTTGTGTCCTTGTGAGGAGAGATTGTGATAATTGTGTTTGTGTAGCCTTGTGATGCGAGGTTGTGATAGGTGTGTAATCTAGTAAAGCATAGATTTGTTATCTGTAAAGCCTGGATAGGTACGATGATGATACCTGTATATCTGTAAAGTATGGCTGGCATAAGTGTGGGATAACCGGGATGTCTATCTAGCCTGGAGTGACGGTTCTTTGTTTCCAATGTATTAGCTGACGGTAATGCTGATCTTTGTTGGGCATGTCGCTCCGGTACTTGATATATGTTGTATATCTGCAGAGATGAATGAATGCCTCTCAGAGCCATGTAAGAATGGGGGCAGCTGTCAGAACTTACCTGCAGCCTTCCTCTGCATCTGCCCAGATGGCTTCACTGGATCCCACTGTGAGACTGGTAAGACATTTTGACTGTATAGCTTAAGACAACATTAATACAATTTGTTGCAATACAAATACACCAGACTTATCTTTATTGAATGTGGACCTATCACTTTAAAAACACTTTTGCCTATTTATTAAAAATGAAAACTTTGCATTATATATGGTTTTTTTTTTAAGATGCACAGTTCTTTCTTTCTTTCTTTCTTTCTTTCTTTCTTTCTTTCTTTCTTTCTTTCTTTCTATTCTTCTCCCCTTAGTAGGAGCTTGCACCTGGAATGCATATGCACGATTATTCCACTACAGTGGAATTATCTGATCAAGTTAGACAACAAAGCTCAAAGTACTCTAAATAAGCCTCATAATAACTGATATATGTTGCTTGTGTTTGGACATTGGTTATGTTACAGCATAGTGTTTAGGAGCTGTTGATAGATGGAGCAAGAGACAGATGGGTGCATACATTAGAGAGATTTCATGGCTCTCATTAGATACAGGAGAGAGTTGCATTAGAACAAAACTACACTTTTGCACACATTACATGCACCATCACTATCACACAGACATCATACATAATTTATCTTTTATTCCATAGAGTGTGAATGAATGAGAGTAAGGGATTAACTGAGAGGTTGAGTGTGACTAAGTGCCTGTGGGATTGAATGAGTATGAATGGGGATGTGTGAGAGAAGTAAGAGAGAGGTAGGTAGGGAGATGGCAGGGAGAGGAGTGGAGACAGAAGGTATGGATATAAAGGCACATGATAGGACGAAGGAGAGCAGTGGGTCCCAAGTCAGGGGTATCCCATTACAGTAGCATCAACGACATAGCCACTCTGTACAGGGCGACATCAGAATGTGGCCTGCTTAAATCTTCCCCTCCGTCTGAAAGGAGTTTGTTGCCCACATAATACTAAGCCTCTTGTGTCACCTGTAGCATTCTGTGATGGTATAAGAGGATTAGTAATGTGATGAGACAAGGAAGTTGGTGGAGGACTGATGGGAACACTTCTGGGCTAGAGCAAGCAGGGACAAGTCACTAAGAAGAGGTATAGGCAGCCTTTTACTCTCCAGCTATTTAGGGATGCTAGGCGCTATCCCCAGCAGCTGGAAAACCAAAGTTATTTTGCATTCTCCTGACCAAGAATATATGTTCTGGGGAACTTTAATGTTAATAATAATCCTGTTGTGGAGCCACATAAGAGTGTGTGAACAAGTCATTTTTTATCCTTGTGTCAGACAATGGTTTTTAACATGCAGAAATACTAGACGTGGGTTTTGTGGGTGCAGAAACAGCAGAGGGAAATGTGTCCACCTAAAGTGTGATAATACTGACCACATACAATATAATGTCAAATGTTACCTGCTGTTCCTTTGATTTGTATTGGTGGAATTCTAGTGGATGGTGTATCATTCAATAATGGTTCACAGCACAGATAATAGAATGACCAACTGTGACTGTAAATGTACTATCAACTTTTTTAACAATGCAGATTATAGAACTAAGGCCTTGTTAATTCTGGAGGTTTGCAACCTGTTTACAGGCTTCAGGCTATTGCTGAACTACAGTTCCCATCATCCTTAGCTAACCAAGACTTTTACTTTAGCCCAGATTAATAAAGAAACTGTTGTAATAATTGTCTAATTATCACTTACTGAAGAGTATCACTGTTTGCACCCAAACCCATGAGAAAAAAAAACAACCACATTAATCTTACAAAATACATCTGCTTTTTAATTTAGATTTAACAAAACTTTGTAAGCATAGGGTTCCTGCAGTACCTACCAAGTGCCATTGTCTTTACAACATGCATTTCCACATAAATGCCTGATTTTGTCTTATGTATCCATAGTGTTTTCTGTTGGTATGTATGAGTGTCATACATATATGTTTGTGTCCAAAGTAGCAGTAGTTGCTTAGGGTTCCAGTCCCATTTCTGAAACCATATGTTGTTTCCTGCTAGGGTATATGAACATAGATTTTTTATTTTTATTTTTTGGGGTCCACAGTAGCTCTTTGGGTAGTTATGGACCGTTCAGGCTTCATTGTGACAACAGAACATTTTAGAACTGATCAGCAAATAATTTTGCCCCCATTGCTTGCATTTGCATCCCCTGGTCCTGAAAAAGGAGAACAGATTGACATACGGATAAGACCTTCTGAGGTAAGAAAGTCTATAGCCCTTTGAGTGCCAGAGGGGTTCACAACACATTGCAAAGTATTGAGTTGTGTAACCCTCAGGCACTCAAAGGATTAATAATATCGAGTCACTTATTCTAAGGGCATATTTCCCCTTTAATGCATATTTCAAGATGATTTTCATTGTATACTCATACCTGTTTTTTTTTTTGTTTTTTTTTACCAGAGCTGGATGGCTGTGACTCCTCCCCTTGCCAGAATGGGGGTGTCTGTGAGAACCTAGCAGGCTCCTATTTGTGTGTGTGTCCCAGAGGCTTCTATGGCTATCACTGTCAGACTGGTGAGTTCACTTATGTAGCATGGCATCCTAGCTTCTACATTCTAATACCAATGCTGTACTTTCCTGAATCTGCAAATTTTGTCTAGGTCCATATGTAGGGCACTTAAAAGACGCAATTCTGGAACATATCAACTATGCCATAGGGGACAAATACATTTTCCCATTTATATTAATTGGGTTTTTTAACCCACTGAATTAAAGAGATGTCTCCAACGCATTGCTTCAAATGTGTTGGAGTCCTCTAGCATTGAAGGAGTTAAAAAGTCCACTTAATTGATTGGGACTTTTTGTTGGCCTACATGGTGCAGTTGGTTTGCGATATAATTGTGT
This sequence comes from Rhinophrynus dorsalis, assembly GCA_037306005.1. Lineage (NCBI taxonomy): Eukaryota > Metazoa > Chordata > Amphibia > Anura > Rhinophrynidae > Rhinophrynus > Rhinophrynus dorsalis. The sequence continues at coordinate 452,400,898 of CM074720.1, read as the reverse complement.
CTCTTTAGTTTCCTGGCCTATGTGATCAGTAGAAACTAGGCTTTGTTCTAATAGTCCCTGGAATGAGATGGCTTTGCCAGTCCTCTTGATACCAGATGCTTGCTCTGCCAGTCTCTTCCTGCATTTTGCATTATATCAGTGCCAACCTCTCCCCGCAAGATCCCTGTTCTGCCAGCTACTTCCTGCAAGTTACTGTCCCTTTTTGCCAGCCTCTCCATGTAAAATGCCTACTCATTGAGCCCCTCCCTATAACATGCCAGCTGTGCCAGCCCCCCTTTGAAAAGTAGCAGTTTTGGCTGCCTTTCCTGAAACTTGCCTGCTTTGCCAGCTTTTCTATAAGTAGGTGGCTCTCAGTCAGGCTGATTTACTAAGAAGAACCGGAGCAATTCTGGAATAAACCTTCTGTGCCATAGGGGGTAAACAGGAATTTCCATTGATTTAAATTGATCGTTTAACACACTGAATGGCAGAAAGGCTATGCAGTGAGTTGTTGACCTCTCCAGCATTCAAGGGTTTAAGAGCACCATTTAAATCAATGTGAATTTTGTTGCCCCCCTTAGTGCTTTTGCACAGGTTCTTCTTGGTACAAAGACATCAGTAAGTAGTTGGTTTTCCCTGATCCCTGTGACATGATGTTTTGCAGTGAGCGATTTGTGTCTGTTGAACCCCTGTGGCAGCCGTGGGGTGTGTGTGTCCAGTATGGATGGAGCAGTGAGCTGCACCTGTCGGACGGGTTACACTGGGATCACTTGTGAGAAAGGTGAGCTTCCACCTACCACAACAGCATTCTGCTACTGTCACCCTAAAAGGAACAATGGCCATTAGGTCTAATAGAACAAATAAAAATTCCCCTTACATTGGGATTTTATCACCTTCTTGGTAATATATAAACACAAAAACTATTGTATGAATGGTGCTACCTCTTTTCAACTCTTATATACAAGAATTTTTACAGGATAAAATGGCCACTTTGTGGTCCAAGATGTACCATTCTTCTGTGTCCAGGTGCAGGCAGCGTATGAACTGTTCCCAGAAGAAATAAGCAGATAAATCTTCCTTACCCCTGCTACTTGTGTGCAAAGGAGATGTTCATCTAGATCAGAGCTGAGCATGCTGAGGCCCTGCATCTGATCAGAACACCAATTCCCATCACCCGGCAGCCATTTGCCAGCTGGGGCAATTGTAGTACTGAACAGCTGGAGGCCCTCAGATGACTTAGATGTTGTGTGTTGAAGTACTAAGGCATCTGTAAATAATTGCAGGTTTAGTGAAGTTATGTATAGGCACAGTTATGTATAAGAATGTATAAAACATTCTGGTTTATTGCATTCCTGTCACTCTCTCTGTTCTCTCTCTCTCGCTCAACTCCACTCTCTTTCTTTCTCTCCCAGTCTCCGTCCTTTATCCCTTTTTACTTTTGCATTTATGTACTTAATTTCTCACATATCCACTCTATATTCTATGTGTTGGGTCCCTGTGGCACTCACCCAACCAACTGCATCTTTGTAACCCACTGTTTCTCTGCCCAACTCCCTTTCTCTGCAGAGCTGCTGCCTCCTTTGTCCTTATCTCTGGGTGCTGTGGGAGAGAACAGTGTGTGGGTGTTTTGGACGCCCCCAGAAGATAGCCATCTTCTTGACGGTTTTGCAGTAAGCTACACAGCCCCAGATGGCTCATCACGGACAGACTTTGTAGAGAGAAGTAACACAGAGCATGAGCTGCGAGGTCTTAGCCCCGGGCGATCTTACAACATCACCATAGTAACAGTGAAACGCAACTTGCGGCACAATGACATCAGCCGCCCGATCACCATCACGGCCCGCACACGTAAGAGCTCTATGTACACAATAAGACTTGCAATGTAAAATATGTGGAAAAGATCACAGTAGTAGAAATAAAGTTATATTATGAAATTATTATATTGTAGGCCTTGTCTAGTAAGTAAAAGAAGAGTACATCCACTGCTAGGTGATGCTTCATTCAAACATTATTACAACTCAAAATTGTGTTTTGTTTGTAATCAAAATGTTAACAGCGGCACAACTGATGTCCAGAATGTGCGTTTTTTTTCTATTGCTCCCTATTGGAGCTTGCATCTTAACCCCTTAAGGACCAGCTGCACACGCATACTGCAGTCACTTAAGGACCATGGAGCTTTTTTTTTTTTTTTTAACCCATCTGATTCCGGACTCCCCGAATGGCTTGCAGCCGCGCTGGGATCCCAGAATTCCATGACGTTCATGTATGTCCTTGGTCATTTAGGGACCACAACCTCATGATGTACATGTATGTCATGGGTCTTAAGGGTTTAAGTCAAATATCTCCATAGAAAATCATGTCAACATTACCACCTGGTGAGCACAATAGGAAACTGTTTTTTTACACGTGGCACAGTGGACCATATTCAATAAGCAAAAGAGGTGCAAATCTAGAGCAAACCAATTGCACCACAGGGGACAAATAAATATAACAGTGGCTTAAATGGGCTTTTAACCCCTTGAATGCTAGAAAGGTTGCCAATGCATTGCTTTGCAGTGCAATGGTGACCTAGCTTTCATTCTGGGACTTAAGTTTGTTTACTGAATATGGCCCAGTGTTGGTGTTCATTAACCCCCATTTGTATAGCAGCAGTACATAAGCCAGGAATGGGCATCCAATAAAACCTATAAATAAAATACTTGTCTTTTTCCTGTATTTTCTTACTGTGAAACAGGCAAGTAGATTACAGGTAGTTTGGGGTAGGTTTACATTGTCTGACTCAGTCAGAAGCATGCTCCCTTCATAATTAGCGCTGTATTAGACTCTTAGCCTGTGTCACAGAACTCTGTTTGTTTCCTGCTGCAGGACCACCCACTGTGGATAGACCTCGCATCAGTTCTGTCACAGACTCATCCATCACTGTCTCCTGGACATTGAACTCCCACAGACATGCCGCCATAGCACATGTCCGTCTTTCCCTGCAGCACCCAACAGAGCAGACACAGCAGGCAGAGCAGGAACCCTTGGTTGGAGAATACAGCTTCAGGTTGGTCTCTCCAGTGATCCTGGGCTGTATGCACAAAGACAAACAGGAGGGAAACTTAACCGCACCATAGGGAACAAATAAGGATACCAAAAATCCCTCTTGATTTAAATAGGCTTTAACCCCATGAATGCTTGAAAGCTCCCCTGTGCAAACGTGCTACAGAGGTCTCTAGCATTTGCTAGGTTAAGAACCCCAATTAAATGAAAACAAACTTTTATTTGTCCCCTTTGGTGCAGTTGGTGTGCCCCAGAATGTCTCCACTATTTTGTCCATATGGCCCTGAGTGTGAATCAGTGGTCGTGTAAGAGCTGACTGCAAAGTAGGAATTGCCTTTAACCCTATGATTATCACAGGGGGTTGTGCAACACATTGTGGAGCAAAGCACTGCTCATCCCCTTCCACTGTCAGAGGGTTTCAGTTGGTGCAGATCTGTCCACAAGTCCATGCACCAGCTAATCCAAAGTGAGATGTCAGAGAGTGGCTGTGATGTGGTATTATGGTGCGTATACACACATGGGGCTGTATGGTCAAAAGAATAGTGGAGGAGTTCTGGGGTGAACCATTTGCATTATAGAGAGAACTAAAAATTCTCTTTGCTAGAAAGGTCTTCAAAGCATTGTGAATCAATGTGTTGGAGGCCTCTCTAGCATTCAGGGGGTTCAAATCCCCATTTAAATCAGTGGGAATATTTGGAATTTTTAGTTCTCCCCTATAGTGCAAATGGTTTGTTCCAGAACTCCTCCACTTTTCTTTTGAATATATGGCCCACAGTGAAGTGTTACATTATTAAATGTCTGTTTTCCTGTATTCTACATATACCACATCCTTATGTACGCACCATGGTGCCTAAAATGTCTACCTCACTGTAAAGATCACCTCCTAATAATGACTTTCCCCTACACACACACTTATCTTACTATGGACAGAAAAGTCTAATGGCTGCTATGAAGTTTGGCCTTGCACCTTCAATTAGTCCAGCATGTCACGTCCGGGGATGTAGACATGACAGTTGCCAGCAGGCAAGCTCATGCACTCTGCCTGTATGAGTTCGAGAACTGACGTTGTTATCTCTTCAACAAAGGCACATGGGGCAGAATTCATAGGGGTCATTAGTGTTTTCTGTCTATGGTAAGCTAAGTGGCAGGGTATTATTAGGAGGTGTTAGTTCTCCTTTAAGCAGAAGTAATACCTATTTCTCTTTGCGTCCACAGGAACCATGAAGGTAATTATCCTCCGGCCAGGAGTGCAGGGCACTTTAGTAAAACGGCTCTCTGTAGGCAGATACTTCATCCCTATTCCATTTTACTTCCACCTGACATGCTTAGATTTACAAGTGACTTCAAAGTAGGTGCATCATGACTGAGATGATCTTAGTTAGCCTTCTTTTTTGTTTTCTAAACATATATGGGGCTGTGTAATCCCCCAGTGGGTGGGCTCCTATTTGTGGCCTCCTTTATACAGACCAGAGTCCAGGCTTTTAAGGGACCTGGAACTGCTAGAGGACGTTTTTCTCTTTTCCTCTTCTCTTTGCTTGGCTTTGTCTGAGCAAGCATTGTTTAGGAGACTGAAGAGGATTTAAGCTTTCACAGTGTACAGGTCCTGTGAGTATGCCCCTGTTTCTGTCTAGCAGCCACATTCTGATGTAGAATCGCTAGTTCCGAACTTTGCTCTTCTATTTTTCTGCCACATTACCCTTCCACTCCTTTTCAGAGGTGGCGTCTTTCTTGACTTGCTAAAATTGTACCTGATTTTAGTTGGTCTTTGTATTGGCCAGCCCATCTTTAAATAAGGGGAGCTCGTAGGTCATATTGGATAGGGAACCAGCAGTTAAGCTGGGATCTTACCCTTTCTTAATATAGATAAAGAGTTGTCCTTGCAGCCAAGGCAGCTCGAGAGCCATGCTATAGGGTTTATCCCTAAGGTGTCTGAGTTTCACATGAACTAGGAAATGGTCCTTCCATCTAACAGGCAGGAGCAGGGCCTTCTATTTTGGATGTAGTTAGGTTCTTGAAGTCCTACATTCATCACACTATGATTTTCCAAACATCAGACTCTGTCACTCTCATTCATTCATTCACAGTAGGATTAGACGGCCCCTTACCTCTGATCACCTCATTGTGATTTCAAAGTTTGGCACTTTCCTTGCTCTGCATCCAATTATTCGAGTCAGTTTGCTTAGTGTTCCTGAGCTTGTATCCTGTTTGGTTCCTGGTCTTGACCCTTGGCTTTCCCTGATGCTGTTTTTGCCCATTCAATTCTACTTTCGTTCTCAATTTCCCTTGGCCTCCGACCCAGCTCTGTCTGACTTCTTTTTGTATCTGTGCTCATGCTATCTTGGCATTGACCCTGGCTCCATCCCTGACCATTCTTTAAACAGTCTACTGTTCCTTACGGGTAGTGCTCCAGCCTCTGGCTACCCACGGCAGTGGAATAAGCTTTCCCAGCTGGAGTTCTCTTCACTCTTGTCAGCTTGATTAAATTGTTGTGGTGGAATAAGCTTCCCTGCCGGCTGGTTGCTTCTTACTACATTGTTTTCGGCTTCCTGGATCTACGCAGCAGAGGAATGTGATCTCCCTGCAATTGCTCTCTCTGCTTCAGATGACTGCAGTTCATAGGTCACCAGCACTGACCAGCAGCCTGGGAATTGCATTTTCTTTTTCTGAGTTGAGTTCATCTGATCATAAGTACTGACTATCAGCCTGAGGGCCAGCAGCTTGAAAGCCTCTTCCTCAAGTGATATTAGCACCTCGACTCCCTGTACAGACTTAAGCCTGGGTTTCACTTCTCTTTTAGAGGTCTGTTTATTTTATGACCAGTAGCAGCCTATTATTCCTCTTTGTTTTTGCTCAGTTCATCTGATCTCCAGTATTGGACAGCAGCCTGGGAGTTTCTTCTTCATATCTGAAGATGTTTCATTTTATATCCAGCACACAGCAGCAGCCTGGATACTACCTTTATTTCAGTCCTGTTTAGCAGCCTGAGCATTTCAGCATTAAATTCTATTTCATCTTATTCCCTGTACTGAACTGCAGTTTGGGAGTCTTCACTTACTCTGAGTTAAATTCTAATTAACCCAGTACCGACCAACAGCCTGGGTATTGCTTCCCTTCTCTACTTAATACTTCTTATTAGCAGGACTGAATAGCAGCCTAGAACTTCTTTTATATTTCTGGAGACAGAACATCAGATATCCAGTTCTGACCAGTAGTCTGGGTAACTCTGAGTTCACTTTATCTGATTGTCCAGTACTGCCTAGCAGCCTTTTCTACTCAAGATTGAAGTTTTTATTACCCAGCCTGCTGGTCAGTTCTGGAGATATCACCTTGCTATTCCAGAGTGCAGTTCATTGTCATCAGCACTGACTAGCGGTTAGGGTTCAGTCAATCTGATCAACAGTACTCACCTGCAGTCTGGTAATCCCTTTATCGTATCAGAATAATCTTCATCTGGATCTCTAGGACATCTCCTGCTGCCTGGAAATTATCCTTCCTACTTCTAGTATATATTCCCTTGTCCTTAGCTCTGCCTCTATAGAGTTATTACAGATTACTGGCTATTTTCTGTATTATGGGAACCATTCCACAGAATATACTTCCACGATATTCCTTGCTACTTGCATCTTGGTGCCATGATAATCATCCAGGTCCCGGCCCCGGCTCAACTGGGGTCAGACATCTGGGTTTGTGGCTAGTACCTCTAACTTGGCTAGTTGCCACAGCAAGGGTATCATAGGGACTGACTTTCAAGCATTTCTAGCAGTGAGAGGTATTGTTTGGACTTCATGACATTCCTTTTGTCATTACCAAGTGTCCTCATGCTGGTCAAGCTGCTTCTAAAATGACAGTGGTTCTTGGATTAAGGCACCTATTTGTCAGGCTGACATCCTCAAGGAAAAATGCCTGTGCCCTTTAAAGCGGAACTTTCACCCCCTCCAAAATCAATTACCTCAATGATAAAGCTAAGAATGCAGGCAGCTTCACCTAGTAAATAATTACACTGTAGGTGAAACTAGAGCCCACATCTTCAGCAGAGGCGAAGGAGAGCACAGCCATCTTTCCTCTATTACAGTGCTCTCCCCGTCATCTGCCTTCCCCATATTCCTTCGGTAGAGCGTCTAAACAGCTGCCTGCAGGCAGCATCAATGTTAAGGAACAAGCCGGGCTATTAATACACAGTAAAAAGCGATGTCCTGCACTCATAAGTACAGGATGTTGCTTTTAGCGTGCATTTATTGCTTGGCTTGGTCCTTAACATCAATGCTGTGAATTTCTGCAGGTCCCTTTTTCAAAGTAAGGCAACACATTTATAAAAAAAAAAAATAACAGGACTTTCTATGTTTATTTTTGCTCCCACTTTATATGGGAGCAAGTTGTTGAAATATGAAAGTTCTCCTTTAGGGTCACAGCTAATTCCACCAAAGATGTGGGTGCTTCCTGGGCCTACAAAGCCCAGACCTCTGCTGAGCAGTTGCTCAAGATGCTGGCATGGTTGTTCTTTCACACATTTGTTAAACACTACCGTGTCAATGTTCTGGCTTCAGCTGAAGAGAATTTTGGACATAACATCCTCAGGCCATTGTGCCTGTGTAGGTATTCTTAGATTTAGTGCAGGTAACCTGTTTGTTTCCTGTTACTTGGTTTAGTGTGTAGGTGTCCTTTGATACCTTAGGTTCATATTTATTTCATTTCATCTCTGTAGGAACTGCTCTCTGTTATTAGGAGTATTGCTCTCTCTGCCTGGAATCTTGGTGGGATAGCTACAGTGTATTTCTATTGTTCCTGTGTTCCACTTTGGATTAAATGGGAAAGTGGATTTTTGTGTACTTATCGAAAAATCCTTCTCTATGGAATACAGGACTTCCCTCCCAAGGATAAACAAGTTGTTTGCATTCCAAGCAGGAGGGTCCTTTGAGTTGTCTTATTCACATGACCCCCTTTTCTGCCTTGATTCTGTTTTTGATGTTTGTTATTCATTAATATTGAGCATGTCAGTAGTGAGTAAATTGGAGTAGGGAGGGAGTCTCCACCTCCAGAGAGCATTTTTAGACAAGTGCTCTGCCCTCCTGGCCAGCAGGTACTTTACCCCATGGTTCCTGTGTTCCACATAGAATAAGAGAAAAGGATTTACTGGTAAGTACACAAAAATCCCTTTTAAAATGTATTTCCATTAAATTTAGAAAGAAAATAAATGGTAAAAGCCCCCAAACATTTCTTTTACCTGTACAGTGTATCTAAAATAGGAACACGCTGGCAAAGTAGAGGAAGCTACCATCTTTGTGAAATGCTATCTCTCCTGGCTTTAATTAAGCCACACTCTATGCAGGATAGCAAATTCATGATAATCCTACAGCTGGTGACAACGACTGGTAATCTAATGTACAAGCTATTAGTTGCACAGAGATTTGCAGCTCAATCATTTCTTTTCTGTCAGATGTTGCACATACAACTCCTAATTTGTTGGAGAAGTTAGTTATATCTACATACTACTGATCAGTGTTATAATCTAAATGGCAAAACAAATAGAGCCAGTAGTACAAATGTGCCATATTCTTATGCGACCTGCTTCGTGTAAGTGTCACACAGCCAAAAACAGCTTTAATTCTGTTTTCTGTTAGTCTATCCCAGGAGTAGCCAAACCTGGGCTTTAAAAGCTAAGAATAGTACAGGTTTTCAGAGCATCCCAGCTGAAGCACAGGTGAATCAATTAGTGACATAGTCACTTTAATAGGTCCACCTGTGCCAATTTAGGGATATCCTGAATACATGCACTGTTGTTAGCTCTTGGGGGCCATAGTTGTCTTTCCCCTGGTATCCACTGTATATCACATACCAAATTACACTGAGATTCCATACCCATCCTACCTACCATTTCCTTATTTAGAATCTACACAAACTTATTACTAGATGCTATTTTATAAAACTGAAGAAGCGGTTAAGCTTATAGTTTTATTTTGGTCCATGCAATATTGCATCCCTATTTATCATTGATATTTACCTTGTTCTGTAGAGATTACTTTATGCACTGTGTAAATATGGAGGACAACAGAACACTGGGGTAGTCATGGTCATTACTGATCCCTGCTTAATGTTTACAGATCTCGATATTGACATTGACATCCAGATACTCTTCATGGTGCAAAGTTCTTAATTATTCAAAGTTTGTGTAGTCAGGACTGGTATAATTGTAAATATATCAAAATGTATGGTGTTTTGCACATGGGGAGCAGTTCTGGATCAAACCAACTATACCACAGGAGACAAATAAGCATTTCAATCAACAATTTTTCCAATGCTTTGGAGACCTTTCTAGCATTCAGGTGGTTAAAAGCCCCATTTAAAACTGTGGGAATCTGGGGAATTTTTATGTGTCCTGTATAACAGTTGTCAGCACCATTAGTGTGCACCCATACTTCAGGCAGACTAGGTAGATTCAGTAAAAACAGCATATAGTTATTTTTTTCAAAATTAATATAATTATACCTGTATAAACATTATGACTGGTGCTATTATAAGAGAGTCTTACAGAGTGGGAAACAAAGTGACAAGCAGAGATACTGCTGAGTTGGATCAACGCGCTTCACGCCCATACTGTGCTTACTTAAGATCAAGCATGTTCGATCACAAATAAGGAGTATGGGCACAAAACTCATTGACCCAACTCTGTAGTGTCTCTGCTTGCCACTTTGTTTCCCACTCCGTAAGTCTCTCTGTATACTAGCACCAGTCACAATATCTGTACAGGTATAATTCTACTCGTTTTGTAACCGTAAAGCTATGCTGTTTTTGCTGGATCTACCTAGTCTGCTTTAACTATGGGTGCACAATAATGGTAAGAACAACAATTATATACCATATTCTATTGAAGATACATACAGATCTTCAGTTTGCACCTTATAATGATTACAGCTATTTCAGCATACAGTGGTTTTCATGAATAATGTGCAAGGGGCTTTATCCTTGCCTGACCTGATTGCTGATATTGATCTGTAGCTTGGGTCCTTTGGAGCAACTGAATTGCTAATTTTTATGTGTCCCTCATGGTGCAGTTGGTTTGCTCTAGAATTGCTCCTATTTTCTTACGTGCATAAATCCTTTAGTTGGTTAATGTCTGCAGGTATTATTCTCCATATCATAGCACAGAAATAATTTTAGCCCTAGGATGCTAGAGAAGTCTTGCACGAGCTGCTTTCCAATGCATCGTAACATCCAATCAGTTAATTGCATGCAACACCTCATTTATTTTGTGTATTTTGCTTGCAGGGACCTGCAGCCAGGGGAAAAATACACCATCTTAATCAGTACATTGAGCAATTCTGACAGCAGCAGCCCACCCTCAGAGAGCCTTCCCAGCACACCGCTAATAGCCTGGACACGTAAGAGAACAGAGAGGGTCTGTGACATGGGATAAGTGATGGCTTTGTTGGAGGGAACAGGTTGAATGGACATAATTCTTACAGGAAGGCTTTAAATACTGGATTAGTAGGTGCTTTTTATACAGCCGGGTGCACAGACATTGCTGGGTGGCATGGATCTATATCGGGGTGCAAAGAAAGTGCATATCAAGGGGAACTGTACAGAAGCAATATATCCTCTTTATTTGTTTAACAGAAGGACTTATATAGGTAGTTGTCATTCAAACAGTAGCCAGATATTTCTATTTAAGTTTTTTTCTTTGCATTTGATCTCTTTTGTAGTCCACTGCTACTTCTTTCATTTTACAGTCTGATAAAGCCTAGTATCCATTTTGAGCTATTCAGGACTAATAAGGCAAACTTTAGTAGAGATCTCTATATTAAGGAAACTCAAGATAAAGTGCAAAATATAAACACCATAGTTGTACCTTACTGCTGTATGAAGGAGGCCTACTTAGGTAAGTGAATATGTTAAATACATTGAGGCACTTATATGTAGGGTACAGTTCCCCTTTAATACAGAAATCATATTTTCGTACAGTGAGAAAAGATTGTATCAGATTGTATGTATATTGTATATTGTATGAACAGCAGTAGACTGGATTCACTGATAATTTCCTGTCTCTTTCCACCAGGTCCTCACCCCCCTAGTAACCTCTCTGCAGCACTAGTCACGGCCAGCTCAGTGCACATGACCTGGGATCCCCCTCTTACGGGTTCAGTAGATGGCTACGTTTTCAATGTGACAAACAACCACAACACTAAGAGCCGTTATGTGCCCATCGGGAAGCTGACATCATACACTGTGCGTGATTTGCAGCCTGGCCTGCGCTACCGTCTCACAGTGACAGCTCTACGTAACACTCCTCAAGGTCCTGTGAACAGTGAGCCCAAGACCCTGCGCGTACAGACATGTAAGTTGGGAATGTACATGTATGAATGCAGCTTTGGAGAGTAGATTTAACCCTTAAGTACCAGAGCAGTGTGCAACAATGTATTGTACAGCTTTTCCTATAGAGTACGACAAGGGCACTCCCAATGTTTAGCCATGGTTTTTTCCCCAAAGGTTATTAAAAAAGGTAAATTGCCTTTTTTCTGATAGCTTGAGTTCAAGATGTTTTGAGGCGAGGTGGCGCTGTTGCTATAACAGCCTGTAAAAAGATGAGTGTCGCAGACACAGGATTACAAAAAGCACCCTGCTTGAAGATAAATAGTGACTGAAAGTCTAAAGCGGATAAGCAGGCATGTGAAACATACAGACTACTAACTTGTAGCCAGCCCACCACAGAGAAAAAAGCTTGGATGTCCTGCGGCGTAGCATCTTCGACTACCCTCCTTACCTCAGCCTATGGTAGCCCCCTGTCCAGTTTCCTGGCTACTTTCAGGATTTCAGTAATGCAACCAGAAGAGCATTATGATAGTGGCTAAATCTGAGCTGGCTAAATGACCTTTTTGCGGTCCCACCAGTCAGTCATGTGACCACAGTGTGTAGGGGAGGGGAACATCACAGTAATAGAGCTGCATGCTAAACAGGACAGACATAGAAGGTACAGAGGTGCATGTGGGGGCAGTTCAGAGCAGATCATTTTAGGCTTTTTATTGAGTGTGTGCACTGTGCAGCCCTCAGCTGTCCTTTCACATAATATTAATGTATTCTGACCCTATACTGCCCCCAGAAAGCAGGCCTTGTATTTCTATGAAGTATGAATATGGTAAATTACTTCATTAACTGGATGTGTATCTCGTAGTGCAGAGGGAGGGACCTCAGGAGCGCCGCTGGGTTCCTCCACGAATACTGAGAAACAGGCCACCCCCTCAGACGCATCCAGAGGTACGACTGTTGACAGAAAGAGGACAGCCACCTGCAGATTCACCTCAAGCACACAGGTAATTGTCTGAGTATGTGTGTTCCCTGCATTCATTACCTGATGTACAATATATATAATCTATATCCCCGCAGCCCAGGGGTGGGCAACATGCCGGACTACAACTTCCATCATCCCCTGTCAGACAAAAGCTGAAGATGTCTCTAGAATCCCTGTGGTTAAATATATTGTATTCCTCCATCATAAAAATCTAACCTTAAATCCTACCTTTTTGATCTCTAGCATTATGCACAACTTATTGCTAATGAGAGCACTGCAGTGTAAGTGCCTTAGGACAGGGTTCCCTTTTCCTATTGTTTCTATGATTGTGGCACTTAATATAACCCTTCCTTAGTTATTGTAATGTTACCGTTTGTAAGGCCCCGTTTACAGTGGAGCTGATGCACAAAATAATTTTTGCTGATTTTAAATGGTGTTTTAATCCCTTGACTGCTTGAGAGGTCTCCAGCACATTGCTTTGCAATTCATTGACCACTGTAGCAAGATTATCAAAGGTGTCAAAGCCCCATTTAAATCAAAGGGAAATTGTATCTGTCCCTGGTCGATCTGCCTTCTCCTTCAGAGCTCCAAGTCTGGAATAAACTGCTCAAAAAATCAGATCTTCTCCCAGTCTAAAATCCATATATATATATATATATATATAGATGGATAGATAGATATATATGTTTGTGTGTGTGTGTATGTGTGTATATATATATATATATATATGTATGTTTATGTATGTGTGTGTGTGTGTATATATTATATATATATATAATATTTCTCTGTATGTGTAAATACACTCTTTGCTGTAAACACTCTAGGACATACCTGAAAATGAAATAAATCTCAATGTATTCCTCCTGGTAAAACTTTTATAAAATAATTCTGTTGATTCACCCAATAATTGCTCCTCCTTCTAAGACGGAGTTCTGCTACATTTTTTGGATGAATAGAGAATCAAGGACCTTATGCAGCAAGCTAAAGAGTTGAAATTATGGAATATACCAACTGCAGCAGAGGGGATAAATAAACATTCCCAAACTGATTTTGTATAAAAGTGTGCTTTTAACCTAATAAATGCTAGAGAGGTCCCTAAAACTTTGATAATCAATGAGTTGGAGACCTGACTATCATTTAAGGAGTTAAAAGCTTCACTTAAATCATTAAGACTTTTCATTTGCCCACTTTGGTGCAGTTGGTTTGCCCTGGAATGTGCACCTCTTTAGCTGGCTGGATCCAGTCTTGCATACTATTAACCTCTGAGTGCCAGAGGGGTACACAACGCATTGCCTTGCAATGAGTTTCATACTGCTCTGGCAATCAAAGGGTTTACATTGTAAAAATGACCAAAAAAAATTGAATGGCATTGTAAATCTCTGACACAAGGAGCTTTTGCTTACATTAACCTGGAAAAAGGAGATGCGCCAAATCCTACTAGTGTTTTCCGTGAATACGGATCTAAATTCTGCAGTAGGTCCATACCCATTATATGTCAGCCATGATGTTTTGCTCCTGGTCATGTCATTGACCTCCATACAGACTGTAACATTTTAGTGGACAATTACTGTGTTTTGTGTATATTTCTGTAAACAGCCTCTTCTTCATCTCAGATTCACAGAGCTAACAGATGGCCGCCGACGTATTACTGCCAGATTCGGTCACCTGAACAATAAATCTATCAATATTACAAAAGGTTGGTGTGATGATTTGCAGACTATGTGAAGTTTTGCAACATTTATTATGAAGCTCTGAGAGATGCATAGAGTGACGTTTTCTAGAGTACACAGATGGTTTCTAACTCTTTTGTTCTGGTTTGCAGAGCCAGAGGCTCCAATCAGAATAGACAACCCAGAGGAATCCTCTATTCCAGTAAGGCAAGCGATGCAACTACAGGACCCAGAACAGAGCGAAGGTATGAGTCTGACGGGTCCTGCACATGAGGGTACAGTGTTTGGGATTGTACTTGGCATTGTGCTGTGCTTTCATCTATACTAGTAGATGTAATGCAATGTATTGCACACTAGTCTAGTCCTTAAAGGAGTAGATATGTACAGCTTGCAGGATAGAAGGTAGGAGGGTGATATAACAGAAATTATATAATAAGATATTTAATCAAGTGCATGAGGGAAAGCTCCTTTGTTCCAATTTTTTCCCCCTTTTATAAATGTGTGATATTGGTGTGTTATACATTAATATGGCTACCCAATAATAATAATCCATCTGAAATGGCTTGAGGGAATGAGGCCTTTTATAAACCTCTCCAAACAAAAAACTCACCCTTGTCCTATGCTTATTAAAGGCATACTATAGAGAAATGTATTTAAAGGGATAGTAATGTTTCATAATAAAAGCAGCTCTAATTAATCATAGTATTTGGACTTTGGAGAGTGTTATTTCAATACTGTCAGAGTTGTAGTTCCAGAGTAATTCAATGACAAAGTGTCCCCCTTCCCGCCCCTTTTACTGATGTAACACTGCTCAGCCAGATCAGAAAGGAGGTGCCCAGGTAGACTGCAGAGAGGAATAATCTTCAATTAAGATAAGGGCAAAAGCTGAAAAGCTTGTCAAGGGGGGCAGGGCTTTCATTGTTCTGATAGGAAGAAGATTGTCCCCTGCTGTTATCTGTCTGGTGTATGGACTGCATTCCACATCTGAGAAGAGATGGCTTACACTTGGTAAAAGGGGCGGGAGGGGGAAACTTTGCTTGTGAATATCTCTCAAACCATAAAGGTTTGAGAGATAAGACTTATATCATTCTTCATTTTTTTTAATGCCTACAAAATATAATAAAGATAAAACGAAGTATTACTATCCCTTTAAAGTGAAGTTTTACGTGGTAGAAAACATATTCTGATCCTGTGAGTGTGTGCTTGCAACAGAAATTCGAGGAGAAGACTGCAATCTGCTTCACCCATCAAGAGAAGAATCACAGAAGGAAAATATACTAAGACTAGTTGAACAGCCCGTTACACAGGCCACAGTGCCTCTGGCAGCCGGTCGCGGGGCAGTCACGCGCAGTAGAGACTGCCCGCACCACTGCTGATACAGAGCTAGACGCTCCTTCAGAGCGCCCAGCTCTGTATCAGCCGCGGCGCGGGCAGTCTGTACTGCGCATGACTGCTGCACGTGCAGCAGTGTCTACT
Source organism: Rhinophrynus dorsalis (assembly GCA_037306005.1). Classification (NCBI taxonomy): domain Eukaryota; kingdom Metazoa; phylum Chordata; class Amphibia; order Anura; family Rhinophrynidae; genus Rhinophrynus; species Rhinophrynus dorsalis. The sequence continues at coordinate 452,385,451 of CM074720.1, read as the reverse complement.
GCGCATGTCGGGCGTTACACACAACTTAGCGAATTATTATATAGGATGAACTAGAGCAATTCTAGAGTAAAAGAGCACCATAAGGGACAAATAATAATTCACAAAAATGTCCATTGATTTAAAAGGACTCTTAACCTCTTGAATGCTAGAGAGGACTTATATCTGAAAATTCAAATGTTCCCTCTCCATTACACCTGTATATCACAGAGATCTGCAGGGCTAGGTGACTCCGAGCTTCACTCTACATTTGATGGCAGATTCACTGACACAGTGCTTCTTTTTGGAGGATTGCAATCTTGCACCAGGTTGAAACCAAGGAGAAGGGTTGAGTTTTAAGAGATGGGAACTTGTTTACCATAATTGTGAGGATGTAGCCAATATTTTAAAATGGCTTTATATTGACCATTTAAAATTGAACCAGCTTCTCCAAAAATATTGTTTTTCAGGGTAATTATATAATTTGCTTAATGTTATGCTGTGTTATCACAGTTCAGCTCTTATGATTCTTTAGTATATAACATACAATGTAATGTACATGGGGTTCTAATGAAAGGGTCACATACTCTGCACACGTCTCTCTGTGATTGACTAAATCCATTAGGATAGCTGCACATGGCCTCTTCCCTAGACTGAAAAATAATTTTTAGTAAAATACAATATTGAGGAGCATATCCCTCACACTTCTAAGTGACCTCAAAAAACAAAAATTTGCTATGTTATTTTTTGGTTATTTTTGCCTTTATCTAAATTTATCAAAATTCCCCTGGTCTCCGTTTTCTTATCCCTTTTTTTTCCTTTAACCCATTAATGAACAGAGAAGTTCTCAATGCATCGCACAGTAATCATTTGCACACCTCTCTGGCTCATAAGGGGTTAACCTGCAATTTTTGTTGCTAGTTTTATTTATTTATTTATTTATTTTTTCTTTAAATCTCTACACCAGTGGCTGATACACTATGGCATGGAGAGAATGTAGGGAGCCATAAACCACTGCAATCCTGTAACTCATTGAACAGAGCCCTGCACTTTTTGTAAACCAAAAGGGGGGGTTTATCTTGTCCTGGCAAGTGCAAATTTATTACTAGCACTGCCATAGTCCTGTGGTTACAAAATGTGTGGATGGCATTGAAGAGTATTGTGTATGTAGCCATATTTTTCCAGCTTACCTCCACAGTGCCGAATGACAATAAGGTGGATAGGACTTTCTGTTTTTCTAATCCCTTTTATCTTATATCTGTAGGCACTAATGTTTTACCAGGAAGAATACACTGAGATTTTTCTCATTGTCAAGAATTCCATGTAGCACTTTTACAGTATAAAGTTACATATTTACACAAATATCATTTTATTACTTTTTTATGCATAGGACTGTTATTTATTATATTTATTTTATTATAAATCTAAAATTGAATATTTTCTGTTTATGTTCTAATTGAACCTGGCTACAGAAAAGCGTGTTGATTAGGCAGGATGACCCATATTTCAGAAGGGCATTGCTAGTTAGTTTGGCCTTGGAATACCCCTTATTGGTGGCAATGCTTGCGTGTAAATGTGGCAAGTCTGTTTTACGAGTTTAATCCTCACTTTTGGGTTCTGTGCGGAAGGTGAAATGTGGTCTTTGTGGCTGTACTGAGGTAATCCCTTGTAGTCATGCAGTAATTACTTGTGCCTGAGCATGTACGTGACAAACTCATTAACATGCTACTGTTCTCATCTACATTTCCTCCTAGGAGGAACCACAACTGCTAAAGAATGGGGCTGCCTGGAGTCTCCATGTATGAATGGAGGGACCTGCGTGAATGGAGATACCTGTGATTGCCCCCCCGGATATAAAGGACAGCAGTGCCAGCTAGGTACATATGCCAATATATGTCTAGTCTGATAAGGTAAATTTGCAGTTTGCACCATTAACCCTTTGAGTGTCAGGGGGTTTCCAACGTATTGCTTTCCAATGCATTGGATGCCCCTCTTGCAGTCAGAGGGCTAAAGGAGCTATAATATTTCCTTGTGAAAAAAACATGCATTGGAGTGCTTTTTCATCTGATAACAGAATGCTCCAACTGCTGTGACATGCTTCATTTCAAACTTATTTTGTCTTTTTGTAAATCAAAATGCATCATCAATTGACATCCACAATTCAAGCTTCAGCATCCACAAAGCAAAATTTATTTTATTTTCATGTATTTGTTTTATTTTGCACTCCATGGGAAAACTTGAGTCATAAGCTAAAGTTCACTTTAGAAAATGATAGCAACACCGCAAGAAAACATATCAGCCTTTACATTTAAGCTGTAATAATTTTTAAATGCGGCATCTCCTAGCAGTGCATCAAATAAATTGTCAGTGTTGACTTGGCCTTAAACTTATAACTATGGCTCCCACTAATGATTAGGCATATTTACTTAGTCTAAGTGAGTCCTGTGTGGCATAATAAGAATATTTAATAACACCATGATAGAATTCTCTATACCAAAGCAAACACATCATGTATTTCTCTGTATCTGATTTTCTAGTAATTGCATCTCCCAGTGAATTATGCCCAGACACTTGTACTCTTTGCTAATTTTGCTTGGAGTGTAACTGGAATCCAGCACAGTTTGTTATTTTGCAGATAAGCCAATCCTTTTTTTTTCTGTATACCAGTGCAATCCCTGACCTTTTATAGGATATATTTGGTCTCTCTGTGTCCTGAACGCCAGGTACAGCATTTTTCAAATTGTTGAATTTCTAAGAAACAAAGACATTCGTTATATAATTCATCACAAGTCTGGGGCATTCAGGATGTAGTAGCTCTGCTGAGTTGTCAAATCCATGTTAGAGCACTTAAAGGGATAGTAATACTTAAAATGTAAAAAAAATATATGTTGTAGGGTTTATTCCCCTGAGTAAACCAAGGGTACTCCCATTGCTGAGAGATATTTTATTAAAAAATTATAACCATTCAAAGTTGAATTTTTTTAGGAGCAATATCACAGTGGCCTAAAATTTACAGTGGCGCTGTTGCTACACCATCCTATGGACTGCTCTGGTCCATAGACCATAAATCTCCATAGGATGGTGTAGCAGCAGCGCCACTGTAAATTTTCAGGCGACTGATATTGCACCTAAAAAATTCAACTTTGAGCTGTTATAATTTTTTAATAAAATATCTCTCAGCATTGGGAGTACCCTTGTTTTATTCGGGGACATAAACCCTTAAGCATATATTTTTTCATCTTAAGTATTACTATCCTTTTATTGAACTAAACAACTTGCTCACTGCTGCAGGTTAAGGCAGAAATAAAAAATAAACTTCACTGAGTCAATTTTGTGATCCACACAAGGAATTTACTTTTAAAGGAGCAGTAAACTTGTTTTCTATATAAAAAAAACATGCTGTAGGTGTTTTTCTGTTGATTTATACAAATCATTACAAGTCAAATTAGACTGCTTGCAACAGTACCAACTAGAGTCAAAAAGGCAAAATTATCCTCAGAATGTACACTTTGGGAAGACTGAATCATAAGGACTGCACCATTTTGGACTATAATGAAACACTGCATTTTAACCTCTTAAGGAACAGAGGGGTGGGAAACGCATTGCTTTGAACTGAAGTTGTTAATATTAGAAAAACGAGTTTGAACTATTATATCTAACAAATGAAAAAATCTCAGAGAAACTGCAGAGAAATCCTTAAAACATGTTTTCATTTAAAATAGTGTAAAGCTCCTTTAACCCCTGAGTATCAGAGGGAGTGTTTTATGCATTGAAACGTAATGCTTTCAATGCACATCTGGCATTCACAGGGTCAAAATGAATATTTGGCTGACCTGTAGCCATTCTTTTTCTTTTTTCCCCTCATATTTTCTTTTATCTGTTATGGAACAGAGGGTGGAATGCAAGCAACTTGAGCAATTGCTCATGTACTATTGATGAACAAATTATTAGAAATAACATTTTATGGAACTGCGCATGTTTTTAAAGGAATAATAATATGTATTGCAGTGTTTATCCCCCTAAGTAAAACAAAGGGAACTCCCACCTCTGAAAGGTGTTTTATTCAAAAGATATTATGGCTCAAACTTGAATTTTATAGGTGCAGTATCACAGTGGCCTGAAATTGCACAGTGGTGCTGTTGCTACACCATCCTATGGAGAGTTATGGTCAACTAACCAGAGCTGTTCATAGTATGGTGTAGTAACAGCGCCACTGTACAATTTCAGGCCACTGTGATACTGCACTTGAAAAAATTAAACTTTGAGCTGTAATCATTTTTTAATTAAATATATTTTAGAAGTGGCAGTGCGCTTGATTTACTCAGAGGGATAAACCTTACAAAATATTTGTTTTTCCATTTTAAGTATTACTAACCCTTTAATGAATTGGCAAACGTGCTCTTCTTTTTTTTTTTTTTTTTTTTTTAAAGAGTGCACGTGACTAAATAATGTTCAATATTTTGTGAGGGGATTAGCGATTGTGCCTAATTCAGCTCCTTTTCATGCATCTAGCTAACTTTGCCGTTAATTTCTGATAGTGTGTTTACTTTGCAGTTAGTTTAAGAGCATGCGGTACCATTGATTGGGTAATAATAACATCTATTATTTAGCTGCTGATTTGGTTAATTCCGAGAGCGTGCGCTGATAAGCGCTTTGAGTCCCACTGGGAGAAAGGCGATATATAAATACTAGTTATTATTATTATCAAACCATACTATAATAGCTCAGACATTTATGGCATTCAAAATATAGCTACTGCTCCACTTTCTTGCATTCCACCAATGGGGCCATATTCAATAAGCTAATTCTGGAAAAAAACAACTTCCCCACAGTTAGAAATAAATATCCCATTTGACTGAAATGAGACTTTTAACCTGTTGAATGCTAGAGAGGTCTACAATGCATTGCATGGCAATGCGTTGCAGCTCTCTCTGGCATTCAAGGGTTTGAAAGTCCCATGTGACTCAAGGGGATTTGTTTCCTATGATACAGCTGGTGTTCTCCAGAACTGCTCCTCTTTAATTTATTGAATTCTGCCCATCTAGACATATGATAGCAGTGTCTGTTGACTGTACAATTCAGATTTTTGTATAAATAACATTTTTGTTGACTTAAGTGTGTAGGACAACCATCTTGCACGTTATGGCCTGTTGCAATATTTTTGGAGAAATGGTTTGTTATGTAGAATTTTGTTCTGGGATTTATTGACCGTGAAAAGCACAAATACAAAACATCTCTGCTGCTCTCTTAATGGTAATAATGCAGTCTTTAGCCATGGGTCTGGAATGAGTTACACGGCAGCGAAGGCAATTTGTTCCAAAATATTAATATTATCAATAAGGGATCAGCCTGGATGTTTGACAGGAAAGCAGATGAGTCATTTGGCTGTTTTGGTTCTTGTACAAGTGTGTGGGCTGTGGTTTTGTTGACTTTCAGGACTTGCGGTGATAATACAGATATGTGTTTGTGGAGGCATTGCTCTATGGATTGTGGGCATGAGTGAATGGTGTGGTGAGGAGCAGAACTGTATTGTTTGAAGAACAGTTTTATGGTTGAAAGACTTGGTGTATGGTTTGGAGGCATTATATGTATGGTTTGGAGTATGACTGCATGGTTTCATTGTGGAGTATTTGCTTTGATGGAGGAAATGAGTATAGCCTTTGGTGTAAGTATGACTATTTTTTTGAGGAGACATGAGAGTATGGTTTGGCTTAGGTGAGAAAGTATGGTTTGGTACAGGTAGAGTATGACTTGATGGTGGGGTGAAAAAGAGTATTGTTTGATGGCGGGGTGAAAGATTGTGGTTTGTTGTTGGGGTGAGTATGGTTTGCAGGAAGAGTGAGAATATGGAGTGAGTACAGTTTTGCGGAAGAGTGAGAGTACAGTTTTGTGGAAGAGTGAGAGTACAGTTTGACGGAAGAGTGAGAGTACAGTTTGACGGAAGAGTGAGAGTACAGTTTGACGGAAGAGTGAGAGTGCAGTTTGGCAGAGGAGTGAGAGTGCAGTTTGGCAGAGGAGTGAGGGTAGGGTTTGGTAGAGGAGTGAGGGTAGGGTTTGGCAGAGGAGTGAGGGTAGGGATTGGTGGAGGAGTGAGGCCAGGGTTTGGAAGAAGAGTGAGTGTAGGATTACTCAAGGAATGAGGGTATATTATGTTTTAGGGGAAAAGTGAAACGTAATTTAGAGGAGGACTGACAGTATGATTTAGCGGAGGAGCAAGAGAAGACAGTTTGGAGGAGGACCAAGAGGGTATAGTTTGGCAGAGGAGCAAGAGCACTGTTTGGTTGAGGCATGGGTATTTTTTAGTTCAAGCCTATAATTGTATGGATCATGGGGGCACTATACTGCATGGACTATACTGCATGACTTGGTGGGATGCTATGTGAATGGTTTGAGATTTACAAGTTTTCTCTTCAGCCTGCAGAAAGGAGACCTTTTCCTGCACCAGACTGTTCTCTGAGACACTGCCTCATCCTGTGTGGGAGGGAGGAGTCTGTCACCACCTGTAAGTATAATTTAACCCGTTCTGAAGCAATGTGTAGTCTTGCTCTGCAGTGACAGTACATTTAACAATTTTCTACATTGGTCTCTTTTTAACCAGTTCAGCTTCCCAATAGGTAGCTATAATTTGGATGCAAGTATTCTAGTGCCCCATGACAAATTGTTTTGGCTCTACAATAAGGGATGGATAATCTTTTGCTCTCCAACCCATTTCTTCTCTGACATTTCTTAGGGGATATGAAATGATGTCACAGTCTCCTGGGTAGACTGTGAACATAACAGGACTTTCCTCCTTGTTCTGTTCCAGATGACTGGAGCAGCTGTGTAACTGTGTGATCATTTAGGAACAGTCACATGACTGGGCAATTGCAGAGATACTGTAGCCCCCAGTACTCCAAATGTTATATTTATTTTAACCTCTTGGATGTTAGAGACATCCTCAATGCAAAGTCAAGCAATTTGCTGCATATTTATTTTGTATTCAAGGGGTTAACAGTAGACTGCATTCGCAGAGATTTAGCCTCACAAGAATGAGCTGTTATAGTAATTGTAGATACCCTGTTAATCGATTTACTTGATTTACTTGCAGTCAGCTCTTCTCAACAGAGGTGCCTGATAAAGCATGAAGTGTCACTGACATATAGCACCACACTTCCCATACAGCTCCAGGTCACAATAAACACCAGGGGGCATATGCACATGCACTAAGGTGAAGGATGTCATTCTACTGAAATACATCTCTGCTGTATTATAAAAGAAGCAGGGCATCTTTATTATGAAAAATATCTATATTTTGGAATGTCCACTGCTTGGCGATGCTTCGTTCAAAAGCTTTTCATGCTCACATTTTTTCTTATTATACTATTTGCAATAGCTCCCTTGGTGTGCAGACTGCAGGTGTATTACTATTGCTTTATGGGAGAATTTAGTCTTTGGCTACACACAGAATGTGGTAGTGACAGCGCCGCATCTTCATGACAGCTGGAACTACTATAACTTTTGAATGAATCATTCTCCTGCAACTGTAAACCCTTCTTTTACTTACATTCATAATAGAACACCATTAACCCATTGAATACCAGGGGGGTGCAAAGCAATGAGTTGTGAACCCCTCTGGCACTCAAAGGGTTAAACAGAGCATGTGCACTAAAGTTTGTAAGATCCCTCCAAAATGAAATAAGAGGCTCCATAGAGTAATATAAGGATTGGACAGATTAATCTCATGGGAGAGACTTCTCTTACATGAGTGCATCTCCCCCTAGGACAGTTTCATCATCATTATCATCATCCCATCTATTTCAGTGTCCTCTCTTCAGACTAATTTTATATGAACTGGTGAGTAACAGCTCCCTAGCTGCTGAACTACTATAACTGAGAATCCAGAGCTGTATGAATCATAGATCATTTATAATTCCAGCATTTAAAAGAGCATTAACATCTATTAATAACCCTCTATTTACTTTACTATGGACAGAAAATTCTAATGGCCACTATGAATTTTGCACTTGCTCATTGGTTTTCAACAGATCCCATTGATCAGTCCTGGATGTTATGTCAATGGAAGTAGACATGATGGGTGCTGGCAGTTTTTTCAGACTGAAGAAGGCAGAGAGCATGAACCTGATTAACATTTTAAACTTTCCACTTGCAAGTGATTTTACCATAAACTATATAAACCTGGTGGAGACAGAGCAGCCGTACAGAGATTCCTCAAAAAACTTGAAGTGCCTTGCCTATGCCTAGATGAGAGCAATACATTCAACACTCCAGTCGGGTCTGAAGAACCTGAACAGAGTATCCATTCAGTGCCAAAGGGGAAGGCAGCACGAGCAGATAACTATATACTTTTATATGGTAAAGACATATCAAAATAAGTTAATACCACAATCACAACAAAAGCTACCAACTCCTTATCAGCCTCGTTAACAAAGTGTTGAAAATTACCTCCAAGTTTCTTCCAAAAGACTCTAAGATGTTCCAGAAATAATTCACAATGATCAAGTCAGCTTTGTGATAAACCGACAGGCCACACACAACATCCGAAAGTTATCCAAAAACATTTTGCATTCAAAAGATCATAATATAAATGCTAAGCTCCTAAAATTGGATATATGCAATGCTTTATCCTGGCCCTATCTCTTTGAAACACTTTGAGGCTCTGCAGCAAATTCATGGATTGTCTCCAGATGCTATACCCCAGGAATGTGCACAGACATTTTGGGGGGCAGGGGTTCAAATGGAAAAAAAGGGCACTTCTCGATAAAATCGGACTGATTATTTATTTATTTATTTTTTGTTTTTGTTAAAATGGCACGAGGGCACTTTGGACAAAAAGGGCAGGTGCTCAAGCCCCCCGTTGGTGTCTATGTGTGCAAGTGCCTGCTATACCCAGAATCGCAGACAAGCACTAGCAACAAGGGAATTCAGTCAGTAACCTTTACTATTGAAAGAGCCGAGCCACCCACCAGGATTGTTACTCTCACAATTGTTATTGGTCCTAGCAATGAGACTATTGGCAACTCTCATCCATACCAAATGTTGACATATGATGCATCCCATGGTCTACTATGGATGACCATGCAAGTATCTTTGCATATGATCTCCTTCTGTTTACTAGCTACCCCACATGTCTATGCCAGATATTTTAGGAACTTTGGGAACAGGTTAAAAAACATAAATCAGAAGCCCTGAACATCAGTTTGCATGCCCCTACACTCAGCAACCTCTAGAAAAATGTCTCTTAATTGGCTGAATGAATACATGCGATACCTTGCAGTCAACATACCAAAAGATCTCATAACCACATACCTCACCCCAGTTTCCTACAACCGGAAGCCAGAAACAGATTCCTGGAACCTGGCCAACAAATTGTAATTCTGCAGAATATGTCTGATAAAATTCGTTATTCTTCCTAATATACACTACAATTCTGTCAGTCTGCCAATAGAGTTCCTGCTATCGAAAACATGTAGTCCCATATTCTGAACCACTTCACAGTCAACTCATGTTTTAGGACAGACAGAGTAAAGCAAGGTGAAGGTATAATCATATACACACAAAAATCTATCAACTTCACTCCTTTAAACTACTGAAAAAATAGTATTTCCCTCCTCAAAATCAACTGTAATTGTTTTCATCTACAGACCAACTAATACCATGGCACAGTCCCTCTTGGATAGCCTACCTCCTCAATGAAATTTCCGTTCAAGACACGATAAATGAGCTGTTGGTTAATTGGCTGGCCCCAGTAATTATAGATTCAGTTGATTGTTTAAGACATTGAACTTGTCACAACTAATCTTCTCCCCTACTTGTATTAGTCATAAACATCCAAACATGCTCTGCCGGACTGGATCTTTTCATCCTGCCCATAAGAATTCAAGATTCAGGTATACTAGCAAATGTGTTTAGCGATCACTTCATAATCTACCTTGTTTCCAAAATTAAGGCAATAAAATCAAATTCTAAAGTAATAGTTACTGGATCATTCAGAAAATGTAATCTCCACCCTTTCCAAAATGAGCAAAGCAATTTCCTGTGGTATAGATTAAATTTAATACCTGACCTTGACTTGGCAATAGAATATTTTCTCTGTGAGGTCTTCCAGGTCTGTAATACCCATACCACCCTAAGGAATAAGGAAGGTCAGGGTAAGGGGCCCATATATCCTGGGTCTCTGCTGACTTACTTGTTATACAGTTTTAGAGATGTTCTATCGACAAAATGTATACAAAGTGGCTTCACTTATGATCACGACGTCTACAGACATTTGGACACCTGCAGAATACAAACAAAACTAGCCAAAACTCAATATTTTACGGATATCTGGAACCAAATCTTATCAAAATTGTCCAACTAAAGTAGAATTATGTATTGAACAGTCCCTGGTACATTTTCTCTGGTCCAAAAATATTGCTGAACTCAGCATCTGATATATCAGTATCAACCAAAAAATGAAATTGCAGTCTGGGCCTGGCTATTTGCCAGCAATGCTTAGTGCCTTGGTCGCTGCATATCCTATTGAATACCTAATTAATGCTTCCTTGTCATCTGGGTATATGCTTAAAGCCTGTAAAGTGGCAAGAGTTGTGCCTGTCCACAAAAGTGGTGATAAAATGTGGTACCAGATTACAAATAAATATCCTTACTCTCATTTTATCTAAAGTCCTTGAAAAATGTATCCACATGCAGCTATTTAAAGTGACAGTAATGTTTCACAATAAAAGCTGCTCCAATTAATCTTCATAGTATTTGGGCCATGGAGGGTATTATTTCAATACTGTCAGAGTTGTAGTTCAAGAGTAATTGAATGATAAAGTATCCCTCTCCCTTCCCTTTTACTGATGTTACACTGCTCACCTCAGAGCTGCAAGGTGTTGTCCAGGTGGATCACAGAGAGGGATAACCTTCAATTAAGATCAGGGAAAAACCTGAAAGAGGGAAGGGTTTTCATTGTTCTCACAGTAAGAAGATTGTCCCATGCTATGAGTTGTCTGGTCTGTGGACCAGATTCCACATCTGAGGGGAGGTGGCTTACAATAGGTAAAAGGGGAGGGAGGGGGATACTTTATCATCCAATTACTCTTGAATTACAATTCTGACAGTATTGAAATAACACTCTCTATGTCTCAAATACTCTGAAGATTAAGTGGAGCTGCTGTTTTTGTGAAACATTACTATCCCTTTAAGTATCCAGAATGGCATGTGGTTTGCCTAGCCCTTCAGCACTGTTCCCAGTTATTTAAAGGAATACTAGTACAGATTCAGTGCAACAATGCAATGGCAGTGACTTAAGTCAGCTATCAAGGAGGGACCACAGATGCAGCTGCATGATCATAGATTAAACTGTTTTTAATTTTGTTGGACATGAATGTTCCATCTGTCTTGGCTGTTCACATCCCAGAAGTACACAGTGTGGTGGCAGACTTCCTCTTCCATCAGTGTTTGGATCCTTGGGATTGGGAACTGAACCAGTTTTGGTGCTCAACTCCATAATTCAGACTTCTCAATCAACCCTCAGTGTTCCCCTGTTTCACTTCAGATTCCGGGAACTTGTCACTCACACAATGGACACGATGGGTATTACATGGCAGTTTCCTGTGGCGTATGTGTTTTGTCCATTTTCTCTGCTTCCCAGAGTGTTAAGGAAGGACTGGATGGAACCAGAACATGTTATCCTGATTGCTCCTTATTGGCCTCACTGGCAGTGGTTATAAGAACATGTCAATCTTTCATTGGCCAAGCTGTAACATTTTCCTATCCTTCAGGACCTTTTGTTGCAGGGTAATTTGTATCATCCAGATGTGGAGAGACTACCCTTGATGGCTTGGCTCTTAAAGCCAGTCTTGGAAGAAGGGTTTTTCATAGCAACCATGCTGAAGGCCAGTAAGTCTGTTTCGTCTAAGATGTACCTTTGGGTCTGGAAATTGTTTTTCAAGTGGTGTGAAGACAGCCAAGTCCCTTTCGTCTTCCAATATTTGGGCTTTTCTTCAGGCCAGTCTTTCTAAGGGACTTATCTATTATTTTTCAGAGACGTATTGCCTTGCTGCTGAATATGCTGTGTTTTGTGCAATGGGTGGCTTGAGATCCTGCTCCTCTGAGATTTAAACCTGGTCTTTGGAGTGCTTTAGGAGGATCCTATTGAATCTTTGGCATCTGTGTCTCCTCGCTGTCTTGACTCTGAAGACTGCCTTTCTTCTAGCTGTTGTCTGTTTACTATGTGGGGATGTTTGTATACTGACCAGTAAATCCTTTCTCTTAGTCCTTGTGGAACACAGGACAAACCTTGCAGAAAACAAACAGGTATTTGAGTTCCCAGCAGGAGTGTCCTTTAGGTTCTCCAGTATGGTGACCACCTGCCTGTCCTACTTCTCCTTTTCTTCCATCTTTGCTATACATTTAAACTGAGGCTGCTACAGGAGTAAAGTGGGAATGGGAGGGAGTTTCTGCCTTTAGAAAACTCTGTTATGCAAGTGCCTTGCCTATTAGAGGAAGCTACTTTACCTCATGTTTAATGTGTTCCACAAAGACTAAAAGAAAAGGATGTATTGCAAAGTACACAAAAATACAGTCTTCTACCATAAACTTTTCCACCTCTCCAATTTTACACTTTCTCCTCGGACAGCTTATTAGGAGATGTATAAACAGCATCAGAACACTCCTAACTATTGCAGCCAGCTGGCCCATACCCACTCTGAATGGAAGGACACAGTCAGCTGATTAAACAAAATGTCAGATGGGTTCACTTTGCTCAGTCTGTGGATGGAGCTTAGACAAATTCATGCAGATAGGGGAATCCTTCTATTGACTTGCTATCAACTTGGAATTCAGCCTTTCTCACTGAGACCCAAGAAGAAGCAAGATACTCAAGAGGAGGAATAGGCCTCAGACAGAAGGCCCACTCTCCTTCTTGTTTAACAATGACCCTACTATGGTTAAAACCACCATTTAAATCAGTGGAAATCTGGGAAATTATTTTCCTCTATGGTGTAGTTGGCTACCCCCAGAATTATTCAATTTTATTTGTGATTAATAAATAAGAAAGTACCAATATAGGCATTTCTAATATTGAGCTTATAAAAAAAATGATGGGGGCAATGGAGATGATGGGGGCAAGGTGGAAATGATGGGGGCAATGTGGAGGCAAGTTGGAGCTGATGGGGGCAATATGGAGCTGATGGGGGGCAATGTGAGGGCAATATGGTTATGTGGGGGGTAATGTGGAGATTTGGAGCTTTGTGTAGGTGTCCAGTGGAGATGGCCAATGGGGGGGGGGGCTTCAGACTGCTGTGCCTACAGGCTCCTCAGATGTAAATCCGGCCCTGTGGAGTGATGTGATCACAAAAGTAATGATATTTCAGGACTATCACTGGCCTTAACGCATGGATACTTGTGACAGGTCACTGGTCCTTAAGGGGTTAAGGCTTACGTTCACTCGAAGAATACAGTAGGACAGGTGTGTCCATGTTTTTTCAGTTGTGGGCCACATAATCAGAAAGCCATAAGCGTGAGGGCCATATTATCTTTTTTTATTGATGAAACAATGTATAATTATACAGATATATGTATTATCAATGACAATTCTAATGTATAGTACTGTGAAGCAGGGATTAGGTCTTACTGGCCTACTAGTTCATGTTTGCTAGTTAATTAGGTGGAAAAATATAAATTTCTTTTAAATCTCAGATGGGCTGCAGCCTAGGGTTAAGTGGGCTGCATGCAGTAGAACATCTGGCATCTGAACATCTAACCCCTCCCCTCAAAAAAAATATCTTTGAGTTGTAATAAATTTTGACTGAAGCATCTCCCAGAATAAAGGGTCCCTTTCCAATCTGGAACTAGCTTAGTAGTTTGTCCAAAAATCTTCCCTTCCCCCCCCATACCTTTTCTACAGATCTTATCAGTGTCAGACCAACTCTTTTGTCATTCTTTGTCCTTAGGTATTCAGTGGCTTACTATGTAATATTTAAAGCACATGTATAAGCTGATTTTTGCATATACTTTCATACATTCTATAAGTCTGCTGTCAAAAATAACCATCAGGTGGGTCTGTATGTTTTCTGTTTACAGATCTGATGTCTATTTGTGCAGGTATAGACGGGTATACAAGATACAGCATGATGTGTGCTCCAGAGAAATCTGTGAAGGTACAGCCAGAAGCAGACCAAGTGAGTGAATAGCAGTTCATAATGGATGCCTCATGTATACAGTCCCCATTCTAAATGCTCTAGCAGCCACTCATGTGGAGCAAGTGCAAAATTGTTTCCTTACCTCTGATTTCCCTGTCCCTGTCTATTTCCCTGTCTGGCATACATAGTGTAAAAGTTGTTGTTTTTTTAATATTTATTATCATTATTGTATAGTAAACTGCTAGAACAGTGCCACCTAAAGGGAGAGGCACTAAAGCTTTGATAATGTTTCTATCCTACTCAGTGCTGCTCCATCTGTAAGGCTGTGTGCTGTGGTTACTTTAACCCTCTGAGTGCCAGAGGCATTGCTTGACAATGTGTTGTGCCCCACTCTGCTCACATGCTCCATGCTGTGCACATTAATCAGATCTGGCAGAGCCGGCCCTTACATGGGTCCCAGTGGGTCCATGGGACCCAAGAGGCACTTTGACAGGGGTGGCAATTTGCTGCTCCAAGGCATGTTATTTTGGGCGCCAGGTCTGTGTCCCGCGTCACCCTCCTCCGGGACCATAAAGAGTCCCATCTGCTCCTGCGCTGTGGCTGTACAGTGTAGCTCAGATTCACTGAATGGTGCTGGCTGCGTCAGTGAGAGTCAGTCCAGACACGCACCACTCCACTCAGTGTGCTCACAGCCTACCTATAGGTGCACGCCACCAGCCAATTAAAGAGGTGCGTTTGTAGTCCGTCCTCATTGGCTTGTTGGGGTGCGTGTGGCATGAGACAGCAGGGACAGCAGCACTGTGCCCATGAGGTGGATTGTGACTTGAGACAGTGAGTGAGTGGATCCTGGGGTAGATGAGAGCACCTGATTGTTTGCTTTTATCAAAATAACGAATAACTTTTCATAAAGTATGCAGAACAGCAGGGCTTCATAAAAGACACTTATTCTTGCCGTGCTGTAAGGAGCGAACATCCGAAAGCTGTTTGTAGACTTCCAAATTAGTGAGCATAACTAAAGTGAACTGCAACATTCTTGGGACGAGCATGAAGACTTGACTGTAATAAAACGTAGCAGAGGTAAGGCACAACGCATGAGGTAACTATGGTGCTTTCCTTGCTATTCCACTGAAATTTTTGCTTTTAATCCAAGACTTACGTTTTATTATGCCCAAGTTTCATGTTTGTTTTAAGGGTTTAGCAGATCAGTTTACTTATGGTCACTATTTTGAAGGTCTACAAATGACTTCTGGATGTTAATTCCCTATGGAGCCCTGTCCCATATACTTTAACAGCTATTGGCTATGTTGATGTTCCTTTGAACAACAGATGGCTGTATGGTATTTAAGTGTAAATAGCCTAAGTTCATTTTAAGTGTCAGTGTTCCTTTAATATAGCCATGTGTATCCCAGAGAGAAGACTAAGAGGCTCAGTCTCCTCTCTGGTCCGCCTCTCGGTCTTCTCTTGGGTCTGGAATAGCAAGGAAAGCACCGTAGTTGCCTCATGCATAATATAACATACTGGATGTGGGCGTGGTTTGGTGGTGGGGGGCAGCATTTCATCCTTGGACCCAGGCAACACAATGTCTTGGGCCGGCCCTGGGATCTGGTCACTGCTCCTACATGCTGAAAGTTAGGAGTGCCTTAGCAATGCAGTTTTACTAGATGAGGGGGTGATTATCACTTCCTGCAGCTCCTCTCACTCTCTGTGCTCCAGAAAAGCTGACAGGCCAACTCTGGTGCACACTCACTGTCTGAAAGACTCCCATCCAGCTGTGAAGACCATGAAAACTACAACAAGCCCCAAAGCTGATAAAAAACAATACGAAGAGGATGCAGTTGATTTGAACCCTTTAAGCACCAAGGTGCTCACCTCTTTGGTCCTTAAAGGGTTAAATGTGCCTGTTGAAAATCTATCAGTATTGTCCATGTTTCCTTTTTCATATAAACAATTAAAAAAAAATCTTGTGGGATATTCCTATTGTGAGGTGATTAATTCTAACCTTATCACACTTTAAAATGTCACAATGACAAGGAGCTATTAATATTACATTCTATTGTGTACCGTAGTCCGCTACCACTGAATACAATTAAAAAAAAAAAAAAACCCTATCCACACACCAGGGGGCAATATACAAATCCACCACTGGAACTGCACTTTTGTTAACCTCTAATGCCCTTCTGATTATGCGCCGACTGGAGCACACACTCTGCCATTGTTAAGACATTAATGTCACCCAGCTGCAAACACACGTACAGTGTTCAGGTAAATTTAGTAAAGTTACACCATTTTCCTCTATGCCTTATTCAATACGTAAAGTAAAACAAGGTGTAGAACACCCCAAAAGCAGCCATACACTTCTCTACAGCCGTACCCTTGGTGCAAGTGACGTTAAAGGCATAATTTTCCCATAACTGCCTAACTAAATGAGTGTCAGGTGTAGGGCTAAGAAATCACTTCTAGCACATATTACAGAGCACAATCATATCAATACATTTCCTCCCTTACGTGCCATTGCTGCAAACAGTTTAATATTGCAAAAAATGAAAGCTGTGATAACTTTGGAAACATCTCTCAGCAGTGGGCATATGTTTATTTTGTGCAGCAGCGCTTCAACATTACTCCCTTCCCTTCTGCCCCGTATGTCTTTTCCCTTCCCCTTGTTCTTGCCACATCATCCTCTGTGCTTTTACATTTTGTCTTTGTGTATGTGTGTCTCTCTGTACGGACAACGCCGTATCACGTTTCCTAGCAAAAGGCCTACTCCTTTGGCCTTGGGGATTACATTGTTTGAGAGCATCGGGAGTGTTCTGCACATTGATTGACAATGATTTGGGTATATTTGCACCCCTGAAAGGGTTAAGTGTTTGACAGCCAAAGAGGTATCCATGTAGTGGAATGTGTTGGATACTTCTTTGCCACTGAAGGAACCCAACACATTGCACATTTTCTTTGTTTTCTTTAAACCCCTTCAGTGCCAAAGAGCTATCCAACATACTGCATTGCATATATATGTGTCTCACTCTTAACCCTTTCTCTGCTGCAACCGTACCTAAAACATTGTGAATACCACTCAAAGCACTTAATCCCTACGGGTACCGCCGTGCCCCTTTTGTCAGTGTGTGTATATCATTCTGTGATCAATCTACTATTTTTAATTGGTATTGTAGTGATGCACAATACATGTAACTCTGCACCATCAAAATGTTCTCTTAAATAACATTAATCCACATATCAGTCAGAAAATCCTTTCAACTTCAGGGTTCAGGTCTTACAATGTGGAGTACTGGGTTGCAGAATAATTCACAAGAAAATGATGTTAGGCGGTTTAATTATGAGGTTGTATTGCCTAGTTCAGATCTGTGAGTGCTGTTCATTTGCTGTATAGACAATCATTAAAGAGCGGCCATGTGCCTTGACCTCCCTTATAGTGAGCTGTTCCCATCCACTCATAGGTCCAAAGATGGCACCACTTCTAGCACACTCGCATACATCCATGTATCACTTTATAAAAATAAAGTGAGGTATGTGAGTGTGGTAGAAGTGGTGCCATCTTTGGACCTATGAGTGGATGGGAACAGCTCATCTTATAATAGCTCATCTTATAATACCTTCGTTTCATTATCAGACACCCCTGTGGCACTCAA
The DNA here is from genome assembly GCA_037306005.1 of Rhinophrynus dorsalis. NCBI lineage: Eukaryota > Metazoa > Chordata > Amphibia > Anura > Rhinophrynidae > Rhinophrynus > Rhinophrynus dorsalis. Next base: position 452,367,705 of record CM074720.1, on the reverse strand, counting down.
AGGGTTATGTTTTTAAATTGATAAGTCTACTTCAATAATGTCAGTCAGTAGTGTATTTCATTAATGGAACTTAGATTTCTTCTTTCATCATTTTACTGTGGATGAATTAAGTGAATTAGAAGTGCCCCCAACTCAAATATTTACCTTCTTTTACAGAGACCAGAATCTCTTCCAAGCCGTGAATACCTGAATCAGTAAGTGCAACAAAGAAAACCACACTTCTATCTGTTTGTATGTATACTTTCCTATCTAGGGGAATGATTCAGGAATAAAGTGACATGATTGCCAATTAATTCTGTAACTGCCAGAGCCAAGTGCAGCCTTCTGACGTTCAGAAGGTTCCAAAAGACTGGTCTCAAACTGCATTCCTAGGGTTCTGTGTTCAAATGAAAACTGGAGTGTCTGGGGAAAATCAACAGCACCATACAGATAAATATTACCATTGATTTAAATGGGGCTTTTAACATCTTGAGGTCCCAACATATTACTTTACTTTGGTTAGGGACATCTACTGTTAAAGCAGTTAAAACCTAAATTCAAATCAAACAGGGTTCTTAGTTTTCCCCTATGGTGCAAATAGTTTGCTCCAGAATATCTTCACTTTAGTTTTTTTTTTTTTTTTTTGCCAGGATGAATTTGATTGGAACTAAATGGATTTAAGGCTGTATTCACAAAGGCGTGTGTTTAGTGAAGCACTAAACACACCTATTTAACATGTTGCCCCCCGTGACAGAGTTAGCCTCACTGGAAGTACTGGTATGCAGTTAGAACATGCTGATCTGCACGGCAGCCTGTGGTCTGATACGTAGATTGTTCACACAGGAGATTCTGGTGGATGCAGTGCCATTTGAACCCTCCAGTGGCTGGTTGATACACAAGTGAGTCAGCCAACAATATATGTGTACCAACCTTGTCACACCTCAATGCCCCCATGCAGGTAATTCACTGGGGCACTGGAGGAAAGTTGGCACATGCTTTGGAGACTTATAGCAGTCAAGGAGTTAAAAAGACCCATTTACCACTTGGAAAAATCCGGGTGTGAAAGTTTCACTACTGTGTGTTACAAGAAATTCTTCACCCTTTTATCCCCCATCTCTTGAATACATTCAATGCACTAGTGACAGGCGCTCCTGTTCCTAAACAAACTTTGGAGGCACAGATATGTATTCCTAACCAGAGAAAGACCCCACATTATATAGCAACTACAGGCCCGTATCACTATTAAACACTATTCTAAAATGGTTTGCCAGGATGATCGCTAATCAACTTTCCACCTACCTTCCATTCTTGATTCACAAAGATCAAGCTGGATTTATTCCTGGCACAGAAATACTTCCAAAGCCTTGGCCTTGAGATATTAATGTATATATGTGTGTGTGTATATATATATATATATATATATATATATATATATATATATATATATATACCGTCATTGAAAAAATATCCCCACATCCTGCTTACAACTGATGCAGAGAAAGCATTCATTAGGGTGAACTTGTCTTACATTATGTCAATTCTCATCTATTTGGGTATTGGCCCTAGAGGTCTTGTCTCAATCAAGTGTATATATACTAACCCAACAACATGAGTACGGGTCAATGAATGCTTTACTGATCCCTTCCCGATTATGTACGGCATGAGACAAGGGTGTCCATTATCCAAGTTGATATTTATTCTCACATTAGAGCCACATTTCAATAGTCTGTTTGTCACAACACATCTCATGATATTTATTTCCATATGAGATTGGCACACTACTGCTGCCATAAATAACAGGAGGACTAAAAGCCAGACAGCAGAGGGCAGAGTCATTCAAAGTTCCTTTCGTGTCTATCTCTCATACTGAAATAAATACCATGCCACCTTTACCCTTATGTTATCTTAATCCTCTATGTGCCAAAGAAGTGTAAAATATAATGGACACCCTTCTGGTTACAATAAACATGCCATTAACCTCAGTTCCCATCTCTACTCACATTAACCTTAGAGTTTCAGTGGGACGTGAAACAAATCGCATGCCCCTCTAACATTAAATTGGAGTTTTCAACCCTGGTCCACAAGAGCTACTAACAGTGCATGTGGTTATGATATCCTTGAATGAGCACAGACGGACCAATTAAAGTGACTGAGCTACTAATTAGTCCACCTATGCTCCAGCTTTGATAGCTCTTGAGGACCAGGGTTGGCTACTGTTGGTAACGCTTGAGGACTAGGATTGGCTACCTAAGGATTAAACTAAGGTGGATTAGCTAACCCTGATACATAAAAGCTACCACTGGTGCATGTTTTCGGGATATCCCAGCTGGACTAATTAGTGACTCATTCACATTAATTGGGGTACTTGTGTTGATTCAGGAATATCCTGAAAACATGCTCTGTCGGTTGATCTTGACAAGTAGGGTTGGCTACTCCTTCTCTGTGGCATCACTAGTGTAGTTCCATTTCAGTTGTACTAACATAGATTCATTTCAGTTGTAAGATATGTGGTATATAAAAAATAAGTAGGTTGAATATTAAAAATAATGAAAAGTAATAATAATTAAAAGTTAATAAGATTGCCATATTACCACTTAAGTACTTTCAACATGAAAAAATACCAACAGCAAGGCTGCAGTTCTCAAAATGTACACTTTTTCCACACATCTCTTATTGAAGTAAAATGGCTACCATGTTATAAACATTCATAAGTCAAAGATATTCTGGGAAAGAGGCCTTTTATTAGCCTCAATTGATATAAAATTCACCCTCCACCCACGCATATACTAATGCCTTGAATGTTAGAGAGGTCTTGTAGTGTATTGTAGATCTGTCAGACATATAAGAAGTTAAGTTGCAAATTATGTGTTTGCCTCAACTAGGAGTAATTTTACTCTTACAGTTGTAAAAGGGAGATAGAGCCACTCATCTGATATTCAAAGGTTTGAGACCTACATAATGGGTATTGTAGAGCCATCACTTCTGGTCAGTATATAATAATGTATGGTCATAGGAAACCCATAGTGGCCAGTGTAGCAAGGCATAAATGCAGCACCATCTAGTGGTGGACTAAACATATAAAGGGCTGGAACTCTGTGTATTGCTAACTACTCTGGCAGAAACAAGTTATGTTACTGGAAAGTACACAGAACAAGAATGTATTAATCTCCAGTTAGACCTTGGGGTTTATTTGGTCAAAGGCAAAATTAAAATGCACAGGAATGTGGTCTAGGTCTAAACAAGCAGGAGCAGACAGTGGGCAATATGCACAACAATAAAAGTGGAGTAATTCTGGAGCAAACCAGCTTTACCACAGGGAACAAATAAAAACTCCCTTTGATTTAAATTGGGCCCTTAACCCTTTATATGCTGGAGAAATCTCCAGCTTTTTGCTTCAGAGTAGGTTGAGGACCTCTAGGGTTAAAAAAATCTCAATTTAAATCAAAGGGGAATTTCTTCACTTTTGTTGTTCAGGTTGTGTGAATTTGATTGGAACAAATGGATTCAAATCATTATAGTCCATTAGACTCAATGTAATCATATTTGTCTACATACAAAAGCACATAAACTGAAGGATGATCCATTAAAACTTTATTTCATGTAAAGCAAATTATTAGTATTAAGGAGACAAGGAATTAGAGTGTTTTGGGGGTGAAAGGCTGCAGCTGTGTTATTAAATTTAAATAATCTGAATATCTGTAACTTTACATTCAAATCAGCCCTCTTTGCCAACAGCTAAAGTTAAGGGCTACATCACAGACAGAAAATGAGCTCTGCTTGATAACCCTGGCCAGCAGCTCCATAACACTTAACCCTTTGAGTGACAGAGGAATAGGCAACTCATTGCGAAAATTTTTATTCTTTCAAAACCTCTTCTTGGACCCCAGTTAGCCCATTAAATTGGACTCAGACCCCTCCACCATAAAAATAAGTGTCCAAAACATCTTGGATGCCTGTATTAAACATTTCCAGGGCAACATCTGAAAGTTGGATTGAATCATGCCTTAAAGGCCTGCTACACCAAATCTTAATTCAAAGTGTCTGAAAACCAGATTTCCCAAAGTCTTTGCAAATTTGCACACCTGTTTATGCCTACACCATTCCTAGGGCTCCATATAAGGAGTACAACACCACTTGAGACACGGAATCACTTATGACCAGACAACAACGTGTTAAGCATTATCCGGCATTGTGCCAGGTCTGGTTTCAAAGAATTAAGGTCTATGGTCCTGATCTCATCTAAGTTATTACCATCCAGCTGAATGAACACAATGTGTGTATCGCCAAATAATTTCAGGCCAACATTAACTCAGGAAATAACTCATCCCATAACAAGTCCCTCTTCCTTAAATATTTAATTCAAAATTCCTCCTGTTGAAACCTAAATCAGTTCAATAAGGCTGCTGCTGAGATCGTATCCTTACCCAGTGGACATAAGAATGCCCTAAAATACATATTGATTTATGTAGAGGTCCTGAAAGAAAAATAAACACGTACTGTATTAAACTGGGACAGATGTATAACTTAAGTTCATTTGATTCCAAGTGACCAATCCTGATCACTGCTTCTTCCAGACCCAGAAGAGCTGCTTATGTAGCTGCCCCTGTTGTGAATGAACGTGAAGAAAAATTATCCAAGGGAACCCCCAACAGTAGGAACTGGAGAAGTGATAAACTGGAGAAGTATTCTCCACTTTATCACCACTTTATCAACACTTAGTGAATTTCCCTTGTAGTGTTTATCCTCATGAATTAAAAATATATATATCCACAGCAGGGCAGATGCTGAAATAATTAGCTACAACGGCTATAGATTAAATAGGACAACCAGGCAGAGAATGCAATGCTAACCATTTACTCCTACCAGTTTGAGCTGTCATTGACTTGGTAACTAGAGTTTCAGTGACTCTGAAATGAGGAGATGCTTAATAAATCCCCTTGGCTTAAATTGCCTATTTCCACTTTGTTGATTCTGATGGTAGCAACAAATGTTACAAAAAAATCTTTTAACGCTTGAAGGATACTGATAACCATGTGATAAACTTCCTTGTGTCAACTTTATGGCAGTCTCTGGCTAAACCTTTTAGAAATTGTCCAACAGAGAAACTTTTTCAATGCATCCTCAGTTATTTAGCAAAGAGAATGCCACCACTTCCCTTGTTAATGACAGAAATTGCCAGCTGAGCTTGTATGCACTCCAGCAAATAACATACAAGTAGGTCCCTATCAGACCCTCAGGCCCTACTACCAGCAACACGTTTTGACTTTTGAAAAGTAACAATTCCTTCCATGCATGTTAATAGGCCTGCCAAGTACAAGGAGACTGCTGAAGTGTGTACACTGCAGTGTCCAAATTAGTTTCCCACGTGTTCTGGGCTGCTGATGCCTTGCTTGTCTGCTTGCAGTGCCAAACAATCAAAAAGATTCCACTGTTTATGATAGAATGCATCAGATATCTTGGTAGTAGCCTAGAACATGTTTAACCTGGAACCATACATTATATTGTAAAGCCCATAACATAAATTGCCTTAAGATGGGGAGCTAGATGCAAGATTACTAATGGTGTAAACTAACACCTGGTTATCACAATGAAAAAGATTGTGTCTGTTTTTAAGCTGAGACCCACACATTTCTAATGCTACAACTAAGTGGAATAGTTCTAGCAACATTAAGTTCTTTGTGAGATATCCCTGCCTAATCCTGAGCCCATAAATTCCACAGATGCACCTCATAACTGGACTGGAATTCTGATTGCCATCTGGAATGGCCATTAATGGTCAATAAAAAAGTGTCCTATTCTCCCAGATCGTCCTTGGCTTCCATAGTTAATCTAATGTGCCAGCTAGGATTTTTAACATCTGCTGTAACTGTTGCTAATCATAAATATAAGACTGCCTGTGCCCATAACTCTGGTTACAATATTCAAATAATGGTAGATGTTTATTTAAATTAAAAAAAAAAAAGTATTTTTATTAAAGATTAGCAGATTACAAAAATAGAGGTATGATTGACAGTAGCCCAGAAGTGCAGGATATGCAGTATGCCACTGAAGCATATAGCCGTAAATGCAAAATGTTGTGTATCTCATTTTCTCCTTCATCCAGTATGGAATACAGGTACCATGGGAGGTGATCTTCCTTCCTTGGAAGACAGAACATTATCCCTCTCCTTCATCATGCTAGCCCTGCCCCCACCCTTCCAATTTTGATATGTTCCTGATAGAGTGAACAGGCTTGGAACATTTCTGCTTAGTTTTTAGCTTATATTTTATTTTATTCTTAGATATGGGGCTGTTACAATTATTCCACTAGGTGGGTTACCATTGGCCCCCTTCCACAGGGGTAGTTTTACTGAGCCTTGAGCTATTGCACTCATGTTTGAGCTTGGATGGCTGCTTTAGTACTGTTTAGCCCACTCCCTGCTGATTTCTATGGGTTTGGGGCTTTTCCTTCACAGTTATGTATTTTTATTACCCCCCCCCCCATGTTTCTTTGGGTGATATGGCAACTTTTAAAATTTGAATTCCTTGCGTACATGGCACCTTTAAGACGTACTCCACACCGCAGCTGCACAGACTTCTATGGGAAAGCATAGACTTCTCTGGAGCATCTCTCTGCAACTGTTTGTTTGACAGAGTTCGGAGAGGGCTCATTCTTCTTGTCTGCTCATGCCTTTGTATCCGGTTCACATCCCAGTTGCCTTCGGGGCCCTTGGGGTCCCACCAGTAGAGCAGTATGCATTGCTAGGTAACAGTAAAAGAGAAAAATAAATTTCCCAGAATGCCTGTTTTGCAGGCGCCATTTTACTTCTCTCTTGCTTATCCTATGCAGATATTGCTCTGCAAAAGACTCAAGGGCATCTCTGACACCCTTACTTACTGCTCCTTATGCCAAGCGGGGCTCCCTAGAAAGTATTTCGGGATCGCTATGCCCTTCATTTGCTGTGGCCCCTACTACTCCACTGAGGCCCTCCAGCCTTGAATAAGAGCGAGTCTGGGTGAAAGACTTGAAATCCAATATGGCACAATTTCCCCTCTCTCTGCAAGGGGTCCTTCATTCTTGGAAACCCCCTACAACCTTTAGATTTATGGCTAGAAAGCCTGTCTCCTCTAAGGTCTACCACAGCGTTTGGTCCATTTTTCATTCTTGGTTTGTAGACAGGGATCTGTCTTCACAGGAGTTTGACCTTCCCGGTGTCCTGCCATTTCTTCAGGATGGTGTCAACAAAGGACTCAGTCTGAGTTCCTTGAAGGTTAGACTTCTGCTCTCTCTGTATTTTTCCATTGCTGTCTTGCCGGATGCCATGTTATTTTAGGGGGTTGCCCTTGCATTCCCTGCTTACAAGGCTCCCACGCCTCCATGGGACCTTAATCTGGTGCTGTATGTCTTGAAACGGCATCCCTTTGAGTCCCTTGCTACCATTCTCTTATGTCTATTGAAGTGGAAGATGGCTTTTCTTTTAGCTGTGGTCTCTGTCCACAGAGCTGCTGAACTGCAGGCTTTGTCATACAAACCACCTTTCCTGGTGTTGCACAACAACAAGACTGTTCTTCAAACCTCTCAGTAATTCCTTCCTAAAGTGGTCTCTGAGTGCCACATCAATTAGGAGATTGTTGTACCCTGATTTTGTCCTGACCCTAAGTCTGACAAGGAGACAGATCTCCACTTGTTGGATGTGATGCTCTGTCTCAAGTTTTATGTGCACTGTATAGAATTGTTTCGTAAGACTGATGCATTGCTTCCAAGGTCACCATCGCCTCTTGGATCAAATCTACCATTTGAAAGGCACACAAACTCAGGGAGAAACCAGCAGGTCTGTTGGGGTGTCTTGGGCCTACACAAATCAGGTCTTGGCTGATCAGATGTGCAAGGCTGCGACTTGGTCCTCCGTACACACCTTTACTAAGCATAATCGCATGAATGTTCTGGCTTTGGCTGATTTGAAACAAAGGTCCTTCAGGCAGTGCTGCCTGTCTAAGGACCTAATTTTTCCTGTGCCTTACTGTTTGAGCCCGGTTGGCTCTTGTTCTTGTATGCTGTGCTATATTTGTCTGTTGACACTTAGTTATGTTTGGGCTGTTCCTAGTTCTGGATAGTCCTAGGAAACCCCAGTATCATAGGTACCGGCACTAGGTCCTTTCTATTATTTCCCACTGCTGGCAGCCTACGGTTGGTATATCCCATGGTACCTGTATTCCATATTGGACGAAAGAAAAATTAGGATTTTAGTCTTACCTTGTTGAATTATTTTCTCTTAGTCCATATGGAATACAGGTCTACCACCCAGAGAAAGGTGACCTCTCTTGGTCTCACATGGCTGGAAGTGGGAGTCCTTTTTGGGTCTTTTACTCACCGGAGCTTACCTCTTCTTCTCTCGCTGTCCTATCAAGTGAGCTTGTCTCATATGAAAACTGGAAGGGTGGGGGTGGGGCTAGCCTGATGAAGGAGAGGGAAGTCTTCACCTTCAAGACCTTGACTCCTGAAACTGTTCCGCCTTTCAAGGAAGGAAGATCACCTCCCATGGTCAATGTATTCCATAGGGACAAAGCGAAAATGATTTAACAAGGTAAGACTACAATCCTATTTTAAACAAGGACAAAAGAAGAGAGAAAGGAAAGGCAAAAAAAAACAAAAAAAAACCCTCTTACCCAACCCTACATCTAGTCTTCCAACCCTTACTTCACTGTAAAGATTACAACAGCTTCAGATGCCCTTCCTGATGTAAACCATTTGCAGCATTTTTCAGGGAGATCAGCCCTCTGCTAAAAACCTCTCCTCGGGGCAAAATGCTACACCCACAGCTTCCTGGTTTCTTGAATCGTATTAAAGGGATAGTAATACTTCGTTTTTTATCTTTATTTTATTTTGTATTATAAAAACATGAAGAACGATATGGTTTGAGAGATATTCACAAGCAAAGTGTCCCCTCACTGACCAAAACTGTTAAGTCTGCCATCTAGATGTCAGATTTGGAATCCGGTCCAGAGACCGGCCGTGGCTCTACAGCAGAGCCGAGATCACGAGATATAAGAACTACTTCATTCGAATAGACTACAAAGTGTGCCTGGTTTGCAAGCACACTTTTTAGACCCTTCAAATGAAATAGTTATTTTTATATCTTGTGATCTCGGCTCTACTGAAGAGCCACCGGTTAATCTGCAGACTGGATTCCAAATCTGACAGCTAGATGGCAGACTTGACCTTTTTGGTCAGTGAGGGGAAACTTTGCTTGTGAATATCTCTCAAACCATAAAGGTTTGAGAGATAAGTCTTATATCATTCTTCGTGTTTTTTTAATGCCTACAAAATAAAATAAAGATAAAAGGAAGTATTACTATCCCTTTAAGCTTGTTTCTGTGCAGATATATTTTTTTGTAATGGGGAAGAAACTCATGTACCATGGCAATCCGTTTATTAAAATTATTAGGGGTTCAGGAGCCATCCAGAACATAATAGCTCTACCAGTAGGCAACCTATGGGATCTAAACTGTATATTAATACATTCACTGTTAGTATTAGACACTGCTATCCAATATTTGTGTACTAGTTATTTTCCTATCTGGGCATCTCATACATAATTAATGTTCATCAATTTAGCTTGATATAAACAAAGTGTTGTAAAATAGATCCTATATAAACATTTTCCTGAACTAGATGATGTCTTGCAATAGACAACATAGTTTTTGAGAACCACGAGTGCCTCTGCCCACTCTGCATCTGAGCAACCACCCACATTACCCTCCCATTTAAGTAGGGGTGTTTCTAGCTTCCAAAATGATCTGGGGCTAAAGCCCATGGCAAAATTCAACAGAGTGCCTGCCTGCAGCCCGCGGCATTGAGGAGTGGGTTATCCTCACATAATGTAAATGTTTATTTTACTAATTTAATTATAATGCAACTTCAAACACACGTACACACACATTTGTTTTTCACAGACATATTTCTAGCAATAAAAATACTATTTAAAGGAATATTAACCCCTTATTTTTCTTTACACCTTTTGCAAATACATAATATATACAAATTGCCTAGTCATTTATTTCATCTATTTTTTTTTTTTTTTACTCTTTTATGTTCATGACCGTAAACTACCTGGATCTCAGTTTGCAGGGAGTTTTCTGGTCAATAGACCCTGAAAGCAGGATGTATTCCAGTGTTCCACACCCCCTTCAGCACTGAATGCTGTGTCTGCTTTTCTTTTTTTTTTTTACATCGTTTCACTTGGCATGCTTTCTTATTCCGACTGAAAGCTCTCTGCAGATATAGCTAAGAAGCTCAATAAAATGTAAAAATATTTGTGAAAATGAATAACTTAATAAAAAAGGGGCGATTTGACTGTACTTAATATGTACTTGCAGAATATGTAAAGTCAAAATAAATGGATAATATTCCTTTAATCCCTCAGGTGGTAAAGAGGTCTTCAAATCACAATATTTCTAGCATCCAAGGGGACAAGTGAGACTCTAGCACTGCTATAAATTATTTTAGCAGGCACCATGAGGCTTCCTTTGAAAGGCTATTTTAATAAATTAGCCTGCCACTACTATGCTTGTAATAAGTTACATATTTGTAGAGAAAGTAAAAGACTCCTGCAAGCTTTTTTTCCCATTCATCATTTATAGGGGAGACGCACTAAGGCGTGATAAAGTGGAGAGGACTTCTCCAGTGATATCACTCCTCCTGTTCTATGTTATTCTATGGAGCCAATTCACTAAGACGTCTCCATCTTTGGATATCTTGGTGCACAGGCTTTATAGAATAATATAGGAAATAAAATCACTGGAGACATCATCTCCACTTTATCACTCTTAATGCATCACCCCTCATGTTTCTCTTTCTATACCATATTTTCTAATGCCACTTATATATGTCCTGTTTGTTTTGCAGGCTAAGAAGCACTGACTGTTGCCGGGGAAAGGACTTATGCATCACACATCCCCATGGAGACACAGAGCTTGTGTCATCCCCTCCAGGGCTTTACAGGACCTTGTGGCCTTCTCTTTTACCATGCACGGGCATAGCTAGAGCTGGTCTAATGACCTCAGCCCTTGGTGCCATGAGGAACATCATTCTTTCTCCTCCTCCATTGGGGTTCTTCAGGTTGGCATTCCTTTGTCTCCTCGGGCAAACATCTGCAAGACCATCACTTCTCCTTTTACTGAGTACTGGACCTGAGGCGTTTGTTCTGTTTACTGCTATGACAAAGTTGTGCTCTATAGCAAACCAAAGAGCAACACAGCACACTCCATTATAGTTCTTTAACTATGGACAGACAGACAGTGCAGCCTTAATCCAGCACCATTATTTTTCAGAGACTTGCTCTTCATTCTGTTGCTATGCACATGCAGAGCATTACACTTCCTAATGGACCAGACAGGTACAGAGCTCGTACCATATTCTCTCTGGAACGCAGTGGGCCATATGTACAAAAAAAATGTATCAGTCTTGGGGCAAACCAACTGCAACAGTGGGAGCAAATAAAAAAATCCCATTGCTTTAAATGGGGTTTTAACCTTTTTAACTCGAGAGATATGCAGTGATCGCTCTATCATTCCAGTTTAAAAACCAATGGTGCATTTCAGTTGTTGTGGAATTGCTCCCAATTCTTTAAGTATATGGCTGTATATGTAGCACAAGAATATTCTTACCTTAGATTAAATGCTTTATTAACCCATTCTCTTCTAGAGCTCTAGATGCAGTACAATATTTGCCACAAACAAGATATATTCACCCTTAGTCTAAAAGGTCTCTTTTCTAAAGTAAACAATTATACATGTATCTCTTTGAGGAGTTTAGGGATGTGCAACATAATTCTCTGGTCCTCAAGGAGTTAAAGAAAATGATTACTAATTGTAACTGGTGACATGTCAGGACCGTCACAGTTTTTTCCCTGGAGGACCAGTGGTGGTCCTGGCATGTCACGTACTTTGTGCTTACTGCACTCCTGCGGGACTAGCAGGATCTGAAATTGACCACTTCAAGACCAGAGCAGTCTCTAGGACCCCCCCATTTGGAGCGCCGGTACATGTCATCGCTCACATGTGCCAACAGGCTGACATAGATCAAAGTGGTCCTTAAGGGAAGGTCACTTCCCCGCACCGCTCATCATTGGGGTTAAAGTGTTAGTAATGTCCCATAAAAACGTTTTATAGTTTTGTAGAGGACGAAAAAATAAGCTTAAAGCGGAACTACCATCACTAACTAACCTATGGTGTGAAGCAAGATACCCCTACAGTCTCCCCAAATATGTTTGTTAAACTTCCCTATGCACTTTCTATATTTTGGAATCTTTAAAGTTTACTGCGCACATAGAACGTTAACATCTTTGCTGTCTCCTTCAACTGCGCATGCGCGCATTTTCCTTGGACCTGTCTGTTGTCGCCGATGTGCCTGCCCACAGCCTATTTTTTTTTTTTTTCCTTGCGTGGCGTGCATGTAAATGAAGAGCAGTGACATCACCTTACCATCCATGCACGTAGCATGGATCATGCAGACAGTCGGAGGAACAACGGAGCCATTTGGCTCCATGCTTCACTCGGACAGACACCATCAGATACAAAAGTCTTTTCAAGTTTATTCATTTTAAAAATGGTTAAAAAAAAAAATACACAGCGCTTATGACAAAGGGAAGACACATTGCTACAGACTTAATCATGTTGGGGTGGTAGTTCCCCTTTAATGGAGCAAACCGTATCTCTCAAGCTGTTATGGTTTGACAGATATAAGCATAGAAAGTTCCCCCCTCCCTCTCCTGATGTCAGCTGTACAGCTGACAGCAGAAGATCCAAGTCGGCCGACACAAGGAGGCTCTGCAGCACAGCCGAAATCTTGTTATTGCAAAATAATTACTTCATTGGAAAGGTGTACAAAGTGTGCTTGCAAACCAAGCACACTTTCCAGACCTTTCCAATGAAGTAATTATTTTGCAATAACGTGATTTCAGCTCTGCAGCAGAGCCACAGGCTGATCCCCAGACCAGAATCTCCTGCTGTCAGTTAGATGCTGACATCAGGAGAAGGGAAGGGAGGGGGAACTTTCAATGCGTATATCTCTCAAACCATAACAGCTTGAGAGATAGGGATTGCGCCATTAAGCTTATTTTTTCGTCCTCTACATGATTGTAACAAGTTTTTATGGGACATTACATTACATGTTGTTGTTTTGGTTTTTTTTAATCTAACCCTTTGAATGCCAGAGGGGTACGTAACACATTGAATTGCAATGTGTTGCATACCCCTCTAGTACTCAAATGGTTAAGGGATTAATGGACGTGTTCCAGTCCAGCAAGTATAAAACATGTATCCGAGAGTTGGAGAGGGTGAGGAGCATTAGATGCCAGTGCGACATGCATAAAGACTAAACTGGAGCAATTGTAATGTAAACCAACTGAACTACGGGAAGCAAACAATCTCATTCATTTAAATGGGATCTAACCCCTTGGTAAGTTTCCCAGCATATAGCTTCAGAATAGGTTACAGACCTCTCTAGCTTTAAATGAGAATGAAAACAACCTATTATAACCCCCACTCCTTACCTTACTATGGTCATAAAATCCTAATGGCCCTGCGAACTTTGCCTTGTGCTTCTGACATGATATCCAGGGCTAACTGAAGATGCTATATCTATGTTGGTGGCCATGACAGTTGGTTGCAATTATTTCAAACTGAAGCAGGCAGAGAAAATGGGCCTACTTATCCTTTTAAGGACCAGAGGATGTGCAAAGCATTAAAGTGTTAAGATGGCCATGTACCATGAACAGAATCTGAGGCCCTGTGATCCTAGCAATCATCATGTCTATGCCCACAGACATTACATCCAGGACTGATTGAATTTTCTTGCTCCATGGTACAAGAAGTAACATCTTCATAGATAAGGAGGGTATTATTAGGAGGTGTTAGTTTTCATTTAAAAACTCCACTTAACCCCTTAGTGACCAGCCACGTGCACACGTGGCCGGCACTTAATGCCCGCCGAACATTTTTTTTTTTTTGTCATTTTTTAGAACGATTTCCGGGACGTTTATGTACATCCTCTGTCCACCTGGGACATCCTCTTGGGACGTACATATACATCCTCGGGCAGTAACGGGTTAAATCAATGGGGTGATAGTTGGTTTCCTGTAGAATCGCTCACCTAGCCAAAGACTATAGGGAAAAAATGATAATGCATGGCAAACACCACCCTTTACAGGGCTCACCCAAACCCATCATGTAAGTAATTTGGAAATAATTGCAAATACCATGCTTATATTTGTGTATAGAATATTTTTACATGATTTCCATTTTTCCTACAGGGAAACCTTGGGATTGCACCTTTTAAACATAGATCTACACTAGGAGTTTCTATAGAAGAAAGGGTTAATAAAGATGCATTGATGGGACGAAACTATCCTTGACCACTGATCCCTACAACAGTAGCACATGCACGGAGCAACAGCATGATAGTGAGGTGTAGGCAGTTTTCTTTCTTTTTTTTACTTTTTCAAAGACCAGCCAGCGCCAAGTTAGGTTGTTACCTCCAGGTGAGGTGGTGACAGTATGAGGCTGCGCCCTACTAAAGACTGGGCTCTTACAGTGTGTTAGGTTGAGCCTTTAGACCAGGTGGCTTTGGGTTTTTTAATAAAAGATTAAAAAAAAATATATAAGAATTCTGTGTTTTATTTCATAGCTATAGGACAGTGGTTCTCAACTCCTGTCCTCTGGACCCACTAACAGGCCAGGATTTGATAATTTCCTTGTTAGAGCACAGGTGAGTTAATCAATGTGAATGAGCCTCTGATCACCACACCTGTGCTCTAGCAGAGACATCCCTAAGTCCTGGCCTGTTAGTGGGTCCTGAGGGCTGGAGTTGAGAAACACTGCTTATAGGAAAATAAAGTTAGCCAAGATAATGCTTAAAAAGCTGTAAAATGTGTCAACATATAGGCACCCTGTGTGGCTGGACTATAATACTCATCAGGGGAAGTGCTTAGAGTTGGCTGAGAATGCACATTAATCATCTTTGCAGCCAAGGGCATGTAATTAATCTCTTATGTCCAAAATGGAAAAACTACATGATGAGAGCCTGACTGGACTACACGAGCGCCATGAGTCACTTGGAGTCCAGACAAGGGAACTACAAAGGTACATGGTCCAGGAATCTGGGTCATTTCTTTCATCAGTTGACCCTGAGGACCTTTCAGTGGTGGCTCTGTTGACCACACCTGGCAAAAGGGAGTCCTTTTGTGATTCTGGAGTGTATCTTGGTGACAACAGAGACCAGCATAAAAAGAGGCATTGAAGCAAGAGTGGATAACATCATTTCTCAAGTCACTAGGGTATGAGGTAAAGGTTGAACTTGATGGACTTGTTTCTTTATTCAACCTAATTTACTATGATAAGGAGCTGGGGTGTCTATAGCAGGCTGAGGAGAACCTGTTGTCCATCAACATTTTGAAGTTCACAGTGATTCGTCTGGCTGCCTTACATTTGTCCCAGGTTCTCACACGGATTCCAGCGAGTGCATTTGGATAACGAAATGCTTGTGGCGTACATAAATCGCCAAGGGGGAAACTGTAGTGAGATAGTATGGAGGAAGATGAAGGATCTCCTCAATTGTAAAGCGCTGCATACACTTGTGGCGCTATATAAATAAACATGAGCTTCTGCCCAGTTGAATGAATGCATATGTTCAGCCATCTCAGCCGTTCACAATGCAGGAGTGGAAAATGTAGTGGCTAAGTCTTCAAAACATAAGTCCAGGAAACTGGGAGCGTTTTACCTATAGACCTTATGGCAACCAGGGAGAGCACGAAGGAGCCAACATTCTGTGCTCGCAGGAGGGACTCTGTAGCTTTCGAGATGGATGCAATATCTATTCTGTGTAATATCCACATCATATATTTTTTCCCTCGATTCCTGTCATCCCCAGGTTGATCCGGAAGATCAGAATAGACAGGACGCTGGTCACTCTGACCTAGGAGGGCATGGTTTGAAGACCTGATCAGTCTGTCCATTCGGGATCTGATTAGCCTGCCGCCCAGACCAGATCTGTTTCTCCAGGGTCCCTTGTGGTATGAGAATGTGAAGAGGTTGGATTTGATGACTTTTGAGGCAGCCATTCTGAAGTGGAAAGGATTCTCTGCTGACATCTCCACCGTTATCCAGGCACGGAAGCCGGTCTCTTCTAAGTCATATCATAGGGTCTGGTCCATTTTCCACTGGCGGTGTTTGGACAAGAACATGTCTCCACAAGCCTTTGACCTTCCTATGGTGTTGTCTTTTCTCCAGGAAATAAGGGTCTCATCTTAAGTTCAGATCTCAGCCCTCTCTGTCCTTTTTATGAAACGTAAAGTGGAGAGATCGCTACTACATGCCTAATCAATTATAATCATATATAAAAACTTCATTGTAAATACATCTACTCACCATGGCTAAAAGCCGTTGCAGATCTGGAGCTACCCCCACAGTCCTGGCCACAGACTATGATAAACTGGATGACACTGGAGGAGGTGCTTCAAGGGATCCACCGCTCATCCACATCTCTTACACAATAAAAAATACTTTATTCTTCCACTTTTAAAAACATCACTCACAGTGTAAAAAATGATACACCAGACATATGTAAGACCACGAAGCACCTGACGCGTTTTGTGAAGTGTCAGGCGCTTCGTGGCCTTACATACGTCTGTTCTTTTTCAGATGAGAATTGCTGTCATCCCAGACATGAAGACTTTTTTTCAGGGAGGGTAGCTCACGCCTTTGGTGTAGGACTACATACTCCTCCAAACGAAGACTTCTTAACCAGTGGGAGGGACTTGAATTCTTAAAAACCATGTCTGCCCCCAAGGACATAATGATATCCATTGCCAATTAAATATTAATTTGAGAGTTTCATAGTGGGTTGCACAGTGATTCATAGAGGCCATTAGGCTTTTCTTTCAGATAAAAGAAAGTGGCATTAATTTAAGTGAAATAAGCTTAGGGACAGATACACACTCACAAAGTCTGATGTCGTGATAAGAATCAGATCAACTCTTGGGATAAACCAACTGTTAGATAGGGCTGTAAACCCCTTAATAGAGGTCTTCAATAAACTGTGAAACAATTGTGTTGGAGACCTAACATTCAGGGTATTTAAGGCATGGATTCCATTGCAGTTGATCACGTTATCGATGGTTTTATCTACAAATTGCTCCATAGATCTGAATAGGTATCTGTTCACTTAACCCATTGAGTACCAGAGAGGTATCCAAAGCACTGAAAAAGCAATTCTTCTGATCCTCATAACAGAACATTTAGTTTAACAATGGTGAGGATGGACAAGTTGCCCAGCCTTAGTATAACAAAAGTGTGGGGAATATTCAACATTAATTCAGCGTGTACCACCAACTTTTTTGCACCTATGACTTCAATTCTGTAATTAAGTGCTAAGGCAACACATTACATTGTCTATCACTTGTCAGTGTTTCTCGGACTGTGTTCTGTGGAATTTAACCCTTTGAATGGCAGAGGGTTACACAACATTTGTTTACAATGTGTTATGTACCCCTCAGGCACTCAAAGGGTTAAGGGTTCCCAGAAGAAGTACAGGTGGTCCCTTAGAGCAAAGATGGACAGTGGAACAAGGCTGAGGTGTCTAACATTGTATGTGAAGGTCTTTGGCTAACAAACTATATACAAGTGGAAGACTTAATTCACAGAATGAGGCTGATGTAGTAAATAAAAGAGGTGCAGTTCTGGAGAAAACCATCTGCACCATAGGGGAAAAATATATCAATGGGAATGCTGAGAATTTTTGATGTGGGATTGGGTGTTTTAATCACTTGAATGCTAAATAGCTCACCAGTGTGTTGGAAACCATTGCGCTGGAGGCCTCTTTGACATTCAAGGGGTTACAAGCCCATTTAAATAAATGGAAACTTCCATTTGTTCCCTATAGGGCAGATGGTTTGGTCCAGAATTGCTTCAATTTTACTTCGTATATTAGGTTCCTCTGAGATTGTTCTCTCTTATTTTCTAACGCCACTATATCAGATACACTTCTATTGTAATGGAAACCGGATGATTTAGTGTGATCATTAGTAAGAAAATGTCTAAATGCTGTTTTAGTTTAAGCAGTACCGACTGTTAGCAAGCGATGTCTCCAACACATTGGGAAGCAATGTACTGGAGACTTCTCTGGTGTTTAAGGTGTTAAAGGGTTTGATTCTTAATGTTCCACTTAACCAAGAAGTTTGAGAACTACTGTCATATACAATATTTATGGGGAGGCCAAAACTCCAGTATTTTTTTTTTTTTTTAGTGCCACCTATTGTGAAGTTAAAAGCAAAGATTTAAGCGTACCATAAGCAAAATTATTTTAATACAATCTGACAACAAATATGCTGCTCCAAAGCAAAAGAAATGTTTCCCTTGGGTACCGAAAATTCCATATCAGAACTGTTCCAAGTAGCAGGAGAGCAAAATATAAAGTGTTGATCACTAGGGCACAGTGTCATTGAAATTCCAGATTACTGTAAGAGCAAGGGCTCTCTTATGCTCCAGGGGCTAAAAATCTATTAGTTCAGGACCTCCTCTTCTTAGTTTTTGTATGCTCACGTTGCACATCTTTCCTGTCTTCTTCATCCCCTGAGTCCTCTCCATCATCGTCCGAGTCTCTATCTATGTCTGAATGTTCTTCATCCTCACTGTCTGTACTTGTCTTGTCTCCCTCATCCTCAATCTCTTCTCGTGCCAGTATCTTACGGAACGTGTGGAGCTCCTCAGGAGATGCCCGTGCAATGCGGGACAAGAAGTCTTCTTCAGGCAGCATTATGACCTCTTTGAGCTTGGGGTTGGAAAGTGGAGACACAACCTTCTTACTAGGCGGCTGGTATCTACCCAGCCGCTCAAGAAACTGATGCCGAACTCTGACTTCATTCAGTGAAGTTCGGAAAAGGCCTGAAGTTATGATGTCTTTTTGTTTTCCACCCATTCGGAAGTATACATACTGTAAAATCAAAGAGGGAGAACAGTGTTATATGATTTTACATTTCCACCATCATCTTCCATCCCTGTAAAATTTCCAGATGCTTTCAATTTTATTCCCAACTTCTATACCTCACCCTTCTCCACCTAATTGCTGCAGGAGACATCTCACCTAATTCAGGCCCACCCTCCCAATCCCTCTCTGCAACCTCATACTTGTACCATTTCGCCAAACCTCCTCCACTCCATTCTGTTTCACTCTCTGGAAAGCCCACTTTATGTGCAATAAACTAACTGCTGTTCATGATCTATACATCTCTCACGCACTAAAGATCCTTGTCATCATGGAAACCTGGCTTACTTCATCAGACACTGCTTCAGCTGTTGCACTTTCATATACCGGTCTACGTTTCACCCACAGCCCTAGACCCGGTAAGAGACAGGAGGATGGAGTAAGCATCCTAGTGTTTAACTATACATTTCAAATAATCCCGTCACTTCCCCTTTGAAGCTTCCTGGCTCCTTCATTTATGTCCTCTCATCCTGGGGGACTTCAACATTCACATCCAACTCCACATTCCTGTATATTATATAGCTGTAGTATCTATAAAAAATAAAAATCCACTCCACATACCTTTCCTATGATATGCTGTCACCACATTTAAATTAATGGATCAGTTAGTCAGACCTCTACACACCCTTCAATTGCCTGAAAACTAGACCTTAAATAGTTAAAGAGGAACTTTCAGCTCTTAATAATTCGCCATGCATTCATTAAGCATGTGGCGACTAGCTTGGAAATAGTTCTTACCTATAAAAATTGGCAGATTCTAAAGAAATCTTTATCGTTTGGAGACTGGCAGGCAAGTTAGTGCAGTCTGCGCTGTCAGTCCCTTCCGGTTACCATGTGGTACACTGCAGTGCTTTACAGGAGACTGGGACTGACTGCGCAGGCGCACAGAGAAGATGTCTGCGATATTACCTGGCTTCCGGTCTCCAAACGGTAAAGATTTCTTTAGAATCTGCCACTTTTTATAGTTAAGACATGTAATTCCAAGCTAGTCGCCATATGCTTAATCAATGCATGACGACTTATTAATAGCTGAAAGTTCAGCTTTAATTCCTATGACTAAACCCTACAAGCTTTCACTACCAAAGGATGCATGACTATAATCCTCTAGTGTTATGTACGACATAAAAAAATTGTATTTTATACAAGTGTATAAGAAGGTGGCATGGAAAACAGTTTATTCAAAAATATAATTCATGAACAAAATACTATCGCAGACTCCCTACCCAGATAAAAAATTAAAAATCACAAAAAAAAACGAGAAACTTTGCTGAATCCAAAAAAATAAATGGTACTGAGCCAATATACAAAAAAATATTGATGTAAAAAATATAAATAAACTGGTTCAGTACACACACAAATAACTCCCTACATAAAACAGTACATGAATGGTGGCTTTGTTTGCCCAAGAGATCTTGTGGAATGAACCCTAATTTTTGAAGGATGCTTAATATCTGCTTCTTGATACGCAAGTCTAATGCAGTCCTTAATACGTCTAGCCAGGGAGGCTTTGCATGCTGCCATGTCTATACATTTTCCAGCAAAACGTACAAACATGGAGTCTGACTTCATGAAATCTTTTCTTCAGTCAAGATATGAAGAGACACATCTAATCAGGTCTAAATTACAAAAAAGCTTTTCGTTTTTGGAGTTTGGGCAAAACGAAGGCAAAACTATATGCTGGTTTAGGTGGAAATTAGATATGACCTTAAATGTAAACAACAGTCTGGTTGTAAGAATCGCTTTGTCCTGATGAAGGACCAGGCAAGAGAGGGCATACAATTCACTTACTCTTCTGGCCAAAGTGATGGCCACCAGAAAGGCTGTTTCAAGACGTAGATGCTATTGGATGACTGATCTTTTGGTTCAAAAATTAAGAATAGGATAGCTGCTCCAATACAATATTTAGATCCCAGGGGAGAAACAGCCGACAGCAGTTTTTCACAGTAGGCTATCCAAATGCCTGCGATGTGAAAAAGTACCACATGAAAAAGAAAAAAAAACACCTTGGGTGATCGATTTTGCACCCACTGGAAGCAATTAAAAATATTGTGAATTCACGATTCAATTCCATGCTTCTTCTTCTTCAATAGAGGGCCACAAGATCAGAAAGTCATAACTGTGTGGGCTGCATTCTTTTTCTTTTTTATGATAAAAATGCTGAATAATAGCCT
Organism: Rhinophrynus dorsalis; assembly: GCA_037306005.1. NCBI lineage: Eukaryota > Metazoa > Chordata > Amphibia > Anura > Rhinophrynidae > Rhinophrynus > Rhinophrynus dorsalis. Next base: position 452,346,537 of record CM074720.1, on the reverse strand, counting down.
GTTGGCCATTCAAAAATATTAATCTATTTATTGATCGAGTCAATGACAATACTGATGTTTAACAGACATCAATTTGTGAACTGTACAGTACTGGCAAGCACAGAATTAGGTCATCCTAGCCTCCTAATGCATATGTGCTAGTTAATTTGGTGTAAAAATAGTTTTTTTCAAAATCTCAGGGGGGCCACACTGTGAAGGTTAGGTGTGCCTCATCTGGCTCATGGGCCCCACGTTAGACTCCCCTGCTTTAGAAGTAGAATCCTTCCTATCAGAAATGACAGCCTTGGCTATATCCTCTGATAATCCTCTAAATAATACAATTACCACTCAGTCTCCAGGCTGTCAGCTTATTAAAAAAAAAAAAGAAAAGATTCTGGTGGATTATCAGGCCTGGACTTAGTAGGTTTTAGGTCAGAGGGAGACACAAGGGTTGAATCACTGACAGGAGTACTAGGTCTAAAAACCAAATCCTCCTTGGCCAATATGCTGCTATCAGGATAACCTCAGCTCTGTCCCTTTTGATTTTTCTCAACACTTCCAGGAGGACAGGAATTGGAGGAAATATGTAAACCAGAGGTAAGTTTTGTGTCTTTGGGGCATCCTTCCCTATTGCTTGTTGATCCCTCCAACGAGAAAAATAGTCCTCACATTTGTTATTTCAATTTGATGCCATCAGATCCACAACTGGATTTGTCTAGCACAAACACAATCTTGAATACCTTGGGATCTAGGTATCCTGCTCCTAGGTTTACCCGGTGTCTGTTCAGGAAGTCCACCTAGAGGTTCCTGATAAACGAGATGCTGAAATCATTAATAAATTCCTTTCTTCCCATTCTAGCATTTCCTCTGCTTACCTGTTTAGTGACCTGCTTCTGGTGCTGCCTTGACTCTTTAGAAGCCTAACAGCTATGCTGACTGTTTATATGATACTTGAATTTCCTGAGGCAGTACAGTACAGCTTCCATTTCTAGAACATTTATGTGCAATAAGGACTCGTTCACCAACCACAGTCTTTGAGCTTTGAGGTTGTTCTATACACCACTTCAGCCCTTTAAGATGGCTTCTGTTCAGATTAATTCACAGTGAAGCTCTTCTAAGGATTCACTGTGCATCAAGTTATTTTCATTTAACCACAATGCAAGATCTGTTCTGACTGATATTAGCAGGGGTGTTCTCAGAAAGGTGTTGTCTGTCCTCCTGTTCCCATATACCAGAAATTGTTCTGGTGTTTTTGGAGATAAAACCTGGCCCAAGGGAATACCTGAACGGCGGACGTGAAGATTCTTATCAGCTCCACGAACTCCTGTGCTGTATGTTAGGACCTTTTCCTGAAGGAGAGCACTTTCTCCTTTAAGCTTCTTATTCTGTCGATTGACAAAAAAAGCTTCCGCTTAAGTATATCCACTCTGACTCCCAGAAACACTGTTTTGAAAGGGCTGAAGCGGACTCTTCTATCTGTTGAGTAACCGGCTACACTTCGACAAGTGACCAATATGCCTTTTTGTGAACATTACCAATTGATGTTTTGAATTGGCCACAATTATGCCATTCTTTTAGGGTCAGTAAGGATACTGCCAGAGTTTGAGAAAACCATGGGTGCTGAAGGAGAGGCCAAAAGGTAGTACTCTGAATTGAAAATGATGATGATTTCATGGTTTCCATCTTGAAACTGTTCACATATTTCAGGTCCAGGATTGTCCTACAGCCTCCAGAAGATTTGGCCAAAAAGAAAAACACTGAGTAAATGCCAAAATCACTATGAAAATGTGGAACCAAATCTATAACCTTCTTCTGATAAGCTCCTGAATTGTTAACCTCATGGCTACAACTTTGGATAGATTTAACAGCACCATGGATATTATGAAAATATCGGTTGTTGGGACAGTACTGAATTCTAGCAGGTACTCAACTCCTACCACCAGGTACACCCAACTGTCTGGGTGAGGAGATGATTCCTAGGCCTTCAGCAAGGGCTTCAGTCTGCCCTAAATGGAATAAGGCATGGGACCACTGTCCTTCATTGGAATTGGCCTTTAAACAAACCTCTCTGAGAGAAGTCTCTTCTGAGCCCTCCCTTTGGGGCTTGAGATCTGCCTTGTTCTCTGAATGAATTGAAACTCTTTGAGTACCAAAAGGACTGCCTCTTGACCCTGTATCCAGAAGAAAGTAGCGGAGGAGAGTTTTGAGAACTGAGGGTTGGTTTTAATGGCCCTATCCTCTTTGGAAATAGGAGGATCTGTTGGAGCCTTATGCTTGGGGAAAAGGCCTTTGGTGCAGAAGAGATATTCCCAAATCAGTAAGCTAAATAGTAATAATGTTAGAATAAACACAGATAAAATACAATATACACACCAAATAAACCAGGGAGAAGAGGAAGATATGCCTTTAAATCGCTTACAACTTGGCATACGTTCCAACAATGGAATGCATGCACTGCAACCTGCACTTCCTTTTCCTGAAGGAGGCGAAGTGATAAAAGGCCTGCTTGAGATACACTTAGGGGCCACAGGAGGCTAAGATAATTCTGATTAGGTGAGATGGTAGGAGGAAGAACGTTGCGTTGTATATAAGCTCGCTATGCCCTGCAATCCAATTGAATGCATTTCACTGTGTAACACATAGCTCCAAGAACTGGCTTCCGAGAAGGAGGTAAACCATAACACCAATCTGTGACTGAAAGGCAAATGGGGCAAAAAAAAAAAAAGACCAACTGTACCCACTGATTAGCATATTTTTGCAGGAGCTGAGGGGTTCTACAAAAAATAAATAAGCGGCATAAAATGCGGCCAAAGGAGGGCATGTGAATGTGACAAATATAATGGATGAGTGAAAGCCAGATAAGAACCAAGTTGAACTGGAGGACTTCTACCTCAGTTCCACCTGGGTAAGATATCTGATATCTGAGGAAACAGAAGACGAGCCTGCTATTTATTTTTCAATTGGTCCTACCAGGACAGACAAAAGCCCACTCTAATTGCCATGGAGCAGGACACAGAAGAAACAGAAAATTACTACTTTCCTAATCCCAAAGCAGCACACAGGTCTTTCCATCTGATTACATTTTGATATGAGCAACTTTATTTTGTCCTGTCTTTTCTTTGGCCTCTGGGGGTGGGATGGCCTTTCTGTTGTGTAAAGTTTTGCCCCACATTTAATGTCCTGAGGAGTCAGGGCTCTCATCTGGTGTGCTGCTTTGGGATTTAAAAAAAAAAAAAAAAAAAAAAAGGAAATGGCAGGTAAATATGAATTCCTCTAACCTCTGGCAGTATACAGACAAATTCTGCACTATGACTACTACTAATAATTTTGATAATATATCAAGAGTCCAGTTATCTTCCATAAAGCTTGAATGAATACCTGCAAATGGCATTTCAAAGACCAGCTTTTAGACCTCAGGTAATAAAAAATTGTTGAAGCTGCTACCGAGTATTGCAGTATATATAACCATATTCTATTTATAGCTTGATAAACTCACCCTTAAATTAAATGAACAGTGAACATGGCAATACAATTTTGCAAGAAGCATTAGTTTGTTATAAGTGATACACTGAAACTTGTCTGCCTCTTGACCCCTTGAGGATATGAGAGGCATACAACACATTGCAAAGCCAACTGTTCCTCATATAGTTAAAGGAGCAGTAAACTTTTTTAATGAAAAAAATATATATTGTAGGCGTTTCCTGTTAAGTAAACTAAGGATACTCCTGCTGCTGAGAGACGCATTTCCAGTTATTAGTTTAAACCCAGGTTTTTATACATTAACAGTGGTCAAATCCCAATTATTTATTCTGTTACATTCTAATGGAGAGTAATCAGTGACATACAGTTCCCCATAGAATGTGACAGAAACTGCTGAGTCACTTCCCGCCAGTTAGAACTTACAGGAAGTAAACCCACAGTAAATTCACTTCCTGATTATTTGAACAGTTATAAAGTTTGAATATTTGGCAGCAGTGTGAGTGACCTTGTTTTACTCAAAAGGAAAAGCTCTACAACATATACATTTTAATTAAAAATGGTTTACTGCTCTTTTAAGAAAGAGAGAAAAAAAATTCCTTAAAAAGTAAAAGAACAAGGGCTCCCACAAACCCATCTTCTGCATACAGAGAGCCATTTTAACCCATGGAAACCCACAACATCATGTGTTGTATATCAGTCATTACACAGAAAATCACATTCATGTTTTAGTGAAAAACATTTTCCTGCTATTGTGTTAGAGAAAATCAGGGCCACACTGTCAGAGATGCTACTTTGTTATAAGGAAAAACTACTGTTAACTTCTAGGAATAATTTAGGACCAGAGCTCATCACCTGGAAAGCCTCCTCAAGGCTGCTGGGATCCTGTGTCAGGGCCTCAGGAGTGGAACGCAGGATATCAGACAGCTGCTTAGCAGAGAATCTGCAGCGCTGCCTGAGACACTGAACAGCTGCTAGTACTTGAGATCGTGGGAGGGAGAGGAGAGATGGACATCTGGACACAGAGCGCTGGAGAATGCCTTCGGGGAGAGAGCAAAACCATCATACATGAAACGAGAGGACTGTCATGTAGATGAGGAGCAGTACTAAGCAGTCACAGAACAAGAATGTTGCCAAATTATGTTAAGGCAACCCCAGAGAGATCTCTCTCACTAGAGAGGTGTCTTACATAGCTGTGAATCTCCACAAGTCACTAGGTAATAATAATAATAATAACTAGTATTTATATAGCGCCTTTCTCCCAGTGGGACTCAAAGCGCTTTCAGCACACTCTCTCGGAATTAACCAAATCGGCAGCTGAAATAATAGGTGTTATTATTACCAATCAATGGTACTCATTTATCGGCCTTGAAAGGATGAAAGGCTGAGTTGGCCCTGCCAGGATTCGAACCTGCAACCCTGAGGTTGAATAGGCTACATAGTCAAGGAATTTACCACTGAGCTATCTCACCGGTAGAATAGATCTAACCCAGTGCTTCTCAAAAGTGGATTCTACAGATCTTCAGAATTTCAAGGGTTTCACAGAACAAAATGATCTTATGGGAACAATTCTAGCATTATATGACTACCAGCTGACATGGGGGTGCAAAACATTTCCTCTTACAAGAGATGGTACAACAGTGGATCAATAAGCTATTCAGTAAGCTAAAGAGGCGCAATTCTGGGACAAACCAACTGCACCATGGGAGATATGAAAATGCCTGGTGATTTAAATAAGGCTTTTAATCACTTGAATGCTAGAATTCAAGGGGTTAAAAACTATATTTAAGTTAATAAGCATTTTGCAAATTGTAATTGTCCTCTTTCGTTCAGGATTTTTTAATTTTTTGCACCAGAAGAAGGGTTGGACACCTTTCTAGCATCCAAACGGTTAAATAGCATCAGTATGAAATATATTTATATGCTCCTTTGTCCAGATATCACAAGTAGATAATTACATTATAATGTATCCGATAATTGTCACCTTGTATCTGATTTTTCTTCTTAGAATGAGCTAAAACAATGACCTGGTGACAATTATCGGATACATTATAATGTAACTAGTGTAAAAGCCCATGTACACAGGCCAAAGTGCATGATAAAAGGCCAGATATATATTTGTCCAATGCAGTCATGCGCCTTTACTGGTGTGTCTCCTTTCTCCAGCTGTCTCTCACACTCTCCCTTTACTGGTGTCTTCTCTTTCCATCTCTCTCTTACACTCTCCCCTTGTTGATGGTTCTCCTCTCTCTGTTACACTCTCCCATTGTTGGTGTTTCTCCTCTCTCTGTTACACTCTCTCCTTGTTGGTGTTTCTCCTCTCTCTGTTACACTCTCTCCTTGTTGGTGTTTCTCCTCTCTCTGTTACACTCTCTCCTTGTTGGTGTTTCTCCTCTCTTTGTTACACTCTCCCCTTGTTGGTGTTTCTCCTCTCTTTGTTACACTCTCCCCTTGTTGGTGTTTCTCCTCTCTTTGTTACACTCTCTCCTTGTTGGTGTTTCTCCTCTCTCTGTTACACTCTCTCCTTGTTGGTGTTTCTCCTCTCTTTGTTACACTCTCCCCTTGTTGGTGTTTCTCCTCTCTTTGTTACACTCTCCCCTTGTTGGTGTTTCTCCTCTCTTTGTTACACTCTCCCCTTGTTGGTGTTTCTCCTCTCTTTGTTACACTCTCCCCTTGTTGGTGTTTCTCCTCTCTTTGTTACACTCTCCCCTTGCTGGTGTTTCTCTTCTCTCTTACACACTCTCCTTGCTGGTGTTTCTCTTCTCTCTTACACACTCTCCTTGCTGGTGTTTCTCTTCTCTCTTACACACTCCCCTTGCTGGTGTTTCTCCTTTCTCTTGAACTCTCCCCTTGCTGGTATTTCTCCTCTCTCTGTTACAATCTCCCGTTGCTGATGTTTCTCTTCTCTCTGTTACACTCTCCCCTTGCTGGTGTTTCTCTTCTCTCTGTTACACTCTCCCCTTGCTGGTGTTTCTCCTCTCTTTACTCTCTCCCCTTGCTGATATTTCTCCTCTCTCTCTGTTACACTCTCCCCTTGCTGGTGTTTCTCCTCTCTCTTACACACTCCCCTTGCTGGTGTTTCTCTTCGCTCTGTTAGACTCTCCCCTTGCTGGTGTTTCTCTTCTCTCTGTTACACTCTCCCCTTGCTGGTGTTTCTCTTCTCTCTGTTACACTCTCCCCTTGCTGGTGTTTCGCTTCTCTCTTACACACTCCCCTTGTTGGTGTTTCGCTTCTCTCTTACACACTCCCCTTGCTGGTGTTTCTCTTCTCTCTTACACACTCCCCTTGCTGGTGTTTCTCTTCTCTCTTACACTCTCCCCTTGCTGGTGTTTCTCTTCTCTCTGTTACACTCTCTCCTTGCTGGTGTTTCTCTTCTCTCTTACACACTCCCCTTGCTGGTGTTTCTCTTCTCTCTTACACACTCCCCTTGCTGGTGTTTCTCTTCTCTCTTACACTCTCCACTTGCTGGTGTTTCTCTTCTCTCTGTTACACTCTCCCCTTGCTGGTGTTTCTCCTCTCTCTGTTACACTCTCCCCTTGCTGGTGTTTCTCCTCTCTCTGTTACACTCTCCCCTTGCTGGTGTTTCTCCTCTCTCTGTTACACTCTCCCCTTGCTGGTGTTTCTCCTTTCTCTTACACACTCCCCTTGCTGGTGTTTCTCTTCTCTCTTACACACTCCCCTTGCTGGTGTTTCTCTTCTCTCTTACACTCTCCACTTGCTGGTGTTTTTCTTCTCTCTTACACTCTCCACTTGCTGGTGTTTCTCTTCTCTCTGTTACACTCTCCCCTTGCTGGTGTTTCTCCTTTCTCTTGCACTCTCCCCTTGCTGGTATTTCTCCTCTCTCTGTTACACTCTCCCCTTGCTGGTGTTTCTCTTCTCTCTGTTACACTCTCCCCTTGCTGGTGTTTCTCCTCTCTCTCTTACTCTCTCCCCTTGCTGGTGTTTCTCCTCTCTCTCTTACACTCTCTCTCCTTGCTGGTGTTTCTCCTCTCTCTTACACTCTCTCCTTGCTGGTGTTTCTCTTCTCTCTTACACACTCCCCTTGCTGGTGTTTCTCCTCTCTCTTACACTCTCTCCTTGCTGGTGTTTCTCTTCTCTCTTACACACTCCCCTTGCTGGTGTTTCTCTTCTCTCTGTTACACTCTCCCCTTGCTGGTGTTTCTCCTCTCTCTTACACACTCCCCTTGCTGGACATGGGGCTGTCCTTGAGCTCCGAGTCTCTGGATTGCACATCCCTAGCTACCTCATTTGCTCTGTTGCTAATCAGTTTTCGCCATTCGGGCAGTCTCCACTGTGCATGACTGCTTCTGCATGTTCGGGCAGTCTCTACTGTGCATGAGTGCATCGGACAAACATACATCTGGCCTTTTATATTAATTGTATGATGATATTGATAATTGACTTGTGTTACCAGGACAAAGTAGCATTTAAAAATGTTCACACTGATGCTATTTAACTGCTTGGATGCTAGAAAGGTCTCCAATGCATTGCTCTGGGGATAAAGGGTTTGACAGTTAGTGTTCTACAGGGATTTCATTTAAAATTATAGTGTTAAACAACCTCAAAAAAGTCTGAGAACCACTGCTATTGACTATCAAAATCTCTGTTCAACTTCTACAAAGGTCTCAAATAGGGTCAGGTTGCTTCTAAATCTTCCATAGCATGTTGAAATCAAAGTTCTATCACACATGCACCCCCTTCTAGACAAACACCTGTACCATTGCATATCAAAGCTCCCCCTACCTGAGCTTTGAGCTTGTCATGGGCCAGCAAGCACAAGGCCACTGCACTGCAATTATGAACAGAAGCAAAACAAACCTCTGTCAATACACCACAAGGTTTTAGAAGTACAATGATTTTATCTTGGGGGACACAAGTGCAGGGTGGAAAGTGTCTGTTTACCCCGATTTAGGATTTGTGGAGCCATCTTTTGGATAACCACCTACTGGTCATTCTTCCTCTTGATAAATGTTCATTAATGGAGAAACCCAATGTTTTGGTTCTGAGATGGTGACCAGTAGTGTTCAGATCTAAATTCCTCAATGTCCTCACAAGGAGTTGGACACCTCTCTAGCATCCAAGGGGATAAATAGTGTCAATATTAAAATGTATCTAAATGCAACAAGAGTAAGTTATTAGGCTAAAATTGGAGATAATTGTCACCATGTACTGCTATCTGATTTCTTTTACCTAGAAGGTGCTAAGGGGCTGTGTTCAAGAAGCTAAAGAGGTGCAGTTCTGGAGCCAAAAAAACAAACAAACAAAAAGACATGCACTAATGGGGACAAAGAAACATTCCCAAATACTGATTATAATGATTTTTAATAGCTTAAATGCTAGTGGTGACTCTGCACTAGAGACTTGGCATTCGGTACTGCATTGGGTGTGCCCCAGAAGTGGGCCTCTTTAGCATATTGAATATGGTCCCATTATACCACCTATTATAAGAGGAAATATACTATTGTAATTCTTTGAACGGTCCGTGTCAGCTGGCAGTCACAAAATACTGGTTTTGCTCCCCTGTCCTCTATTACATAAAGGTATTCAGTGGAATCCCATCAACAACTTAAGGTAACCCAGTGGTTCTCGCAACACACACCCTCAGGACCCACCAACAGTCAAGACTTGAGGATTTCATTGTTTGAGCTCTGGCAAGTAAATCAGAATGACTGAGCAGCTTACCTGTGTTTAGGCAGGGAAATCCTCAAGTCTTGGCCTTTTAAACAGTTCTTGGAAACAGGTCTGAGAGGCACTATTATAAACAACAAAGTAACATGTAAAAGACCTGACAGCCTCTGTGTAACTACTCCTTCAAATGTCAAGGATCAATGAATGAAGAAGAGTGGATCATTTCTAGAGCAAAAAAATTTATCCTAGGGAATAAATAAAAACATTCTACTGAATTAAATTTGTATTTAATCCCTTGAGAAGCACCACGCTGGAAACCTTTATCAAGAGGTAAAAGACCCATTTAAATCAATGGTAATTGTATTTGTTCTTAGTGCTGCAATTGATTTCCCCCAAAATTACTCCACGTCTGAATTTGGGAACATGGTCTATGGATGAACAATGATGTCTTGATATTTTACCTTCTCCCAGTCCCAGGCTCCGTAGAGTCTCTGTCCTGTCTCTAAGTTCTTTGGCTGTTGCTTTGCATAGCTCTGGGTTGTTCTCCAGTATCTTCAGTGTAGTCTGAGTGTCCAGCCCAATAAACAGAAGCTCCTTGATACAAGATAGTCTGTGCTGGGGGTCTCCTGACCTGGTCTTCAGGGACAGGATTTTACATGCTTGTTCTTCAGAAAAGCCCAGATCCAGCAGCTCCTTGCTGGCACCAGTTATAATGGAGAGGTGTCGCACACAAAGAATGGGTTGGGACAGATAGCGGTGAAGGAGACATCGGGAAACCTAAAGAGATAGTAGGTTTATAGTGAGTTAATGCCTTACTAAAATGGGCATTGGACAAAAATGGCAATCTAGTAATGAACTGCAATTAAGGACTAGGGCAGGACAGGAAACTGCAGTAACTCTTCACAGGGCAGGACATCAGACATGTCAAGGACACTTTACTAAGCCACTTCAATGGAAAGTATAGCTAGGGCCAGGCAAAGATACACATTGCGTTCCAGTATGAGTGACACCGTTATCACCATACCTATTTTTCACATGTCCCAGCCCAATTCACTTTTGCCTAGTATAGAAAATACTTTTTGCTTATAAAGTACAAACACAAAAAAATCTTTACCTTTTAGATGCAAGAAAGGTCTCAAATCTCACAAAGAAGGAGTGAAATAAATTGCCAGTAAATAAGTGACTAAACTGGCATATAACCAGCCATCCACAAGCCAGATGTCTGCTAGCTACATCAACTTATCATGAAGGAAGTGGCAATCACAGCCGAGGTGCCTTTCAGAATTAGGCTCCCTTGACAGTTTCCTAATATGCCTACTGGGAAAGCAATCCATGAGAATACAAGAAATGTTAGGCTTAAAGGAGCATAAACACCGAAAATGAAATAACGTTACGTCACAAACTTATAGCTTACATTTGGGGGGAAAAAAATATCCATGTTACATCATTAAAATATAACCCTAAACTTGATTTTTAGTGCCCATGTGTATCATCTTGTTCAAAGAACATGTATTTAATGTTGGGCTGTTTATACTGAGGGATTATAACTAAAGTCTATTAATTGATTGTGATTAGTACCCACTGCTCTTATATTCAGAAAGGTGCCTATCTTATATCAGCCAATTAAGACTTAAAGGTACAGTAATTCTTGCTTTTAATAAAGTTTAATATTGTAGATACTAAAAATATAATGCAATTATGTGCTTCCTGTCTTTCAAACATGTAGAGCCTGAGAGATAAAAGCGTCTAAAATTCCCCCCTGATGCCCCTTTCAGACGTCAACACTCTAGCTGACAAAATGAGATCCTGGTCCCGGGACAGGATGGCGGCTCTTCAGTAGACACACTTTGTAGACCGTTCCAATTAAGTATTTCTTTCTACAATGCTATTTCGGCTCTGCTGAAGAGCTGCCGTCTGGTCCCGGGACCAGGATCTCATTCTGTCAGCTGAGTGCTGACGTCTGTGAAAGGGGCGAACTTTAGAAGCTTAAGTCTCTCAAACTATACATGTCTGAGAGACGGGATTTACATAATTTAATTTATTTTTTTTTTAATATCTACAATATTAAACTTTTTTAAAAGCAAGCATTACTATCCCTTTCACAGTGGACAATCAGTGGGGAAAAAAAGGAAAGAAAGAAAAGAAAAAAAAAAAAAAAAAAAAGGAAAGGTATATCTGTTCCCTCAGAGCATATGTAAGACTAGACTTTAGGATTCAGAAAGCAAACATTTTTACAGATGCTAACATGAAGTACATGGTGTTTAATTTTATATAAACAGAGTTAACTTTTCGGAATTAGTGTTCCTTTAAAGAGGATCTGTCATCTTTCCAAATCATCTTGACTGGATTTGCATGATTACTCATCACACACACACTCACACACTCACTCACTCACTCTCACTCACTCTCACTCACTCACTCTCTCTCTCTCATTGCTTTGCTTCAGAACTGGAATATGGCCCTTAGTTTCTTTTGTGGTAAAATTCATCTGAAAGTGTTGTATAGCCAGATAGATTATCTCTGTATTTGGAAATTGTGTTTGATATTACTACAGTGATAATTATTTTGAGATTAGAATCCACCTAATTTGGTTTACTCATCACTTATTTGTGTAAATAATACCATTCATTGACCATAGACTAGTACAAAGAGGTGTCAAATGGTCATACACAGCTGTCTCCTGATGAACAGAAAATATATGTTTATAACAGAGTTTTGGTATTTATACACTTAAGATATATTTGTTTTATTTTTATATTTATTTATATTTTTTTTTTTACAAATGATGCCTATGCGTTCAGATATTAAAAAGGGTCTGACATATTAATTTTTAGGCAATAAGCCCCCTGGTGGAGCCAAGTCATGCTGCAGGCAGCTACCAGCAAGAGAAGGATATTCTAAAAATAAATGAAGATTCCATGAGGATAAGAGTCAATGCATAAAAAGCACAATTTAATAGTATGCAGAATTTAGCAAGTAGCACTAAATCAGTTTTTCATTGTTCAGTGTAGATTGCAGAATATAAAGAGAATATTCCAAATGGGTAGTGTTATGTTTTATTCTTACAATAGAGGTAAGGTTAGGGAAGCCAGAAGTCCCCAACCAGAAAAAACCTGTGTAGATGGCACTCCCCAGGGTAAAGATTAAATAAAAATGTTATTAAAATAGATTAAAAATAAACAGGAACAAAAGAATTGGGATTAACAAGTAATTAAAATAAATGCTATCTCAGCAGGATGTATATTCTGGGGAGAAGGGAAAGTCCCCTGGTGATTTGTTAAACGTTCATATTCCTTAGAGATCGGTACTGGAAAGTAGGGTACCTGTTCTGTATACCTCTCATATAATTGTATTGCCTTTTGTAATGTATTACATTGATTCCGCTAGGAGTATCTGTTAATTAATAAAACCTGTATTGTGCATATTGTACAGGCTGTATGGTGGAGGGCTACTTGTGATCACTTGTTATTGCTCCTGCAGAACTTGTATAGTTGAATAACAAATTATTACGGGGTCAAGGAAAAAAGAGAGAATGCCTTTGTAGCAATATGTGCACAGTCTAATTAATGTGCATGTTTCCCAGTGTTTCCACTTAAGATGTGCTCCACTGATTCCACTGTAAATAGTTATTAATTATCAGAGATTATGGTTTAGCGATTGTTACTCCTCCAAAATGGCAAAACCGGTAGAGCCGGAGTCCGAAGAGGGGAAATAAATCTATTATTTTTGCCCTTCCACTTAGCCTTATTTTCGGCTTTGTTTTTTATTTTTAATTGCTATCTCATTTATGTCTTATCAGGGTCTTCTCTGGGGTTAAAAGGGCGTCAGAGATAATGCTCCGTAGTGGGTTACAGACTCACGACTAAGTGATCATATCAACAAGATACAAATTTGCAAAAAATCGATTGACAAGTTAACAATAGGATAATTGTGTCAAAGGATCTATCAGTTTACCTCCTTCCTCATGCCCATTTATATTACTCAAACATATCTATATAAGGGAGCTATAAGGGTACTGGAGGGAATAATTTATAGTAAGAAACTCATGTTTAAATAGGGCTTCTTCACAATCAACTAGAAACACCTATTGTCTGAAAAATATCATTCAGACCATGAAACTCTGCTTCTGCTAGAAACTATTGATTGCGGGTTAAGACACCCATTTATATGCTCATCGGGTTATTGTGCAGTCAGATATTAAAGCACCCACTATCACAAAGAGAGTGTCTCAAATAGCGTACTTTTAGCTCTATATAGTGGTTCAACAGGTTATAAAATTATAACTAAGAACATAATTAAACACTTAGGAGGAATCGTATCCAACCATATAAATCTGTAGATAAAGATTCTGGCCTATTTAACCCCCTGCTTACTTGCTGTTTTACTATATGCATTTTGCAGAAGTAACAATCTCTAAACAATAAACTCTGTTAATTAAATAACAATTTACAGTGGAATCAGTGTACCACATCTTAAGTGGAAACACAGGGAAATGTGCACATTAATTAGACTGTGGACGAATTGCTACAAAGGCATTCTCTCTTTTCTCCTTAACTGTAATCATTTGTTATTCAACTATACAAGTTCTGCAGGAGTGATAACAAGTGATCACACAAGTAACTCTCCACCATACAGCCTGTACAATATGCATAAATACTCCTAGTGGAATCAATGTAATACATTACAAACAGCAATATAATTATATGAGAGGTATACACAACAGGTACCTTACTTTCCAGTACTGATCTCTAAGGAATATGAACCTTTAACAGATAATGCATAAATCCAAATTACCAAGGGACTTTCCCTTCTCCCCAGAATATACATCCTTCTGATAGCATTTATTTTAATTACTTGTTCATCCCAATTCTTTTGTTCCTTTTTATTTTTAATCGAATTTAATCAAATTTAGATTTTTATTTAATCTTTACCCTGAGGAGTGCCATCTCAACGGGTTTCTTTCTGGTTGGGGACTTATGGCTTCCCTAAACTTTCCTCTGTTGTAACTGTTTATATTCCTGTTGGCACCCTTATTAAAGTGTTTAAAACAATTCAAGTGTGGGCATGTATTAGTGCAAGACTTCCTTTTGTGCTTAAATCATATGTTTTATTATTAATCTGGGAATATATTTTAAATGACCAATAATACGTTTGAAACTCCAATATTAGAATCATACCTGGGAACTTTCTAAATGGGCTGACCCTGCGATAATTGAAATTATAACCCTTTACATTCCCCAGAAAGTACATTATCTGCAATATCCCCATATGTGCTCTAATCCAGAGGTGATACAATCAGTCCACAAGGAACTTTTAACATCCTTCAAATTAAAGGCATCACTGCCTAATCACACATAAGACAACCAGGACTTCTCTCTCTTCCCTTCTGATAGAAATAACACCAATTTAAACAGAATAGAAGCAGTTATATGGTGCACATCATGTACTAAATAACCCTGGACGCTCCTCACCCTGAGATTTGGGTAAAAACCCCAAGTCTCAGGGTCAAACCCTGAAAGTTCCCAGGTATGATCAGAATACAATACTCGCATGGGGATCTTCCAATTATGTTTTAATGAAATGTGCGCACGTTTATTAATACATCACGCAGCTCTGTACACGAAACAATTATATATCAAGGGAATCAGATATAGCAAGAGATGAGACTCACTAGTTGATGCTGTACTACTGTTCCCATCAGCCTCAGCTTGCCTGCCGACTAAGTATGGGAAGTCGCGATTTCACATCCATTACATCTGTTTATTTCAAATTATTATAAACGCATACCCTTCCCCAGAGAGGTTACAATAATCAATGTACCATTCATTTATTAACTCACCATGTTAACATACTACAAGCGAAGTATTATATAAAGTCCTTCACTGTATTCAAAACATCACAACACGCGATTGGTGCGCTGCTTAACAAGAACCCTCTTCTTCCTGGAAACAAAAATCCGGAATCGTACGTTCCGCCTCCTATCAATGATCATTATTGGGATGATGGCAGTTTCTAGAGACGCATGTGATATCTACCTAGCATTTCACATATTCAAAGAGGGATAGTTAGGTGGTATGCAGACAATTCAACCCATGGCGTGCCAGAGAGGTGGCCTTCCCATTGCAACGTAATGCGTTGTATACCTCACTGAAACTCAAAGGGTTAACGGGGTGTGCAACACTGCTTTCCCCTCTGGCCCTTATAGGGTTAATGTAAAGATACTCAGAATAGGAATTTCTTGGCAAAAAAACTGCTCCATATCCATTTAAAATCCCAAGTGTCCCTCTTCAGTGGGAGAGTCTCCTTTGAGAACCAAATTCCTCTTATCCTTCTCTAGTGTCCCTCTTTTTAGGAGATAAGACTATGTGGTGTGTATGTATATAAGTGCATTACATTGCTCTACAGTGATAAAACGCACATTAATGTTTGTTTAAACTAAGGTATATTGTTCATAAATTAGTCTGAAATAAAATACTTTGGTTGTGCTCTAAATCATTTAGTCAGTTAAAGGGATTATAATGTCTTTTAAAAATCTTTCACCAAGTCTTCAGTATATTAACAGTAACATATTGCGCTATGTCTAAGATCTTACTTTTGTGTAGTTCAAAAGTTATTCAGCGCTATAGATCCCCCACCCACCCCTTCTTGCCATGTCACTCTGAAGCTGCAGTCTGGTCCGGACGGCTGCAGTGAGGGACAAACTTCAGTAAGCAAAGGAAAATCATGCCCTCCTTCGTCAAGGGGAGCAGGATTTAACTTATACTTACAGAAGTTTGTCTCTAGGTGCAGCTGTCGAGTCGAACAACCAGATTTGAGATTCAGAGGGAGGCAGCAAGAAAGAGGCGGCGGGGGATCTTTAGCGCTGAATAACTTTTGAACTACAAACAAGTAAGAAATTAGACATAGCGAGAAGACTCGGCGAAAGTCTTTATAAAAAGACATTACTATCCCTTTAAACAACGAGAGAGTCAATAGGTCATGAAACATTCTAAAAATTCTTGTTAATGCCCTACCCACCAGCCATGCCACCTAAAATAAAAGTATGCATCCCTCTTTGGTCATTTGAAATACTGGGAGGTAATTATAATAGAAAGCCCAGCTGAAAGCAATATTTTTTTATCTGATAAAGCGCAATTGTTTTGCCCCATCGTAATATTGTCTACTCTTGATAAATGTGTCATTACTCTGCCTATTTAGCAAGGCAAATGTATAGACTCTAGAGCATAACAGCTGCATCACATTTGTCTAAGGAAAAATAACTTGGCTTATTCACAATGAAAACGAGGATGAGTTCTGGAGCAAACTAACTGTTGCACTGGGGACCAATAAACATTGCCAAAACTCCCATTGATTCAAACAGGTTTTTTAATACCTTGAATGCTACATCTCCAACATCTTGGAAGCAAGTCATTGGAGACCTCTCTAGCAATCTAGGACACAGGGCTGGGGATGGAGTGTTCAAAGCCTTTTTTGAGTAGAAATGTGGGAGGGGCTTAATCTGAGTGCAACGGGAGTGTCATATTGTGGAAGGTACTTAAATGGATAACATAATTTTATGGCAGAAATGTGGGATTTACACTTAAGTGGGTGGGGAAGTTGGAGGAACAGGGTGGAAGTGCACAGAACAGATGGTAAAGCTTACTACTGAAATCACAAAACTGGAATATTAGCCTCTATCCCAGGAGATCCATTCTGAAAACCAGAGTCTCCAGCGTAGATACAGAGAGGTCCCAGGTATGCCCACGCTATTATGGGTTCATAAACAATATCACATAAAACCTCAAGATATGGGACATTGGCACAGTTCTTTTAGTTAGACGTATTTATTTTTATTCCTAGGATATGCTTTAGCCCCCATTAAGTGGTATTCCATTAACTGGCTTCCTTGTAATTTGGATTGACCAGTTTACAGGTGTATTTTTTGACTCTTCCCTGTGGAGGCTGACTTTCTCATAAGTCTGTCTCTCCCCACTGAACTTCTGTGAAATTCTTTATCTTAAAAGGATAGTAATGTTTCATAATAAAAGCAGCTCTAATTAATCATCATAGTATTTGGACTTTGGAGAGTGTTATTTCAATACTGTCAGAGTTGTAGTACAAGAGTAATTCAATGACAAAGTGTCCCGCTCCCGCCCCATTTACTGATGTAACACTGCTCAGCCAGAGCAGAAGGGAGGTGCCCAGGTAGACTGCAGAGAGGGACAATCTTCAATTAAGATAAGGGAAAAAACCTGAAAAGCTTGTCAAGGGGGGCAGGGCTTTCATTTTTTTCATTGTAAGAAGATTGTCCCCTGCTGTTATCTGTCTGGTCTTACAACCAGATTCCCCATCTGAGAAGAGATGGCTTACACTAGGTAAAAGGGGCGGGAGGGGAAACCTTGCTTGTGAATATCTCTTAAACCATAAAGGTTTGAGAGATAAGACTTATATCATTCTTCATATTTTTTAATGCCTACAAAATAAAATAAAGTTAAAATGAAGTATTACTATCCCTTTAAATGGTAGTCTGAAGACTGGTAAGTTAGTAATTGAATTGCTATGCTCCTATCACTTAGGTTCTTGCTATTATTTAGCACCTTGCCTGTAATGCACTATATTATATTTCTTGCAGTCTATGTCTTTAAAGCTGGCTGCTTACTTGGTGCAAAAGCAGCCCAAGTACAGAAAGGTTTATAAAAAAAAAAAAACTCTTACTGTTATACTTTGGCTTTCTTCTCCTTTAAGTGGAGATAGCTTTATTGTATTGACCTTTTCCATCAATTCACTGTATGTATATCAATAAATATAATTTGCTAGAATGCGTCGCTCCCTGTGTCTGTAACAAGCACAGTAGAGACTGCCAGAACAATGCAGTCATGCACAGTAGAGACTGACCGAAAACTCCGGCCTCCATCCGGAGCGGGGGTCTCCAAACGGCCCACCTCCTGTCTCCGCTCCCGGCTCCGAGGCAGCAGTCGAGGCTGCTGGGTGGCACTTTGGCCTGTGCACATGGGCATTTATACTAGTATATATATATTTCTTTACATATATATGTGTGTGTGTGTATATATATATATATATATATATATATATATATATATATATATATATATATATACACACACACAGTATCTCACATAAGTGAGTACACCCCTCATATTTTTGTAAATATTTTTATTTTATCTTTCATGAGACAACACTGAAAAATGACACTCTGCTACAATGTAAAGTAGTGAGTGTACAGCCTGTATAACAGTGTAAATTTGCTGTCCCCCTCAGAATAACTCAACACACAGCCATTAATGTCTAAACCTTGGCAACATAAGTGAGTACACCCCTAAGTGAAAATGTCCGAATTGGGCCCAAAGTGTCAATATTTTGTGTGGCCACCATTATTTTCCAGCACTGTCTTAACGCTCTTGGGCATGGAGTTCACCAGAGCTTCACAGGTTGCCACTGGAGTCCCCTTCCACTGCTCCATGACAACATCAAGGAGCTGGTGGATGTTAGAGACCTTGCACTCCCCCACCTTCCATTTGAGGATGCCCCACAGATGCTCAGCCGGCTCAAAAGGGACTGACAGCGCAGGCGCACGGACGTCACTGTGATGAGATGTCCGTGCTTCCTGCTCCTGTGAGCATCCCAAAAATGCCGAAATCTTCAGAACCGGGTAATATTTCTGACGACTAGCGCTACTAAGCAGCTAGTTGCCAGATGAAGAATCAATCAAAGTTAAGTTATTGTGGGGTGGTAGTTCCCCTTTAAATACAAGTACACATTACATTGTTTATAATGGAAATCAGATAAGAACGTTAGTCCAGATACTGATTGTTTGATCAGTCAGTGGTAGAAGTTATTTAAATAGCATTCTTCCTCTGAGGAGTCCAGGTATGGGAGGTAAAATTAGTGCTACAATTTGATTTTTTGACTTATGAGCTGAATAGAGACAGACAGTTTCTGTCACATTATCACACTGTGAATTAACTTTTAAGACAGTACCTCTGGGATCATAAATACCTGGACTCCTCAGAGGAAGAATGCAATTTAAATCACATCCTCTACCACTGACTGATCAAAGAATCTGGAAAAGTATCTGGACTAATAATCTGTTTAGTTAACCCATAAAAGTATCAACTTTACTAAATTGTTGCCTCCTGACTAGGAAAGAAGCCACACTAGATTTATTATTTACTAACGAAGACTTGGTATCAGATATAGCTGTAGGAGAGTGTTTGGGTTCCAGTGATCATCAATCTGTGTGGTTTAATATAAAGACAGAGGCAGAGTTGTGCCACACAAAAACAAAGGTTCTAGAATTTAGAAAGGCTGATTTTTCTAAAATGGAAAAATGTTTGTCAGTCTTTAACAACTTGGAGATCTTTAGATGGAGTCCAGGATAAATGGGATTATCTGAAATGTGTTTTACTAAACACAACAGAGCTTTGCATTAGGCATGTCAGCAAGAGTAAAAGAAAAAGAAAACCACTGTGGTACTCAGCAGAATTGGCAAATATAGTAAAGGAGAAAAAAGCAGAAGATATAGCTTATCTAGATTTCAGTAAAACTTTTGACACTGTCCCTCATAGAAGACTCATTAATAAATTGCAGTGTTTGGGTCTGGATGCAAAAATAGTTAAATGGATAAGGCAATGGCTGAGTGACAGGAGACAAAGAGTGGTAGTCAATGGAGAATATTCTAACTAAAGGCGTGTTACTAGTGGGATACCTCAGGGATCTGTACTAGGGCCCATTCTTTTTAATATTTTTATTATTGATATTGCAAAAGGTCTTCAAGGTAAGGAATGCCTTTTTGCAGATGATACAAAGACCTGCAAATGAGAAGACCAGTGATTCTCAACCAGGGTGCCGTGGCACTTTGGTGTGCCACGGACATCATCTTAGGGTGCCCCACATTTTCTATGAAGACTAACAAAAATGGACTTTTAAATAAAGATTAATAGAAATTGTTCTGCACAATATGTTTAGTTTTGTTACTATGATTGTAAGACCTAATAATAACTGTATATTTATGTATTGTACCCTTCATTATGCCCTTGATAAAGTACATTAAATATGTTAGGGGTGCCCCGAATGTTCTAAATTGTGTGTTAGGGGTGCCCCAGATTGAGAATTACTGGGGTAGACATTCCAGGGGGAATAAGCCAAATGATTTAAGTAAATTAGAAGAATGGACAAGAGTGTGGCAGCTGCAGTTTAATGCTGATAAATGTAAAATAATGCACTTGGGACATAAAAATCCAAAGGAAAAATATACTGTTATACTGTTAAGAGTACTGTGCTGTCAGATAACAACAGAGGAAAGGGATTCAGGAGTAATTATTTCTAATGACTTAAAGGTAGGCAGGCAATGTAATAAAACAGCGGGGAATGCAAGCAGGATGCTGGGTTGTATAGCTAGGGGCATTAGTAGCAGAAAAAGGGAAGTGGTCATGCCACTCTACAGACCTCTAGTTAGACCTCACCTAGAGTATTGTGTACAGTACTGGAGACCCCATCTCCAGAAGGATATAGATAATCTAGAGAAAATTCAGAGAAGGGCTACTAAAATGGTGACCAGTTTACAGGAAAAGACATATCAGGATAGACTTAAGGATCTGAACATGTATAACCTGGAAGAGAGGAGAGAGAGGTGATATGATAGATACATTTAAATACATGAAGGGATTCAACAAAGCGCAGAAGGGAAGTACATTTCAAAGGAGTAAAAATGTTAGGACAAGAGGCCATAGTCTAAAACCAGAGGGACACAGGTTTAGACGTAATGTAAGAAAGTTTTACTTCAGTGAGAGGGTAGTAGATAAGTGGAATAGCCTACCAGCAGAAGTTAATACAGTAACAGAATTTACGCATGCATGGGATAGGCATAAGGCTGTCCTTAACATAAGAAAAGACCAAGGACCAAAAACAGGTTTGAAGTTTTTACAGTAGGAAAATGGGCAGACTATATGGGCCGAATGGTTCTTATCTGCCATCAAATTTTATGTTTCTATGAATTCCTACTACATACTCCTGCACTCATTGGGTTTACATGTTTGTCCTTGGGGTTTTGGAGCACTTGGGTTTCTGTGGTAAATTTACCCTTCGTTTGCCATGTTGAGAACTTTTATGGGGTTTATTACACTTTCCCTCATGGGTTCAGTGTTTTTTTATCCTTAATATGGTGTCTATTATGTGTTTTCTAACTTTTGGACACAATTAACTTATTTTGCAGTTTTGAGTTCTGTGCCTTTAAGGCATGCTTTACCGCATAGACGCCATTCTCCATTCACCTCTATAGGACTTTACACTTTGGGACGTATCTCTGCATCCTCTCAAAGTAGCGACTTCAGATACAGCTCATTCTGTTTGTCTGCCCTTGTCCTGTCTTCTGGTTTACATTCTGAGTGTTCTGGGAGGCTCAGGGGGCTTCGGACACTTTTTAGGGTACTTAATGAGAAACAGTTTCCCTTGAGTTCCCGTTTTGCAGGCTTCCTTCTGATTGGCTATTGCCACGGACGCCATTTCCTGGCTTTCCCTTCACGAGTATCGTACGCAGGGCTTCTCTCCTCCGCAGATTAACCCTTTGCCTGCCATTTAAGTGTATTTTCATTATTTCTAGGGTGAACATTTAACCCAAGACGCTGTACTTGGAGTTTACCTAATACTTTCAGGCATTAAGGAAGTCAGACCCATTGGGACTTGGGGCTAGGCCTAAGACTAAGGATACTGGGGTGTCTGTGACCCCCATTGCGCATTGTTCCTCATGTCAATCAGGGCTTCCTAGAGAATACTCAGGTCATTTATGCCCTTCATGCGCTGCCGCCCCTGCCTCTCCGCCGGAGTCCTCCAGCCATGTACCAGAGCCGCTGTAGATACAGGAGTTTAAGGCTACTAATAAAGAGTTAAGGTCCACATTGCAACTCCTTCCAATGCAATTACAGGGGGTCTGCCAGAACTGGCAGCCCCTTACTTCATTCAGGTCTTCAGTACCCAAACCTCAGGGTGTACCTGATGTATCAGACTCCTCTGAGGAGGAATTATTGGTGGACTCAGATGAAGGAGAATGTTCTGAGGAAGCTTCCTCCCAATTCTTTGGGGACCCCTTTGAAGCTGACCCTGAACCCTCTGCTGAGGGCCTGATCAGGGCAGTTCTCAATACTTTGAACATTCCTCTTGTCTCTGAAGTTCCTAAGGACCCTTCTGATGTGTTTCAAATGCCTAAGAAGCAGTGTACCTTTTTTTCCACCTAATCCCACTCTTGATCAGCTTGTTTTGGATGAGTGGAAAAACCCTGACAAGAAATCTACTTTGTCAAGGAAGTTTGCTAAGTTGTACCACTTCTCAGAAGCGGCCCTAGCTCAGTGGGCTCAACCCTCTAAGGTGGATGCCCCAATTTCCAGACTTTCTAAATCCACAGCTCTGCCTGTGGCAGACTCTTCTGTTCTTAAGGATTGGACTGACAGGAAACTTGAGGCTTTTCTAAAAACCATCGTTGCTACTTCAGGCACATCCTTACGTCCCTCCTTCACCGCTGCTTGGACAGAACAGCTTACTGTAGCTGTACGTCAGGGTGCTCCCACGGCTGACATGTTGCGGCTTCTGGCCAACATCTCTGAAGCTCAGCATTATGTTTCTGCAGCTATCTTTGATGCTATTCACTTGGTGGCTAGGGTTTCATCCACTTCCGTGGTTGCCAGGCGTGCTCTCTGGCTTAAGATATGGTCTGAGGATACCATGTCTAAGAAATGTTTACTTTTGTTGCCTTTTCTGGGAATGTCCTTAATTGGGTCGGAGCTTAAGAGCCTCATTAGTGAGGCTACTGGGGGCAAGAGCAATCTCTTGCCCTTGGTTTCCAAGAGAAAGCCCCAGGTCAGACGGCATCATTCCTTTCACACTGAGGTGCGTGCCATGACCCAGGCGGTACCCCAGACTCTTCGTTCCTCCTCCAATCCCAAACAGTGGAGGCCCAAGCAGACCTCCACCAAGCCCAAGACCACCAAACCTTGTTCAGCATGACTCGCCGAACCCCGAGCTCCAGTGGGTGTCCGACTTCTCCATTTCCTCAGTGTCTGGACAGACACCGTGGCTGATCCTTGGGTTTTCTACGGGTAGTTTTGGAGGGGTATAGGATTCCTTTCACCTCTCTTCCTCCATTCAGGTTCTTTCCTTCTCACACGCCTCAAGAAGTAGAAAAGCGCCATATTTTAACGGCACCATCCAGACCCTTTTGGACAAGGAGGTCCGGGAACCAGCTCCCGAGCCGGAAAAGGGTTTGGGATTCTTGTCCAACCTGTTTGTGGTTTCTAAGAAGGATGGCAGCTACCGCTCGATCTTAGACCTCAAGGATCTGAATTCTTTCCAGTTTTCTGCTCTCCCCTTTGGTCTGACCATGGCCCCCTAGGTCAATCGTATCCTGGGTGCTTTGGTTTCCATTCTGCACAGAGATGGCATCAGAGTTACTCCATACACTGACGACTTGGTCTTGAAGGCCCCCTCTACGGAACTCCTTCATCATCAAGTCCAGGACTATATTCACTCTCTCACTCATCATGGGTGGATTCAGAATATGGACAAGTCGGATTTAATTCCATCTCAGAGGCTGGTGTTTCTGGGTTTTCTGTTTGACACTCTGAAGGGCATGGTGTTTCTCACGGACGACATGGCTCACCAGATCACCCACAAGGTATCTGCAGTCCTGACTTGCAATCCAGTTCCTGTCATGAAGTTGACCTCTCTAGTTGGGAAGTTCATATCCACCATAGAGGATCTTCCTCCGAAAGCTAGCATCAGCCGATGTCAGCACATCAACACAATAGTGTTTGAAGAAGGTGTGCACAGACGACCAAGCAGCAGCCTTGCACAAATGATCAGCTGAGGCCTGATTCTTGTAAGCCCAAGAAGCCCCAATGGATCTTGTGGAGTGAGCCGTGACCCAAAATGGAACTGGCTTCTTCCTAAGTTCTTAAACCCTACGAATGGTAGACTTACTCCAAGACACAATGGTCACTTTGGATGCAGGTCTCCCTGCCCTGGGACCCTCAGGAATGATGAAAAGGGCGTCAGACTGGTGAATAGACTCAGTGTGGTGCACAAAGAACTTGAGACAGCGCACCACATCTAAGAAGTGAAGATCCCTCTCCTTGTCAGAGGTAGGGTCAGGGCATAAAAAAGGCACCACAATCTTCTGATTAATGTGGAACCCAGAAACCACCTTCGGGAGAAACTCCTGAGAAGTGCGAAGCACCACCTTGTCTTTGTGAAACACCAAAAAGGGTGGTTTACAAGACAGGGCATGCAACTCCACTACTTGGCGAACAGAAATAATTGCCAGGAGAAAAGCCATTTTCCAAGTCAGAAGGCGCGGAATAGTAGCCAATTACTCAAATGGAGAGTGCTGAAGAACGCCCAAAACCAAGTTAAGGTCCCACGGAGTAGCAGGACTCTTGAAGACAGGGTGAGTATGAGCAACGCCTTGGAAGAAAACCTTGACATCAGGAAGAATAGTGATGCATCTCTGAAAGAAGACAGAGAGAGCAGAAGTCTGAACCTTAAGGGAACTTAAGCTGAAGCCCTTATCCGTCCATCCTGCAGGAAGGACAGGACCGTGGGGAGATCGAAATCCTGGGAAAGGTCCTTATCAGCACACCAAGAGAGAAAGGTAGACCAGACTCGATGGTAGGCCTTAGAGGAAACAGGCTTGCGGGCACTAAGCGTAGTAGCCGTCACGCCAGAAGAGAAACCCTTCTTCTTCAGTATTGAGGATTCAATTTCCATGCCGTCAAACCCAGACGATTGACATCCTCCTTCCACAGGCATCCCTGTAGAAGAAGATCCGGACGGCGGAGCAGCTGAAAGGGCTCTGCCACTGAGAGATCCAGAAGCTCTGGAAACCAAGCCTGCTGAGGCCAGTACAGAGCAATCAGAATGACTGGACATCGCTCCAGCTGCAGTTTCCACAGCACCCTGTGTAACATGGGGATGGGAGGAAAGATGTATGTCAGAGGAAAGTGCCAGGGTACGGACATGGCATCCACTGCTAGAGCTAGAGGATCCATCCAGCGAGAATAGAACTTCGGGGCCTTCCTTGCATCGACCTGATGGCAACAAGACACAACAGGAAGTCCCCACCTCTATATAATGAGGTTGAAAACCTCTTGATGCAGTTCCCATTCTCCGCTGTCCACTATGTGTTGACTTAGAAAATCCGCTAGAACGTCGTCTACTCCAGAAATGTGAACTGTGGATATGGCAGGAACATGTTCTTCTTCTGCCCAAGACAAAATAGCCTTTACTCTAACCAAGCTGCAGGGCTTCTTGTGCCACCTTGATTGTTGATGTAGGCCACTGCCGTAGAGTTGTCGGACTAGACTCTGACTGGGCATCCCTCCAGCTGGTGCGTCCAATGTCGAAGGGCATGAAATATCGCCGAAGCTCCAACACGTTGATGGGAAGGAGAGATTCTTCTGGAGACCACCGTCCCTGAGCATTCAGTGACCCAGAACTGCTCCCCAGCCAGAGAGGCTGGAATCCGTCGTCACTGTCGTCCAGGAGGACACCAGGAAGGATATCAGATTGGAGAGGTTGAGCCACCATGACAGACTCGGTTCCACAGGAAGAAGGAGAGACACTGACATCTTCAGGAGGTCCGCCTGACCTCTGCACACCTGTGTCACAAACCTGGAGTTCCCTGTTGTGAGCCATAGCAAACGGTTCTGCTTCTATGGTGGAGGTGAACTTCCCCACTAGAGAGATCAACTTCTTGGCTGGAACTGGATCATGAGCCAGAACAGCAGACACTTTGTGGACGATCTGGTGAGCCACCTCGTCCGTAAGAAATACCATGCTCTGCTGGGTGTCGAAGAGAAGGCCCAGGAAGACCAGTCTCTGAGATGGTACAAGATCAGACTTGTCCATGTTGAGCATCCACCCATGATGGGCGAGTGCATGAATGCAGTCTTGGACCTGCTGATGAAGGAGTTCCAGAAAAGGGGCCTTCAGAAGCAGGTCGTCCATGTATGGAGTAACTCCGATGCCATCCCGACGGAGGAGAGACACTAAGGCTTCCAGGACTCAACTGAATACGTAAGGAGCTGTAGTCAGACCAAAGGGAAGAGCAGAAAACTGAAAGTACCCTTGGTCACAAGCAAATCTGAGATACTGACGGCTCTCTGGATGAATGGCGATGTGCAGGTATGCGTCCTGAAGGTCCAGGGAAGCGAGGAATTCCCCAAGGGACATTGCTGCAATCACCGTCCAAAGGGGCTCCTGATGATATGGAGTCTTGACCACAAAGGAATTGAGATCCTTGAGGTCCAAAATTGGGCAACAGCCGCCGTCCTTTTTGGAAAACACAAACAGGTTTGAGTAAAAACCCAAACCCATGTCCTGAACAGGAAACTGTTCCAGAACCTCCTTGTCCAAAAGGGTCTGGATGGAGCCGTTGTACAGATGGGGTTTCTCTACACTCTGAGGAGTGTGAGAAGGAAAGAACCTGAAAGGAGGAAGAGAGGTGAAAGGGATCCTGTACCCCTCTGATACCACCTGCAAAACCCACGGATCCGCCACAATGTCTTCCCAGACACTGAGGAAGTGGAGCAAATGACCCACAGGAGCGTGGGGACCAGGGTTCGGCGAGTCATGCCGAAGAAGGTTTGGAAGCCTTGGGCTTGGCGGAGGACTTGGGCCTCCATTGCTGTTTGGGTTTGGCTGGGCGTGCCTCAGCCTGGAAGGAACGTAAAAGCCGATTATGCTTGGTAGGCGTCTTCTTCCTAGGTACCATAGGCAGGAGTGTACTCTTTCCCCCTGTAGCCTCACTAATGAGGCCCTTAAGCTCTGGCCCAAACAGAGAGGTGCCCTGAAAAGGTGACAAGAGTAATGTTTTCTTAGAAGCAGTGTCTGTAGACCATATCTTGAGCAAAAGAGCCCATCTAGCCACTATAGAAACCCTGGCCACCAAATGGATAGCATCAAACATAGCAGCAGAAACATAGTGCTGAGCCTCTGAGATGTTGGCAAGGAGCCGTAACATCTCAGCAGTAGAAGCTCCCTGACGGACAGCCACAGTTATCTGTTCAGTCCAAACCACAAGGGTCCTATTCACCTAAGCAGCAGCGAATGCTGGGCATAGGGAAGTACCAGCAGTGGCAAAAATGGTTTTGAGGGAGGTCTTCAGCTTCTTGTCAGTCCAGTCTTTGACAGCAGATGCATCATCTATAGGCAAAGCAGTGGACTTAGAGAGTCTAGAAACAGGGGCATCCACCTTAGGTGGATGAACCCACTGAGCTAATGCCACTTCAGAGAAGGGATATAGCTTAGCAACTTTCTTGGAGACAGAAGCTTTTCTGTCCGGAGACTTCCACTCATCAGACACTAGATGTTCAAGAGTGGATTTAGGTGGAAAACAAGTATGTGGCCTCTTAGGCTCCTTAAAGACATCAGTGGGGTCCGAAGAAACCTCTTGTACTAAGGGACGTTTAGAGTGTTTAACACAGCCCTGATCAGGCCCTCAGCTGAGGGATCAGGATCAGTCTCAAAGGGGTTCCCAAAGAATTGTGAGAAGACCACTGCAGAACATTCCCCTTCATCAGAATCCACCAACAGTTCCTCCTCAGAGGAATCTGAAACATCAGGTACTCCCTGCGGTTTTGGCAGGGAAGATCTGACAGGAGTGAGGGGCTGTCAAGACTGGAAGACCCCCTGTAATAGGGATGGAAGGAGTTGTAAGGTAGACCTGAGGTCCCTGGTAGTAGCCTTAAACTCTTATATCCAAATTGGCTCTAGTGCATGGCTGGAGCTTACTGGGGGAGAGTAAGGGGCAGCATCACATGCTGGGCATACATGACCTGAGTATTCCCTAGGCAACCCTGATTGACATGAGGAGCAATGCGGGACACAGATACCCCAATATCCTTAGTCTTAGGTCTAGCCCCAAGCTCCAACAGAATAGACATTCTCACAATGTCAAAACGTTTAAAGTTTAAGGAATCACCCAAATACAGTGTATTAAAATTTCACCCCAGAAATCTCTAAAATGCCCTTATCTGGCAGGCGAAGAATTAATCTGCTGAGAAAAGAAGGAGAGTCCACGCCCTACGTAGGCTACTTGTGAAGGGAAACAACAAAATGGCTGCCGCAACAGGAGTCAATCTGAAAAGAGTGTGCAAAGCAAGCTCTCATGGGAAATTTCTTTTTCCCTGTAAAAGTACCCCAACAGTGCCCGAAGCCCCCCAACATACACAAAACATTGACCGGATAGTACAGCAAGGGCAGATAAACAAAATGAGCCATCTCTGAAGTAACTACATTGAACGGTTGCAGAGATATGTCCCAAACTGTAAAGTCCCATAGAGGTGAATGGAGCAATGGCGTCTATGCGGTAAATCGCGCCTTTATCAAATTTTGTAAAGCTTTCCAATGAATTAAAAAGTCCGCAAAAAAACAGTAAAACACCTTACCAGAACCCAACAAACACTGAACCCAGTAAGGAAAGTGCCAACAACCTCCCAAAAGAAGCCAAACCAGCAACCAAAGGGTTAAGTTACCACAGAAACTTGCTCCAAAACACCTAACAGACATACAGATAAACACAGTGAGTGCAGGAATATATATTAGGAACTCCAAAGGAGACACCTTGTTTGGAGGGGAAGCGTGGGGCATGTGGACCTCGGCACTCAAAGGGTTGCTCACCTTTTCAGCAGGTCTTCTGTCTTCAGATTACCATGTGTAAAGAAGAAGCCTCAGTGGGCAATGCCTGAGGAAAGAACTTGGAGTGCAAGATTTTCCCCCCATGGCTTAAGGTCCACATAACACCTGGAAACTGAGCTATCCACTAGGGAACTGTCAGTGATGGTAATTTGCCTAATGGTGGTATTCCATATCTAACAGAAAACAATAAAAAAAGCTAAAACTATAGCAGAATTGTTTCTCATGCCTTTCCTGAACAAGGAAACAAACTAACTGGAAGGAGATTGGCTGGTGACCAGCTAAGGAGGGAAGGAATATATATATATATTTATATAAAGTACTCAGCCTGGGCTTACAGTGACTAGACAGCACACAGTTAAGTCTTCTATAATAAGTGCTTCAATATCACCAAACATTTTCGGTCCCTCAAGGAACCTTCATCAGGGTAACCAATGCAATAGGAAAGTGAACATTTAAATATCTGATGCTAAATGTCCAGACCACCTATGGTGTACAAGGATCCCTTCACGCCGCCAACCACAAGTGAGGCCTGCTTCGGATACCGGGCAACCCAAAGGGTAAACCCGGAGGCCAACCTAACTAAATAAAAATAAAAAGTAAGCATAGTTCACATAAATATATATATATATAAATATAAAATAGTAATTCCAAATGGGAAGCACTCTCGCCGTCATAAGTTATATCCCCTGCTACTGCGCTAACCACAGAGGTGCAGCAACAGATTGATCATGAGACAGGCGACATAGAATGACTATAAGAAGAGATGTTGCTGGACCACAACTTGCACCATCCTCAGCTCTCCATCACAGCTGCCTGGACCAATTAACCTAATAACGCTGGCAATACTCAATACTAAGGTCACCAGGCATTCAGCAGTTATGAGATATTCTTTCTGCAGGGTTACAAACGAACCTGCACCATGTGTGTATGTAACAATGGGCTGTTGTCTATTACAATGCACAAAACACATTGCAACTAGTTGATGCTAAAATACAAACAGGACATCTCAGCAAAACATTGATATGTCTCGCCCACCCTCCTTCCAGATTGGCAGTAGTACACATCACTCACACCCCTCGCTGTCACTCTCCTCCTACCCGCATCGAAGTGCCCGCATTAAACCTTTAACATACAACTCCCATCATCTTTCATAAAAAATACTCCTGTATAGACATTTCTCTCCTACCATACCTCCGTGGTTAGCTCAGCAGCAGGGGAGAGAGAGCCGGACCAGAATGACAGGCGGAGCTGGGAGAGAGCAGGGGCAGCACTGTGTAAGATTGAAGGTATATTGCATGAAGATAGCGGCGTTTAAAGTGGCGACATGAGAACCTTGAGCTTTATGCAGGGCGAGATTCTCATGTCGCCATTTTGAACACGGCAACATGGTTATTGTGGATGCTAGCCATGCAATATTTTATATGTGACTTTTTAAAAGTGATCCGGATTTATAGGTCAGAATCTTTTGATGATTTTGCTCACTTTCCTAGCTTGTGATGAGTGATTACTTATAAATGCTAAGCACTGTTGAGAAGATTCACTCTTCTTTTTTGTTAGTAGATTGTTCTGTGTGAGGTTCTTGCCCCTGTTCAGCTGAGGGTTCACCATGTCTTTAGAGAGACAGGTGCGACCGGCACTTGAGGACCACGGGGCGCTTTTTTTGTTGTTGTTGTTCCGGTTCAGGGCTCCAGAGCCCTGAGCTCCATGATGTGCAAGGACCGTCAATGGTCCTTATGTGCCGGCCAGCCCTGACTGTCCTGGAACGGCAGTGGTCGTTAAGGGGTTAATCTGTACAAAGGCATTCTTGGGATCTTTATTGTAACTCTCAGAAATTAAGAATAAGGAGTCCCCTGAATCTGTGTAAGGGGATGATCACTACCGGCCAATAATATTGATTTTTTTTTTTTTTTTTTTCTCTGAACAATGTTGAGCATATGCTAGAACCAGTAATGTACAGTGTAACATCTAAGAATTCAATGTTTTACTACAGTTAATTTTGAAACGCACTGGGCTAGTTAGTAGATTGAGATTTCTATGCCTCCCACAAAAATAGCAAATCATTGATGTACCTCTTGTAAAAAGATATATTCTCATTCAACAGATGTTTACATTCATATGAAGACATAAATAGATTGGCGTAGGAAGTGGTGACATTTGATCCCATTGACGAGCCTGTAAGTTGGAGATAAAATCTCTTCTCATATCTAAAATAGTTGTTTGTCAGGGTTGTTATTAACAGATCACATATGAATTCAATAGGTGCTTTCCCAGCATTTTGTGATTCGAGCAATACCTCCTTAACAGCCTGTCTCCTCTAATCGGAGTATCCAAATATGTTGCAATGGATTGAGTCAGGGAACTTCTAGCCAAGATAATTGGTCTCCCTGGTGGTGACAAGTAGCCTTAAACTCTAGCATCCACATTGGCTCTAGTGCATGGCTGGAGGTTCCTGGAAGAGACGCAGGGACAGCAGCGCATGCTGGGCATAACCGACCTGAGCATTCTCTAGGTAATCCTGATTGTCATAAGCAGCAAAGTGCAATGGGGGTCACAGACACCCCAGTATCCTTAGTCATAAGTCTAGTCCCAAGTTCCAACAGTGTTAACATCCTAACAGTGTCACAACGTTATAAGTATAAATCAACATAAATACAGTGTGTAAGATTAAAATTTCACCCCAGAAATTGCAAATTTGCACTGATCTGGCAGGCAAAGGGTTAAGAGGAGAGAAGGAGGGTCCAAGCCCTGCATAGGATACTCATGAAGGGAAAGCAGAAAATGGCTGCCGCAACGGGAGCCAATCAGAAACGAGTACGTGAAGCAAGCTCTCATGGGACATGTAGTTTTCCCTAAAAAAGTACCCCAACAGTGCCCGAAGTCTCCTGAGACCCCCAAAACAAACAGAACATTGACCGGATGATAGAGCAAGAGCAGACAAACAAAATGAGCTGTCTCTGAAGTTGCTACGTTGAGTGGATGCAGAGATATGTCCCAAATTGTAAAGTTCCATAAAGGTGAATGGAGCATGGCGTCTATGCGGTAAAACACGCACTCAATTTTACAAAATTTTACACTGAGGTGGTTAAAAAAAAAAAAAAAAAAAAAAAAAGCTGTAAAAACACTACAAAACATGTTAAGAGTTAAATAAACACTATATCCTAAAGGGAAAAGTGTGAAACCCCACCAAAGAGATGCCAAATCGACAGACAAAGGGTTACATTTACCACAGACAAACCCAATGAGTGTAGCAGTATGTAATAGGAACTCCAAAGGAGACCTCTGTGCGGAGAGGAAACGTGGGACAAGTGGACCTCAGCACTCAAAGGGTTGCTCACCTTTTCAGCAGGTCTTCTCACTACCATTTGTAAAGAAGCCTCAGTGGGCAACTCCTGAGGAAAGAACTTGGAGTACAAGATTTTCCCCCCAGGGCTTAAGGTCTACCATAGCACCTGGAAACTGAGCTATCCACTAGGGAACTGTCAGTAATGGTAGTCCGCCTAATGGTGGTATTCCATATCTAACAGAAAACAAAAAATAAGCTAAAACTATAGCAGAACTGTTCTCTTGCCTGTATATTCATGAAGGAACAAATCTTTCTAGAAAGGCAGTGGCTAGATGCAGCTAAGGATAGGATGTAGGCTCCACCCAGCATTCACTTCTAGAATTGTTCCTGCCTACTTAAAGGGGCTGGTTGCCTACCCAAAGTTACCAGTAACCTATTTTGGACGACAGAGAAAGTGTCTTGCAGTATAAAGGAAAACCAAAATACTGTTACCCAAATTAAGGTTTCACCCCAGAAAGTCTAAAAGGTACTTATCTGGCAAGGGAAGAGTCCACCTGTGGAGAAGAGTTGAGGAATCCAAGCTCTGTGTATGATACTCGTGTGAAAGGGAAAACAAGATGGCGACCGAATAGGGAGCCAATCAGAGATCAGCCCACGAAACTAACGTCTATGGGAAACTTAGTTTTTCCTTCCAAAGTACCAAACAACAGATCCGAATCCCCCAAAGACACAGAGGATGTGAACTGGAATGTAAGGCAAGGGGAGACAAGAAGAATGAGCCCTCTCTCAACTTGGTACATAGAGCGGTTGTAGAAATACGTGCCAGCACAGTCTGTCCCATAGAGATCAATGGAGCTTTGCGGCTATGCAGTAAAGCGCGTGCTTAAAGGCCTGGAATTCAATTACAACAGTTAAAACCAAAGGTGTCCAAAAAGTGATAAAACACATACTCCTATATAATAATTCGCTAAATCGTGTGTAACGCCGCGACATGCGCAGTAGACACTGCTGCACGTGCTGCAGTCATGCGCAGTAGAGACAGCCCGTGCCGCGGCTGATACAAACCGTGGCGAGGGCAGACTCTACTGGGCGTGACTGCCCCACGACCGGGTGGCAGTGGCACTGTGGCCCGTGTAACGGGCTCTTCAACTAGTAAATAAATAAAATACATAAACCCAAATGGGAAATGAGCAAAGGGTATCCCCAACTCAATAGCATGGCATGGAAGGGGGTAACTACTACCAACAGTCCAAATGCTCCAAAGACACAGAACAAAGGATAATATAATACCCAAAATAAGTGCAGGAGTCATGAGAGGACTCCAGAATGCAACCCCTGTGTGGAGGGGAACAGTGGGACAAGTGGACCTTGGCACTCAAAGAGTTGGTCACCTTTTTTGCAGGTCTTCTTTCTTCAGATTACCATTGAATGGAAGAAGCCTCAAAGAGACTTCTTCTGAACAGAGAGACTTGGGTTACATGGTTAAGGAGTATATCTTACTTTTTTAAACAGATGTTAGCTGGAAGCATGTGACATTTACAGGTATATCAACCAATATCATGTGTAGGTATTACTGTCCTTTAGTGCTAGAGCTTACTTTGATACATCATCTGATCAAGGTACTATCTTCCAGTTGTAGACTGTAACTGTACTGAGGACTGAGGTTTGTACCCTCAAACTACTGGGGCTAAACCTTTTAGTAATACCTTCTTGTAGGAACTCCAGGAATATACAGATTAGTGTTAGGCAACATCTGGCTCTCCAGCTGCTGAGTCTACATTTCCCATCAAACCCAATCATCCAAAGGCTGTAGAGTCAAAGGTTGCCTACCGCTGATCTAGATGCGCAGGATTAGTATTGAAAACTTCGCCAAAAATAATGAGTAAAACTCAGCAGGGTGATTCTAGCTAACTGGCTATTATACCAAACAATGCCTAATTTGACTGTGAACCCATGATATATCACACTTGTAACTGCAGGACTTCCTTCAGGAAATTTCAGGAACTGGCATGTAAAAGTTATTCATAAAAGCATCTGATTACCAATGATGGGAGTTTAGTTCAACATCCAATAGAAAAAGATGGAATGGGTCACAGATTCTCTATCACTGTTCTAATTCAAGGATGACTTCGAAAGTAACCTGGTAAGTTAGCTACAGCCTCATATTAAATCAAACACAGTCAGGTAAACCGATGATAAAGGGAGTAACTTTTTTATTTAGCATATTTAAATAAGTCTTTTCGATGTACACATGAAACACTTTTAAAACTTCATAAAAAGACAATTACTGTACAAAAGAAAACATGTATAATAAAGAGGATATGATCATCAGTTTAAAGGTGATGAATAAGGATTCAACAGTCCCCATACTTACAAATCTCACACTAATAACCTGCACCAAGACTCATAGAGAGAGTATGAGGGTCATAAAGACCGAACTAAATGTGGTGGGTTAGGCCGAGATTAACTGCTTAAAAGGTTAGTAAAGTCTAGTTAAAATGATTTCTCCGAGTCTTTTTTACATTACAATTAAGAGATTGCACTATATTAAAGTCCTTACTTTAGTGTAGTTCAGAAGTTATGCCCACCCCTTCTGGCCACCTCCCTCTGAATCTGTAATTGAGTCGTGCGACTTGATGGTTGCAGTGAGGGACAAACTTCCGTAAGTATAAGGGAAATCCTGACCCCTTGATGAAGAAGGGCAAGATTTCCCTTCGCTTAGTTTGTACCTCTCTGCAGCCATCCTGACCAACCTGCAGCTTCTGGTGTCATGGACAGAAGGGGTGGGAGGTGGATCTCTATCTCTAACTTTTGAACTACACCAAAGTAAGGACTTAAATATAGCGCAAACTCTTAATTTTAATGTAAAGAACACACTGAGAAATAATTTTAATTAGACATTATTAACCATAAAATACAATATGCACTATGGGCCTTATTCATAAAGGTAATTCTGGAGCAGGGGTGTCCATAGAAATGTTTCTGTGTGTGTGTGTGGGGGGGGGAGGCAAAGCCATAATATGACCCCCAGGCCAGCCCATCCAGCCCCTTTGAGAAGTGGTGGCTTTTCAGCAGAGCAGAAATAGAGCGATCTAAAAAGAAATGCTTCACTGGAACGGTTTACATAGTGTGCCTGGTTTGCAAGCACACTTTGTAGACGTTCCAGTTAAGTATTTCTTTTTAGATATCGCTATTTCGGCTCTGCTGAAGAGCAGCCGCCGGGTCACACAACCCGAAACTCCTGCTGTCAGCTAGACAGCCGACGTCAGCGAAAGGGAAAACTTTAGCAGCTTTTATCTCTCAAACTATACATGTTTTAGAGACAAAGCATACTTCATTGAATTTATTTAACAGCAGACACTACTATCCCTTTAACAATGTGATTCCAATACAATCACCCAACATTTCACTGTTCCACTATTACATAGCTTTACTACTCATGAAACAGGACAGAATACACAGGCAGGTGGCACATACCAGCACAGCAGCGCCCTGTGAAAGGGGAGGGGGAACTTTAGCAGCTTATATCTCAAAAACTGTATGTGTTTGAGAGACAATGCATACATCATTGAATTTTTATTTTTAATGTCTACAATATTAAAGTATCTTAACAGCAGACATTACTATCCTTTTAACCCTTTGCATGGCAGAGGGATAGACAACTAATTTGCTTTTGCAATGTGTTGTGTACCCCTCTGGTACTCAAAGGGTTAACCCTTTTAGTTCTCGAGAGGTATCTAACACGTGTCTTTTAGAAAAAGGGTTAAAGGGGTGTTTTGCTGTAATCGCTCACCTGTAAGAGAGGTAGAGGAGGGACATGTTACTATTCTCCCAGAGTAACGTCATAAGTGATGTGACAGGCTGTACCAGGACTTATAGACCGTGCTCTGCTGTGCCACCTGTATATGTATCCTGTCATGATACACTGAACTGCATGGCGGCAGGATACACAATAGATGCAGTACTTCACACTCAGACCTAATATTTTGCTGATGAATTGTACAGCGTGAGTTTATTTTGTACAGAATATATAATTCTCTGATGTGTGAGTGAAGATAGGTGGCTCTGAGAAACGGAGCCATTGAGAAGGTTTATAATAGGACGTAAAACTCGGGTAGATAGGAGGAGGGATGTGACATTGTTGTATAAGCCAGAGAGCGGAAGTGTGGGTGAGTGCTAAAAGATATATTAGCTTGGAGTGGTTTTGTGTGTGTTTATCCTTCAAGAGTAGTGCAGAGTGTGTTTCCCATGGCTCTTCAGCTTTGCAATATGAAAAGAGGGAAAGGGTGCTCGCAGTGTGAGCTGGCAATGTGTTTTTGCATGAGGAGATAGTGAGAAGAGGCAAACTCCTTGCAGATATTTTGATAGGAGGGACCAGGGAATATGTCCTGCTCACTGCCGCCCCAGCGTGTGTCAGGCACGGCCATAGAATTTGTGGTCACGTGAGTACGTTCTCTTTTATACTATAGACAGCCAAGAGATTCATATTTCCAGAGTTATTACAGTTTAAACTTATTTTTTTTACATTAACAATGCTCTCTAGAGATCAAATTATTCAATTTGGTTATTCCATTGCATTTTCTGGGAGAGATATCACTGACAAACAGTTCTCCATATAATTTTATAGGAATGTGCTGTCAGCTTGAACTCTCAGGAAGCAATTACACTGTAATTCACTTCCTAACAATTTTAACTCTTATAACTTTTGAATAAAACAACTGATAGTGATAGTACCCTTGTTTTACTAAACAGGAAAAACCCTACAACATACATTTCATAAAAATAGGTACTAGACCAGTTTCTAAACTCCAGAGCTGAAGTTACCAAAGAGTGCAGGATTTAAATTGTACAGGCCATGTCCTGTGATACAGGCAATCCAATTCCAGGGAAGTCAGTGATGGGAGCCCACCTAATGGGGGATTATACAGCCCCACATCTAAGGCAAAAATAAAAAAAGTAGACCTAAAAACTAACAGAAGTCCAGCTGCTTCCTCATGCCAAATAGTGAGCATAAATCTGAGAATTATGGAAGAGGATGAGCTGAAGAGGAAGATGGAGTTTTTGCCCAAAAAACCCTGTATTATTATTTTTTTTTTTTTTTTTTTTAAGTGCCTTGCGGGGGGTGCAACATGTGCTTGATGTTAGACATTCTCCCATCCATAGCTGTAGTCCTATGAGTAGCTTGAAAGCTGATGTTTGCCAACCCTTCATATAGCTGGAGAGTGTCACAGTTCAGAGAAAGCGATTCAGAATATAATTACTGAAAATGTTAATGTGTAGACCAGGGGTAGTCAGTTGTTGTACCTTTAGCTGTTAGGCATTGGGATGATGGAAGTTGCGGTTCCCAACAACTCTAGGTACAACAATTGAACATGCTTGTCTTAGAGTGTCATAATGATGCAACTTGACTGTCTGTAAAACCATTCTCCATGCTGCACACATTTTATGAGTCTGTGCCTTCTCTGTATATATAGCTGTTTTAACCATTCAACAAAATCTTTGCATTCAGACCAAGGACCATCTGCAAAAGAGGACAAATTCTGGCACAAACTGCACCATAGGTACAAATAAAAGCCACGTTTTAAAAAATTAATAACATGTAAGTATTTTATGCTAGTGAGCTCTCCAACATAATGTAGCACAATGCAATGAAGACCTATTTAGCATTCAGTGGGTTATAACCCAATTTGACCCTTTGTGTGCCAGAGAGGTATCAAATGTGTTGCCACAGAATGTGTTGGATACCTCTCTGGTATTGAAATGGAGCTCTCACTTTGGAACAAATATGTGATTTTGAAAGAGCATTCAAAAGCAACTATATTTTTGTTAGCCATTGTTTATTTCAAACAATAGTTTACAAGACATGTAGCTTTAATTATCTGCCATTTTATGAAAATGAACTAGTACTTCCAGGTAGGAAGTGGCATTTGGGGTGAGGAAGCAGTGTGGTAGTGCCTGCCAGAATTTGTTTTAAATAGTAATTAAAAAAAAATAAATCACTAACAATTAGACGTTTTTCATAATTCTTTCAAAATCCCCTAGGTGTTACAAAATGGCAGTTCCGCTTTAACTCATACTATGCATTTATAAACATTTTATCTCACACTACAGATGTATAAACATATTAATAAAGGCCAACAAGGCATGTAGTAGTGAAACTGTAGTCTTGTGCAAAACAATGTTTTAGAGCAGTTGATCAATGTGTACTGGTTAGTAGAGTTGTGATCCTAATACACAAAGTTACTACTTAGCTCCAATTTGTTTTACAGAAAAAAAAATCATTGTGGAATATTGCAGGTCAACACATATTAATGCTGGTATAACATACAAATCAAAATACAACTAGTTTAGAGATTATACTCGAACATATTTCCCCTCAGTATAAATCAAATCTTAGAAGCTTCCATGGAATGCTATTCAATATCACAGTCCTGAGATGTGAATATTAACTGTGTATTATAGACCTTGTTGAGGCCATGCCTATTGCATTGGAGTGGCATGTATAATGCAGGTGCTGGTACCAGGAGAATTATATGGTGTAAACAGGAATTTTAGGCCCTTGAATGCTAGCGATATCTCCATCACCATTCTTCGAGATGCACTGAAGAGGTCTATAGAATCCAAGGGCAAAGTTGTATATGTTGCACAAAGCATAAGTTGCAAGCACCCTTCAGTGCAAAAAGTGCACTACTCAGACATGCTATTACGATGTAGAAACTTTGTCAGTAGAGATTTGCCTTCACTTATGAAAGAATACAAACATATTAGGTACAATATTTAGCTTATCACTAGGTAGTAGTCCTATAGAGCACATTAGCCTTCTGTAACAATTCATTCAGGGTAGAGTAGATTATTTAGCTCTACACCTGGAACATCCACAATGTTTTAGTTGTAATTATCACTGGATTCTTATTCTTCAGATAATTTACCCCTGCATGAATTACAGGATATCGGATTTACAGCCTATATCAATCTCCTCTGTACATCGGGCATTATCTGCTTTCATGGAAACACTGTCCGATTCTCAAAATCTTCATTCCACTCATTTCTGTAACTGACTGGGCCTTGCCCTGATCCTTCATCATCTAGAAAAATGAAGAAAAGTAATTTCTTTACCAGCAGTGCCCAACCACAATGCAACCCTGCTTCTCCCTCCCAGACCGAGACCAGTCATAATGTGACCTGCATCTCCTTCCCCGGCTCTGCCCAGTCACAATGTGACTGGCGTCTCCTTCCTTGACAGTACTCAGTAACAGTGTGTGTCCTGCAACTTTCTCTCTGGCACTGCCTAATTGCAAACATGATTAGAATGAGAATGAACAAAAGCATAATTTTCTTGTTCAGCAGTTAGTCATCCTTCAGGAGTTTTAGGATTAAAAGGAAAAATTTCAAACCAAATTAGAACCGCCCAAAAAGCAGTCCAGTTCTGAAATGACGAGTCTCTTTTTGCATGAGAACACCAGCTAATTCCATATATGTTTAGGCCTTCTTCTGGCCTCATTCAAATCTACTCTGTACTGCCTGTCCAGGAGAAAAAGGGGGGGGGGGGGGGGGGAGAGACATATTTTGGCAAAATCTGCGCAAGGAGTTATCTCACCCTCAGCTTCAGTCTGGAGGGAGGAAAAAAACACTCTATACACTATATGCAAAAATGTAGGACCTTAAAGGGATAGTAACACTTAATAAGTATAAAAATATATATCGTAGGGTTTATTTTACTGAATAAAACAAGGGTACTCGCACTGCTGAGAGGTGTTTTATGCAGATGTTATTGAAACTCAAAAATTTATATTTTAGATGCAGGATCTCAATGGCCTTAAATTTCCAAGTAGTGCTATTGCTACACCATCCTATGGAAGTTTATGGTCAGTTGACCATAAACTTCCAAAGAATGGTGTAGCAACAGCGCCACTGTGAAATTTTAGGCCACTGAGATACTGCACCTAAAAAATTCATCTTTGAACCTCAATAACTTTTCAGTAGTACACCTCTCAGCAGTGTGAGTACCCTTGTTTTACTCAGGAAGATAAACACTGCAATATATATATTTTCTACATATTAAGTATTACTAATCCTTTAACCCTTTGAGTGGTAGTGAGATATGCAACACATAGCCTACATTGCTTGCTGCTACCATTGTGACTAGTCTGTTTCATAGCAGTATTCTTATTGATTGTTCAAAATGAATCCATGATTAGCACTCTTCCTATAGCTGTGCAATTAATATGAGTAAAGTTGATTAAAAATAAATCCAGGCATAGATCCCTCACTCTCAGTGCTCAAGTAAACAGCCCCACCTCACTGATGAGGCCCAAAAAGACAGAAACGTACTTCTGGGGTTAGCTGGCATTCTTGTGCAGAGGAGACCTGCCTGGCAAAAGTAAGGGGAGGATAGCAGTAGATTAAGCTAATTATGCTTTTGTTTAATCTCTGTAACCGTTTCAGACTTTTGGCTTCAATCACAATAATACCTGTGTCTTTCTCCCTGGCATTGCAATGTCACAGTGTGCCCTGTGATTCTCCGTTTCTGGCAATACCTAGTGAGCATGACCTGTACCCCTCTCCCTGGCAGTGACCAGTTGCAGTGTGACATGTCAGTTCCTGGCAGTGCCAGTCAAATCTACATATTCCTCCCCAGAAGTGCCCAGTCACAGTTTGACCTGCATCTCTTTCCCCAGCAGTGCCCAGTCAGTGAATGACCTTTTCTCCCTCCCTACCATTGTGTCCAACGAAATGTGACCTACATCTTCCTCCAAAGCAGTGCCCAGTAATAGTGTGACCTGAGTGTCCCTCCCAGTGTGCGTCCACTTACAGTGTGATCTCCCCAAACCACAGCAGCCCAGTCAATGTTCCTTAGCTCACAACAGCACCCTGTCACAGTCTGTGCCTTCAAACACACCCGAGGATAAGTGTTCATGTGAAGGCATAGCTTTTCCTGCATCAATGCATTCTGTGCTCCATTAGAGTGGTATACATTCCATTTTACCACTTAGCATAGCCTAGTCTCTGTTCTCCTCTCCATCAGTACTAACTGTGCCATACTGTGGCGAGAGCTCTGCACTTCTGCCCAGTAGTATCATATTGTAATCTGACCTTCACCTACTTTTTCAGCAGGACCTATTTGCGATGATATAGCTCTCCAGACAATGCACTGTCACACTGAATTACCACAACTACACATGAGCAGTGGCCTCTCTGTAACCTCTCTAGAACTTACCTCTCTGGGAACTGACAGGTGGGTACACCTCCTCCCAGGTATATTCACCCAGGTTTACAGGCTGCGTCACCCAAGGGTCCCTGAGGAGTTCATCCAGAGTCATGCGGGTGTCTGGGTCACGATGGAGAAGACCTGAGATTAGGACCTGCAACTCTGAGAAAAATCCAAGAAAAGAAAGGATAGCTTGTAAGGATAACTACCAGTAAAGGTTTGTGATGTAACACAGGCTTATGTTGTGTATCATACCAAACAGAAAGAGGATAGGTGGAAAGTGAGATACAAATTAGAGATGTTGTGTATGAATTAACCCCAAAGTGCAACCCCAGAGAGAAGCCAGTGAAGTATCAATTTGTGGCAAGTTTTAATAGGAGCCCTTTTCAGCACTAAAAGTTCACTTTTATTAGCCAAAATGAAAAAAAAAAAAAAATAACAGACGTGTCAAACCTCATCACTGAGGAGATTTTCTCTCACTCTAGCAGTTTTCTGGATATGTATCAAAACAGCTGCATTTTTTATAAGAAAATAGAGCAAGGGCAGGCAAGTAAAATGAGCCATCTCTGAAGTCGCTAGGTTAAACGGTTGCAGAGATATGTCCCAAACTGTACAGTCCCATAGGAGTGAATGTAGCAATGGCGCCTATACGGTAAAGCGCTCTTTTACAACATTGTAGATATAATATTAAAAGA
This sequence comes from Rhinophrynus dorsalis, assembly GCA_037306005.1. NCBI lineage: Eukaryota > Metazoa > Chordata > Amphibia > Anura > Rhinophrynidae > Rhinophrynus > Rhinophrynus dorsalis. Next base: position 452,304,584 of record CM074720.1, on the reverse strand, counting down.
CATGAAACATCACTAAAACATGTAAGGATATCCAAAAACACTGAACCAGTAGGAAAAGTGTCAGAACCCCCCCCATGAATGCCAAACCAGCAGCTAAAGGGTTAAATACCACAAAAACCTGCTCCAAACACCCAACAGACATACAGATAGACCCAGTGAGTGCTGGAGTGTGCAATAGGAACTCCAAATGAAAACCCCTGTGCGGAGGGGCACTGTGGGGACATGTGAACCTGCAGCACTCAAAGGGTTGCTCACCTTACCTACAGATATTCTGCCTTCAGACTACCATGTATTAAGAAGAAGCCTTGGTGGGTGACTCCTGAGGAAAGAACTTGTAGCCAAGATTTTCCCCCCAGGGCTTAAGGTACACAAAAAGCACCTGGTCACTGAGCTAGCCACATCTAAGGGCATTGTCAGTTATAGTAATCCGCCTAATGGTGGTATTCCATTTCTAGCAGAAAAATAAACTTCTAAAGCTATAGAAGTACTGTACTCTTGCCTGTGTTATCTTCACCAAGGAACAAATCTTTCTGGAGCTGGTTGGCTATCTGCAGCCAAGGAAGGAAGGTAGGCTCCACCTCCTACATACAATTCTAGAATTGTCCCTGCCTACTTAATGGGGCAGATCACCTACCCCAGAGCTGCCAGTAACCTGTATTGGATGACAGAGAAAATGGAATATACATGTTTGTTATAAACATAGCAATCAAATAAAGCGTGATTGAAAATTCTTGTTTTGTCAAGGACTTCGACAGAACTGCCAGCAAATTAATAAAGAATTTCTGGCACCTCTTGGCACTGAAGTCCAGAACAGTCTGTGGTGGAAATTAACCTGAAGAATTCCTGCTGGTGCCACATGGGAATATGCCAGCAGGCATCCAATATGCCCAAATATCTCAAGGGCAAAATTGAACCCAAGATTATGAACAAAGATACTGAGAATCCACAGGTTAAAAACCTCTGATCTTCTTTCAAACTACAGCAGGTTGTAGTAAAATCCCATATACTTCTGGTTATATGCTGGAGGTATTACAACCAGATCAACTGGGGGTCAACCACTGCCTCGGATACTCAAATGTTTGCAAATTCTCCCAGCTCTATGGACGTGAAGAAAGCCACCAAGGATTTCTTGAAATTGATACCTAGCGGTGCTGCTATAGTATATAAATCTTCAGACAAAAATGCAAAGCGTCCACTGAAGAAGCCTGCATCAACAGGAATATGCCGACAAAAGTGTTGTATCCATGGAAGCAAAGAAAAAAAATAAAAAACATGACCCATAGCTGCAAGACAGAGAGCAAACACTCCATCTTGAACAGTTGCATGGACAAGGCAGCTGAGGTGGAGTCTATAAAAAGTTTGGAATATAATCCTCTGAATCTCTCCTGTAGTAAAACAGGCACCAAGACCTACATGTCCACCAGGGAATAAACTGCTTGCAGGAATTAAAGGCCCCACTCTGGAGCCTCTCTGCAAGAGATTCTGGACACAAAGAAGTGATGAGGAGGAAGAGATTTGAATTCTATGCTACAACCATCCAAAATCAACCTTAAAGGGATAGTAATACTTTGTTTTATCTTTATTTTATTTTGTAGGCATTAAAAAAACATGAAGAACGATATAAGTCTTATCTCTCAAACCTTTATGGTTTGAGAGATATTCACAAGCAAAGTTTCCCCCTCCTACCCCTTTTACCTAGTGTAAGCCATCTCTTCTCAGATGTGGCATCTAGTTGTAACACCAGACAGATAACAGCAGGGGACAATCTTCTTCCTATGAGAACAATGAAACCCCTGCCCCCCTTGACAAGCTTTTTAGCTTTTTCCCTTATCTTAATTGAAGATTGTCCCTCTCTGCAGTCTACCTGGACACCTCCCTTCTGATCTGGCTGAACAGTGTTACATCAGTAAAAGGGGCAGGAGGGGGATACTTTGCCATTGAATTACTCTTGAACTACAACTCTGACAGATTTGAAATAACACTCTCCAATGTCCAAATACTATGATGATTAATTAGAGCTGCTTTTATTATGAAACATTACTATCCCTTTAACACCCACAGATATACTACAAAAAGAGTCTACTTACTGTGAAAGCCACAGATATCTTCAGATTGCCTGTGGCTGACCAGACCACCATGAGTCATGCAGAGTTAGACTGGTAAATGGGTGGTAAGGGGGAGGTTTTTTGCCTACCCAATTCTTGAGTGTAATCTGAGGCAACAAAGTACTCTTGCACCCAGTAGAAAGGCTAATGCCTTTCTCCAGTATTGGGTCAAACAGCTGCTTACCCACAAACAAAAGCGAAATGAGAGATTTCTTAGGAGATCCACAGACCAAAAGGGTACTCTGTACTTTTACAGAGAGCGTTACGGACTTGTCAATGAACTTGGCATTGTCACTGAGCAAAGTATGCATTGGCCTCACAGTTCTTTGAAATAGAAAGAACAAGATCTCCATTTGCAGCATCTGTATGGACCGCACCTAACATTTGTTCCGCCCAAACAGCCATGACCTAAGCAAAGCATGGGCTTAAGGCCATCACTGGGATCGCAATATACACCTTGAGAGTCTATGTGATAATCTGCCTGGTCCTTGAACACAGCTGTGTCTGCAATGGGCAATTCATTGTACTTAGATAGATGAGAAATAGGAGGGTCAACCGCCAAAGGGAGGTAGCCTACTGCTGTAGAGAAGCAGGAGAAAACAGATATAAAAGAGAAAAGTGATTGGGGACAAATAGTTTCTTATCAAGTGACTTCCACTCTTCTAGAACCACTCTGTCAAGGGAGTGATGGGGAGAGTAAGCACTGCATGCCTTTTAAAACTCAAAAATGTTTGGAGATGAAGAAATTTAATCCAAGGCCTCAGAAACCTTAAAGGGATAGTAATACTTAATATGTAAAAAAAATATATATATGTTGTAGGGGTTATGTCCCCAATAAAGCAAGGGTACTCCCACTGCTGAGAGATATTTTATTAAAAAATGATAACGGCTCCAACTTGACTTTTTCAAGTGCAATATCACAGTGGCCTGAAAATTTACAGTGGCGCTGTTACTACACATCCTATGGAGATTTATGGTCTACAGACCAGAACAGTCCATAGGATGGTGTAGCAACAGCGCCACTGTACAATTTCAGGTCACTGTGCTATTGCACCTAAAAAATTCAAGTTTGAGCTGTTATACTTTTTTAATAAAATATCTCTCAGCAGTGGGAGTACCCTTGTTTTATTCAGGGGGATAAACCCTACAACATATTTTTTTTTTACATTCTAAATATTACTGTCCCTTAAAGGGTCTCCAGAACTGCTCAACTAAGACCCTGTACAGATGACCCAATGTCTCCTTCGGAAAAAAGAGGTAACAGAGGAAGCAATATCCTCTTACTCAGTTTCTCCCTCTTCCACAGTAGGCATCATGCTGAACTGACTGGATAAATGTCAATTTCATCAACTGTAATGGTGAAGCTGGGTGTTGGGTGAGAATTTGGAGGGCAAATGAGAACTTCGGTTTTGGACATGTTTATATTCAGATGACAGTGCACCAGCCCGGAGGAGATTGCCAAGAGGAAATCTGAAATTTGTAACTGAATTTGAGGTGAAAAATCGGGAGTGGACATATACATTAAGGTATTGTCAACATACAGATATTTGAAGCCAAATAAATGAATAAGTTCACTCAATGAAAGAGTGTATATGGAATAAAGTAGGGAACCCAAAACAGTGTCTTGAGGAGCCCCCACAGACAGAGGGACTGTAGAGGAGACTGTATTGCCACAAGACACAAAAGGGGGAGAGCCATGAAGCAACTTGATTGTGGAAGCAAAGATTTGGAGAATCTGAGCAAGAAGAGAATGGTTAACTATCAAAGGCAGAGGATTAGTCAAGTAGTAGGAGTATAGAGAAGCGGCCTTAACTGAAAGATTCATTACCATCAATTCTACTTGCATGAAACGGTTGTTTCACTCTGTGACAACTGATCAAACAAAGTAGAAATGAACCTTCCCAGTCTTCTGGATCAGTAAAGTCTGAGCTTCAGAGGATACAGCAACGCATTTTGTCAAATATGGATTGATCTACTGCAGTTCTTACCTTGCGATACAATGAACGGGGGGTTTAGTCCTGCTTCGAGAATCTCTTCCACTTCACAGAAAGGGTTCTCCCCAAAAATCAAGGTGTACAATGTTACCCCAAGAGACCACATCTCCAGCTCTGGACCTGGGTACCTGAAAAAAAGCAGACTCACACCATAAAAGCAGTAAACTTTTTTTTTTAATGAAAACCTATATGTTATAGAGCTTTTCCTGCTGAGTTAAACAAGATCACTCCATGGAAGTGGATTTACTGTGCGTTTACTTCCTCGGTGTTGTAACTGACAGGAAATGACAGTTTGATCACATTCTAAGCAAAACTGTATGTCACTGACTTTCCTCTCCATTAGAATGTAACAGTATAACTAATTGGAATTCGACCACTATAGGGCACAGTTAATCTAAAAAACAAAACACTGGTTTAAACTGTAATAAAACTGCTCCTTTAAGGTGCCTGAGCAGATTTTTAAGGAGCAATTGCCTGCAATTAGTTAGAAAGCTGGTTCAGCTCTAGAGTGAAATTAAAGACATTCAACTCACTGCCAACCCTTAACCTGTTTTCCAATCGGTTCTGGACACACCAGTAATAGAGGGTTAATAGTTTATAAATGTGTGCTTAAAATACATAAATACCCACATCTCATGAGGATGAGAGTGCTAACTAAAGAGGGGTCCATGTTATTTTTTTTTTATTTTATTATTATTTTTTTTTTAATAAGGGGCACAAAAGTACACTTCTAATCATCTCGATTAGAAAAGAGATTGGGAGCAGGGGTTATAATAAATTATTTAATGAAACTTTCTTATTTAAAACTTTTTCAAAATTATTAACCCCTCTATTGTCAGTATACCTATAATGCTTTGCTTTGTATTGCTTTCCAAGCCAATCTGGATGCTGAAGGGTTAAGTTTCACTACAGGGCCAGACATGAGGCTAAGAAACTTATTCTAACAAAAAAGGGGCAATTATGGAACAAACCAAGGGCACCATAGGTTTGAAATCAAAATTATGCAAGCTTTCATTGATTTAAATGGGGCTTTTAACTCTATGAATGTTAGAAAGGTCTCTGAGACACCTAACATTCAAGGGGTTAAAGACCCTGTTTAGAATAAAGGAGCATTTTTTTTCATTTTTTCCTTGTGATGCTGTTGGACAGCTACAAAATTATACCCCTGTAGCCTGATGAATAAGGAAGTATGGGTGATTGAGTCTCATCACCCTCCCCCCACACTGTATTCCCCTGTCTTATCCAGGTCTGCCAGCTTGCAATGTACACATTTACAAAAGTAGGACTAGCTGTTCCTCAAGTGTGGAGGTGCAGCCTAGCCTGCATCAGAAATTCTACCTACTTACACAGATCAGAACGGGCCTTGGTACAAGGCACAGAGAAGAATAATGTATTTACCTCTATGGCATCAATGAACCTGAGGCTTAGTACATGACCCCAAGTATAACACACAGTGAGCATGAACAATTATTTAATCAGTGGTCTGAAACTGTTCAATCAGTGGTCTGAAAACATGTAAAATCACTGGACCTGGATGTATACATTCGTTATTACTTATGAAGGGACATTTTTAAAACTTCACTGGAAAAGTATTACTTGATAAAAAAAAATACTCTGCACTTAGCAGTACACAAAATACATGAATCAAAACTTACGGATTTCCAAGCAGCACCTCTGGTGCACAGTATTCAGTGGTGCCACAAAAAGTAGAGAAGAGTTTCCCTGGTTGCAAACGGGCAGCAGAGCCAAAGTCAACCAGCTTAATAGTAAAGTCTGGAGCAATGATAATATTTTCATCCTTAATGTCCCGGTGCAGAATATTTTGACTATGAAGATATCCCACTGCTGACACCAGCTAAATTAAACAGAATAGAATAATTATATACATACATATATATATATATATATATATATATATATATATATATATATATATATATATATATATACACACACATATATATATACACACATATAAAAAAAAGAGGATTTTAGTCTTACCTGTTAGTCCATACAGATTACTGGTAACTTTGGGTAGGCGATCCACCCCTTTAAGTAGGCAGGAACAATTCTAGAAATGATTGCGGAGGGTGGAGCCTACCTTCCCTCCTCGGCTGCAGCTAGCCAATCAGCTCCAGAAAGATTTGAGACACTAACTATTGACTAGATAGTGGAAGGGAAAGAAGACTCCTGTGAGAATGACCCTGAAGGACACCCACGGGCTGCCACAGGAGAGCCAAGCATTGTCCCTTGACAGGGTGGGAGACCAGTAACCTGTATGGACAAAGAGAAAAGAATTTAACAGGTAAGACTATAATCCTCTTTTCTCTGTTATCCAATACAGGTTACTGGTAACTTTGGGATGTCCAACCACTGATTTTCCCAGAGGCGGAAAGTAAGGCAAGGACCAGGCGCAAGGCCCCCAAAGTCACCAGTGCAGATATGAGCAATCAGATCAGAGATAGCCCAACAAAACGACTGAAGTGTCAACGGACACTGAACAGGGGTAACAACATCCCAAGAACTGTTACACAGCACACGGAACTAGAGGCAACAGGGCTCAAAAGTGAAGGAAACACCAAGAACCGAAGAAGATCCTAGACAGGCAAGAGTGCTTCCAGGATCTTCCTCCCAATGTTGGTGTCAGCCGATGCCATCAGATCAACACGGTAGTGCTTCAAAAAGTTGTGCACAGATGACCAAGTGGAAGCCTTGCACAACTGATCAGAAGAGGCCTGATTCTTGTAAGCCCAAGAAGCCCCAATAGATCTGGTAGAATGAGCCGTAACCTGAAAGGGTATGGGTTTCTCCCTCAGCTCGTAAGCCTTGCGAATAGTGGACTTGATCCAAGATGCAAGAGTCACTTTGGATGCAGGTCTTCCTGCCCTGGAACCCTCAGGAGTGGCGAACAGCGCATCAGATTGTCTAATGGACTCAGTGTGATGTACATAAAACTTAAGACAACGCACAACATATAACAAGTGGAGATCCATCTCCTTGTCAGAGGTAGGGTCAGGGCAGAAAGAAGGCACCACAATCTCCTGATTAATGTGGAACTCCAAGACCACCTTCAGGAGAAACTCCTGAGAAGTGCAAAGCACTGCCTTGTCTTTGTTAAACACCAAAAAAGGGTGGTTTACAAGACAGAGCATGTAACTCCACGACACGGCGAACAGACGCGATCGCCAGGAGAAAAGCCATTTTTCACGTCAGCAGGCGTAGAGGAATTGTAGCCAAGGACTCAAAGGGAGGGCGCTGAAGGACGCCAAAGAATAAATTAAAGTCCCACTGAGGAGCGGGAGTTTTAAAGACGGGACGAGTATGAGTAACGCCCTGGAAGAAAATCTTGACATCAGGAAGAATAGCAATGTGCCTCTGAAAGAAAACAGAGAGAGCAGAAGTCTGAACCTTAAGGGAACTCAAGCTGAGGCCCTTATCCACACCATCCTGCAAGAAGGCCAGGACCATAGGAAGATCAAAGTCCTGAGAGATGTCCCTATCAGCACACCAAGATAGGAAGGTCGACCAACAACAATGGTAGGCCTTAGAAGAAACCGGTTTGTGGGCACTAAGCATAGTAGCCACCACACTAGAAGAAAAACCCTTCTTCTTCAGTATTGAGGATTCAATTTCCAAGCCATCAAAACCAGACGATGAACATCCTCCTTCCACAGGTAGCCCTGTAGAAGAAGATCCAGACAGCAAGGGAGCCGGAATGGCTCCACCACTGACAGATCTAGAGGCTCCGGTAACCAAGCCTGCTGAGGCCAGTACGGAGCAATCAGAATGACTGGACAGAGCTCCAGTCTCAATTTCCATAACACCCTGTGCAACATGGGAAGGGGAGGAAACATGTAAGCCAGAGGAAATAACCAAGGAATGGACATGGCATCCACCGCTACAGCATCCCTCTAGCGAAAGCAGAACGTCGAGACCTTCCGGTTGTGTCTTGTCTCCGTCAGGTCGATGCAAGGGAGACCCCACTTCTGAACAATGAGGGAGAACACCTCTGGGTGCAATTCCCACTCCCCGCTGTCCACCATGTGTCGACTGAGGAAGTCTGCCATGACGTTGTCTATGCCAGGAATGTGTACTGCGGATATGGCAGGAATATGTTCTTCTGCCCAGGACAAAATAGCCTTGACCTCTAACCAAGCAGCGAGACTTCTTATTCTGCCCTGCTTGTTGATGTAGGCCATGACCGTGGAGTTGTCGGACTGTCCAGGGACTGGGCATTCTTCCTGCTAGGGAGTCCAATGACGAAGGCCATGGAATATCGCCTGAAGCTCCAACATGTTGATGGGAAAGAGAGATTCCTCTGGAGACCACCGACCTTGTGCACTCAGGTGACCTAGGACCACTCCCCATCCGGAGAGGCTGGCATCCGTTGTCACCTTGGTCCAGAAGGATACTAGGAAAGACTTGCCCTTCAACAGATTAGAGAGGTCGAGCCACCAGGACAAACTCAGTTTCACATGAACACAAAGTGACACCGACATCTTCTGAAGGTCCGGCTGACCCCTGCACACCTGGATCATGAACCTCTGGAGTTCCCTGGTGTGAGCCATAGCAAATGGGACTGCTTCTATGGTGGAGATGAATTTTCCCACTAGAGAGGACAGCTTCTTGGCTGGAACTGGATTGAGAGCCAGAACAGCAGATACTCTTTCGGCGATCTGGTGAGCCACTTCCTCCATGAGAAACACCATGCTCTGCTCGGTGTCAAAGAGAAGGCCCAAGAAGACCAGATGCTGGGATGGGACAAGATCTGACTTGTCCATGTTGATGATCCACCCGTGATGGGTGAGAGCATGAATGCAGTCCTGAACCTGCTGATGAAGAAGTTCCGCAGAAGGGGCTTTCAGAAGCAGGTCGTCCATGTATGGGGTAACTAGAATTCCGTCCCAATGAAGGATGGATACTAAAGCTCCCAGGACACGATTGAAGACTTGAGGAGCTATAGTCAGACCAAAGGGAAAAGCTGAAAACTGAAAGTGCCCTCGGTCGCAGGCAAATCTGAGATACTGCTGGCTCTCTGGTTGAATGGCAATGTGTAGATACGAGTCCTGAAGATCCAGAGAAGCAAGGAATTCCCCTAGGGACATAGCAGCAATCACCGTCCTTAGGGACTCCTAATTGAGATTTTTAAAATCCAAAATGGGATGACAACCGCCATCCTTCTTGGAGACCGCAAAGAAGTTTGAGTGAAAACCCATACCTCTCTCCTGAACTGGAACAGGCTCAAGAACATCCTTGTCCAGAAGGGCCTGGATAGCTCCATTGAACAGATGATGTTTCTCTGCGCCCTGGGTCGTATGAGAGGGAAAAAAGTGAAATGGAGGAAGAGAGATGAAAGGGATCCTGCACCCTTCCGTCACCACCTGTAAAACCTAAGGGTCCGCCACTGAATCCTCCCAGACTCTGTGGTAGTGATGCAGACGGCCACCCACAGCTGAGTGGGGACCCGGGTTCGGCGAGTCATGCCGAAGAAGTCATGGAAGCCTTAGGCTTGGAGGACACCTTGGGTTTCCATTGCTGTTTGGGCTTGGAGGAGGCACGTAGACTTGACGGATCTGCCTGGTTCACCGGACGTGTCTCAGTCTAGAAGGGACGAAAAAACCTGCTACGCTTGAGAGGAGTTTTCTTCCTGGGGACCAAGGGCAGAAGATTACTCTTACCCCATGTGGCCTCACTAATCAGATCCTTAAGATCTGGCCCAAATAAGGATGTACCCTGAAAGGGTAAGGAAAGCAAGGCTTTCTTGGAAGCAGTGTCAGCAGACCAGATCTCAAGCCAAAGAGCTCATCTGGCAACCACGGACATGATAGAAACCCTTGCCACCAAATGGATGGCATCAAATAAGGCAGCAGAAACATAGTATTGGGCCTCAGAGATGTTGGCAAGAAGCCGCAAAATATCCAAAGAAGGAGCACCATGACAGACAGCCAGGGTGAGCTGTTCAGTCCAGACCGCAATGGCCCGGTTAACCGATGCCGCAGCAAAAGCTGGACGCATGGCAGTGCCAAAAATAGACTTGAGGGAAACCTCAAGCTTCTTGTCAGTCCAGTCTTTCACAGCGGACGCATCAGAAACTGGCAATGCAGCAGACTTAGATAGCCTGAATATAGGAGCATCCACTTTGGGGGAATGAACCCACTGAGCAAGTGTTGCCTCAGAAAAGGGGTAAAGCTTAGAAAACTTCTTGGAAACAGAAGGCTTTCTGTCCGGAGATTTCCACTCATCAGACACAAGGCGGTCAAGAGTGGGGTTAGGTGGAAAACAAGTAAGGGGCTTTTTAGGCTCCTGGGAAACATCAGAGCGATCTGAAGGAACCTCTTGAACTAGGGGAATGTTTAGGGTGGTCAAGGCAGCCCTGATCAGGCCCTCGGCCGAAGGCTCAGGATCAACCTCAAAGGGGTCCCCGAAAAACTGAGAGGAGCCCACAGCAGAACATTCCTCAACATCTGCATCCACCAACACTTCCTCCTCAGAGGAATCTGACACGTCAGGAACTCCCTCGGTTTTGGCAGGGAAGATCTGACTGAAAAAGGGGTCTGCCATGAGTGGAAGGCCAATTGTAACTGGGATGGAAAGTGTTGTAATGTAGACCGAAGGTCTCTGGTAGCTGCCTTGAACTTTTGCACCCAAACTGGCTCTATTGCATGGCTGGAGGTCCCTGGGAGAGACTCAGGGACATCAGAACATGCTGGGCATAAATGACCTGAGAATTCTCTAGGTAACCCTGAATGACATGAGGAACAGTGCACAGCAGGGGACACAGAGACCCCATCGGCCGAAGTCTTAAGCTTAGCCCCAAGCGCCAATGGATTAGACATTCTCAGTGTCAAAAATGTTACAGTATACAGAATCACCCAATTACAGTGTGATAGATTAGTTTTACCGCAGAAATTGCTAAAATACACTTATCTGGCAGGAGAAGGGTTAATCTGCAAAGGAGAGAAGGAGAGTCCAAGCCCTGCGTAGGATACTCATTCTAGAAACGTCACCAAATGGCTGCTGCGGCGGGAGCCAATCAGAAACCAGTGTGCAAAGCAAGCACTCATGGGAAACATAGTTCTCCCAGAATAAGTAGCCCAACAGTGCCCTAAGCCCCTGAGCCCCCCGACACACTTGCAATGGTAACCGGATGATAGAGCAAGGTCAGACAAGTAAAACGAGCCCTCTCTGAAGTCGCTACATTGAGCGGTTGCAGAGATATGTCCCAAACTGTACAGTCCCATAGGAGTGAATGGAGCAATGACATATATGTGTTTAAGAGCGCCTTTACTCAAATTTTGTCAAAGTTAAAACTGTGAAATAAAATTACATGGGACATCACTAGAACAAGTTAGAAGACCCAAAAAACACTGAACATAGTAGGGAAAGTGATAATAACCCCTCCAAAAGATGCAAACCAGCAGCTAAAGGGTTAAGTTACCACATAAACCTGCTCCAAAACACCCAACAGACATACAAATAGACCCAATGAGTGCAGGAGTGTGCAATAACTCCCAAAGAAAAAACCCCTGTGAGGAGCGGCACTGTGGGACATGTGGACCTGCAGCATTCAAAGGGTTGCTCACCTTTCCTGCAGATCTTCTGTCTTCAGATTACCATGTATAATGAAGAAGCCTCGGTAGGCAACTCCTGAGGAAAGAACTTGTACCCAAGATTTTAACACCCAGGGCTTAAGGTTCACAAAAAGCACCCGGATACTGAGCTAGCCACATCTAAGGGCATTGTCAGTTATGGTAATTCGCCTAATGGTGGTAATCCATTTCTAATAGAAAAATAAAACATTTCTAAAACTATAGCAGAACTGTTCTCTTGCCTGTGTCTTCACCAAGGAACAAATCTTTCTGGAGCTGGTTGGCTAGCTGTAGCTAAGGAGGGAAGGTAGGCTCCACCCCCTGCAATCAATTCTAGAACTGTTCCTGCCTACTTAAAGGGGCAGATCACCTACCCAAAGTTACCAGTAACCTGTATTGGAGGACAAAGAAATATAAATACTGATTCTTTACTAGTAATAAATTACATCCCTATGTTTTCTTAGCATTCTAGCTCTATAAGATATTCACATATTTCAGAATAAAAACTTAACATTTCACAAGAATATGCCTAGTTTAACTTGAAATCAGAAATTTCATGTAAAATGTAAGTTATAAGTGTTTGTAATGTCCAACAAAGTTTTTTGCATATAGAAGAGCTTAAAAAGCTGAGCTATATGCAAAAAACCATGTTTCTCAAACCGCTATGGTTTAAGAGATACAGGCGTTTAAAGTTCGCTGTCTCCTACTGACAGATGTAAAGCTGTCAGCAGGAGATCCGTGTCGGTCGACACGGAGGCGCTTGAGAAGTGCCGCAATCTCGTTACTTACAAGGAATCCCTTAATTGGAATGGTCTAAAACGTGTGCCTGGTTTTCAAGCACACGTTTTAGACCATTCCAGTGAAGGGATTCCTTGTAAGAAACAAGATCGCTGCACTTCTAAAGCGCCTCCGTGTCGACCGACACGAATCTCCTGCTGACAGCTTTACAGCTGTCAGTAGGAGACAGCAAACTTTAAACGCCTGTATCTCTTAAACCATAGTGGTTTGAGAGATATGTTTTTTTTAATATAGCTCAGCTTTTTAAGCTCTTCTATATGCAAAAAACTTTTTGCTGGACATTACTAACACTTTAAGGGATTCTTTTCACCTCTCATATCAGATGCTAAAACATGTTCTTGCTTACTATTTGTAGTACTCAATACAGTCAGAGTAGTTTAGATCTCAAGGTCACACCTACATTAACCACTACATAACCAGAAGAGAACACTGCCCTACTCAGCAACAGCAACACAATGAAGGGCATAGAGAAAACAAAAGTTCATCTATAATTAAAAGGTTTCTATAGGGTATAATTAATTCACAACAGCTGTAGCCAGGTGCCATCTTCCAACAAATTAATGTAAAGAAAGAGGTACTCTTTAAGCCAGCAGGGTAGCTTGCATCAGGATAGAGTCAAATACACTACACTGTATCACACAAGAGCATTCTCCAGTTACTCAGGCATATCTGGCACAGCAGCCTAAGAGAGTCATGGATCCTATAAACACGGATACAAAGCAGTTCCAATTGATCCAAAAACAGTAAGTAAGTTGAATTGCTCTGCTGCCTTTCAATCAATACACTAAAAGTGACACATCTCACCTGTCTAAAAATATAGCTGGCAAGTGGCTCATCCAGATTGGGCTGACTATCAATAAAGTCAAAGAGATCAAGAGCATCACCATGTAGCTCCATCACTAGCTGGAAAAACATTTCATTCTCAAAGACCCCCAGAACCTGCCAATAAATGCAGAAGAAAAGTACAAGGTGAAACATTAGTATCCAATATGGGATTAAATAATTTAAATACTGGTCTTAAATGTTTGTGCAGGGCAATTCCATGAAGTGATGAAGGTGGCATACAAAACAGAAGATGCACAAACTATAAAAAGTGATGAATGTACAATCTTAAAATGTTCTAGCTACTCAGTCTATTCTCACCCTGATAATATTGGGATGCTGTAACCTTGACAAGATGGCGATTTCCTGGGTGATCCTCCCAAATTCATCATCCTGCACCCAGCAGTCATCCAGCACTCGATCCTTGCGAATAAACTTTACTACAACCTATGAGGAAGAGAAAAGAAATTTGAGCCATACTCACATGGGAGGTCAGTCACTGAAAACCCACTTTTTGTACAAAGTACAATACAAGTAAGGACATTAATAAACTGAAGGCATTTCAAAGAAAAGCCATTAAAATAGTGCAAAGCCTTTATGACACAAGGTACCAGAATAGGCACAAAGGGGGTGATATATAAAGGTGATCTAAAGAAATGTGAAAATAAAAAAAGTTGTCTGCGTCACTTTTTACACATTACATTTACTGCTCCAAACTTTAGAATGTTACAATATGTTGCAATTTATGGCACAAGTTACTACAATTCATGGCATAATCTGATTATTTTTAATACATCTCTTGCTCCTTCTTAAAAACATTTTACTTTTCAAACCTTTACTAACTTTGTTACAGATTATACAAATTCGGGTATAGGTTGCACAGATTGCATTTGCTCTGTTTTATGCACAAACACGTTATACATCTCTCCTCTGAAGAACTATGTATTGCTTGGAAGAGAGAAAGGAAATTGCTGAAATTACCAAAACCTTTAAATATACTAAGCATTTAATATAATTCAGGAGGGTAAATTTTTTCAGAAAATGAAGGAAAATACGAACAACAGTTTATGATCTAAAGTTAGAGGGTGAAAGTTTTAGAAATAATGTATAATAGTACTACTTTATGGAAAAAGTGATAGACTCATGGAAGAGCCTCCAAAACAGAGGTGGTAGAATATAATAGGATTTTAGTCTTACCTGTTAAATCCTTTTCTCTTAATCCATACAGGTTACTGGTAACTTTGGGTAGGTGATCAGCCCCTTTAATAGGCAGGAACAATTCTGAGAAGTGACTGCTGGGCGGAGCCTTTCTCCACTCCTTAGCTTGCAGCTAGCCAATCCCCCAATCAGTAAGATTTGAAAACTATTGACTAGGTAGTAAGAAGGTAAAGGAAGACTCCTGTGAGCATGAACCCGAAAGGACCCCCACGTTCTGCCGCAGGACAGCCAAGCATGGTCCCTTGACAGGGTGGGACAGCAGTATGGACTAAGAGAAAAGGATTTAACAGGTAAGACTAAAATCCTATTTTCTCTGTCGTCCAATACAGGTTACTGGTAACTTTGGGATGTCCAACCATTAAGTTTCCCAGGACAGGAAGACAGAAACGGACCGGGCGCATGCCCCCAAAGTTACCAGAGCACCAATGAACCTACAGATCATAAATAGCTCAACACTAACCACAAAGTGTCAACAGACACTGAACAGGGGTAAAACAAACCCCATGAACTGTAGCACAGCACATGGAATTAGAGCCAACAGGGCTCAAAGGTGAAAGAGTACTGAGAGACTAATGAGTTCCTAGACTGGCAAGGCTGCCTGCCTCCAGGATCTTCCTCCCAAAACTGGCATAAGTAGATGACAGCACATCCACACGATAATGTTTAGAAAAGGTGTGCATAGATGACCAAGTGGCCGGCTTGCACAACTGATCAAGCTGAGGCCTGGTTCTTGCAGGCCCAAGAAGCCCTAATAGACCTCGTAGAATGAGCAGTGACTCGGAGGGAACAGGCTTCTTCCGAACAGGGAAGAACCCTGAAAAGGCAAAGACAGGAGAGCCTTCTTAGAGGCCGTGTCAGCTGACCAGATCTTAAAGTGATAGTAATGTTTCATAATAAAAGCAGCTCAAATTAATCTTCATAGTATTTGGGCCATGGAGAGTGTTATTTCAATTCTGTCAGAGTTGTAGTTTAGGACTAATTCAATGATAAAGTATCCCCTTCCCGCCCCTTTTACTAATGTAACACTGCTCAGCCAGAGCAGAAGGGAGGTGCCGAGGTAGACTGCAGAGAGGGACAATCTTCAATTAAGATAAGGGAAAAACCTGAAAAACTTGTCAAGGGGGGGCAGGGCTTTCATTGTTCTAATAGGAAGAAGATTGTCCCCTGCTGTTATCTGTCTGGTCTATGGACTACATCCCACATCTGAGAAGAGATGGCTTACACTAGGTAAAAGGGGCGGGAGGGGGAAAACTTTGCTTGTGAATATCTGTCAAACCTTAAAGGTTTGAGAGATAAGACTTACATCGTTCTTCATGTTTTTTTAATGCCTACAAAATAAAATAAATATAAAACTATGTATTACTATCCTTTTAAGCCAAAGAACCCATCTGGCTACCACAGACATGGTAGATGCCCTTGCTAACATAAGATAAACATCAAACAAGGCAGCAGAGACATAATGCTGAGCCTCAGCAATGTTAGAGAGAAGACACAACATGTCAGTAGTGGCTCCCTGACGGACAGCAGAATTGAGCTGTTCAGTCCAAACAGCCACGGCCCTATTTATCCATGCAGCAGGAAAGGTAGGGCGAAAGGCAGAGCCCACAGTCGCAAAAATAGCCTTGAGAGAAGTCTCAATCTTCTTGTCAGTCCAGTCTTTCAGAGCAGAAGCGTCAGCCACTGGCAAGGCAGTTGATTTAGAAAGCTTGGAAACTGGAGCATCCACTTTGGGGAGATGAACCCACTGAGTGAGGGCTGTTTCAGAAAACGGGTAAAATTTGGCAAACTTCCTAGACACAGGTTTCTTGTCTGGAAATTTCCACTCCTCTGACACTAAGCAGTCAAGGGTGGGATTAGGTGGAAAGCAGGTATGGGGCTAACAGGCTCCTGGAAAACATCATAGGAGTCAGAAGACGCCTCCTGCACCAATGTTCAGGGTGGACAACACAGTCCTGATCAGGCCCTCAGCTGAGGTAATGGGGTCCGCCTCAAAGGGGTCCCTTAAAAACTGAGATGAAGGTACAGCTGAACAGTCATCATCATCATCATCATCATCATCATCATCATCATCATCAGAGTCCACCAATAATTCTTCCTCAGAGGAATCGGACACATCAGGTATACCCGGCGGTTTAGGCAGGGAAGATCTGATGGGGGCGGGGCATCGAAGTGAAGACCCCCTGTAAAGTGGATGGAAGTAGTTGTAAGGTGGACCGGAGGTCCCCGGTAGTAGCCTTAAACTCTTGGATCCATATTGGCTCTAGTGCATGGCTGGAGGCCCCAGCAGGGGATTCAGGGGCAGCAGAGCATGCTGGGCAAACATGACCTGAGTATTCTCTAGGTAACCCTGATTGACATGAGGAGCAATGAGCAATGAGGGACACAGACACCCCAGTATCCTTAGTCTTAAGGTTTAGCCCCAAGGTGTAACGGAGTAGACATTCTCACAGAGTCAAAAAGGTCAAAGTATCAAAACAACCACAATAAAGTGTGTATGATAATTAATGCACCCCAAAAACACTAAATTAAGACTTATCTGGTAGGCAAAGGGTTAAGCTGCAGAGGAGAGTCCAAGCCCTGCGTAGGATACTCGATCTGCGAATACACAAAATGGCTGCCACAAAGGAAGCCAATCAGAAAACAGCGTGCAAAGCGGGCACTCATGGGAAACGTAGTTTCGCTGACAGAGTACCACCATCAGTGCCCAAAGCCCCCTAAAGTCCCCAACATCCCCAGTCGGTTTACTGGATGACAGAGCAAGGGAAAACCCACAAAATGAGCCACTCTGACCACGCTACGTGGAGCGGTTGCAGAGATATGTCCCAAACTGTAAAGTCCCATAGAAGTGAATGGAGCAATGGCGTTTATGCGGTAAACACGCGCCTTAAAGGTGCGGAACATAAAGTTAACGAGGTGAATACCAACACGTAAAACAACACAAAAGCCACTCTAATTAAAACATTAGACAAAAAAAAACAACAAAACACTGATCTCAGTTGGGAAAGTGTCCAAACCCCCTCAAAATGTGCTAACCAGCAACAAAAGGGTTAAGTTACCACAGAAACTTTCTCCAAACACCTCACAGACATACAGAATAAACCCAATGAGTGCGTGAGTATGTAATAGGAACTCCAATAGAGACTCCTGTGCGGAGGGGAAGCGTGGGACATGTGGACCTTAGCACTCAAAGGGTGCTCACCTTTTTCAGCAGGTCTTCTGTCTTCAGATTACCATTTATCAAGAAGAAGCCTCGGTGGGCAACTCCTGAGGAAAGAACTTGCAGCCAAGATTTTCCCACCAGTGCTTAGGTCCACAAAAGCACATGGTAAAATGAGCTATCTACATTTGGGTGATAGGAATTATCAGTGATGGTAATCCGCCTAATGGTGGTATTCCATTTTTAACAGAAAATAATAAAAAGTTAAAACTATAGCAGAACTGTTCTCGTACTTGTGTGTTGACCAAGGAACAAATCTTACTGGTTGGGGATTGGCTAGCTGCAAGCTAAGGAGAGGAGGTAGGCTCCATCCAGCAGTCACTTCTCAGAATTGTTCCTGCCTATTAAAGGGGCTGATCGCCTACCCAAAGTTACCAGTAACCTGTATTGGAAGACAGAGAAAATACTGTTAGACAATTTAAAAATTACTGGGATAGACATAATTCTGAAAAATATGTCATATTGTGCATTTTAATTAGATGGGAAATGGGCAGACTGAAAGTGTCTAATGTGGAAGAAGGATTAATTTTTATGTGCAAAGACACAACACTCCTGGCAGGGCCCTCATGATTATTTTGTATTGCATGTTCTAACTGTACTGTTTAAGTCTCAGTTTGCCTATTCCCCATTGTACTTGGCACTTCAAATATAAAGGCTAATATTAAAATGGAACTTTCATCAACATTACATTCAGCCATACTTGCCATTTGCATTTTAAGTCCGGCATAAATAAGAGAACGTTTTCGGCAGGCAGCAGCAGGGAACAGTGCAGACATTTTGCAGAGATGGCATCTCTGCGTCTGCTCTGGCTGTACCCTTCAACCAGTGGCGTCCTGGGGGGGGTGATGGGCAAAACTGTGCCCCCCCAATTTTCTTCACCTCCTGATTAAATAAGTGCTCCCTTGTGGCGTTTTTTCAGGCTCTATTCATTCGGGCAGCCCGAATGAACAGAGTCCGAATGAATAAGCGCCGAGATGGAGCACTTCACTTTATGCATCCCCAGTGCTGTCTGCCCTGCAGGACAAGAGAGTGCCATGACCGGTCTGCCGCTGGCCTTAATTTTGGCTTTAGCTGGTGACGTCAGACACAGCGTAACTTCAGAAAACTGCATCTGCACACCAGCCACCAGAGGAGCTGCAGCCACACCAAGAGGAGGATGTGGATGCAGCGCTGGCCAGCGGTGGGGCTCTGGGGCAGGAGCCGCAGCAATTTGAGCAGCCACGGGTCAGACCACTGAGCCTCTTGAATTTACTTTTATTTTCCATGACGTGATTCTCTGAGTAAATGACAGATTATTTGCTATCTTAGGTTTTTTAACTCTCTAAAAAAGAAACACCCCACACTGGGAAATAATACTGAGTACCTCTGAATAGAATGCTTTATGTGAATAGAGCAAAGAGACATTCTGCTTCTGGTCTAATGCACAGAGTGATCTGGAGTACTCACCTCACCTGCAGATTATACAGTACTCTGTAAATGTTCCTGTGGGCAGATTGTCATGCTGCACATCACTGTGCATTAGACCAGAAGCAGAATGTCGCATATAATATTATATTATATATATATATATATATATACACTAGTTGAACAGCCCGGGTACACAGACCACAGTGCCAGGCAGCAACAGCCGCTGTGCAGTCATGCACAGTACAGAATGCCAGCGCCGAGGCTGATAACAGAGTGGGGCACTCCGAATTCAGACCGTAGTGAAGAGTGGACTACAGTCTGAATTTGGAGCACCCCGCTCCATTATCAGCCGCGGCGCAGCCATCTGTACTGCACATTACTGCAGACGCGAAGCCGTCTGTACTGCGCATGTCAGCTTCTGACAAACATACATTAGCAAATTATTTTTTATATATATATATATATATATATATATATTTTTTATATCCTATATATCAGTTGATGACTCTGCTGAGCATGCGCACTGAGCGATCACATCACTTTGGAGTGTCTGATTTTGGCTTCTGGTGTTTCCTTATCACACACCTGGGGTTTCCAATGTTTCCTTGTGATGGGTAAGTCACTTATAAATTGTTTGATTATACACCCTGTTCCAAATTATTATGCAAATTATATTTTTCTCATTTACCTAAATAATTGATGTAAATAACAGTCAGCATAATTCTCATGTTTTCAACTATTAAGAGTACAATTCAAATTTTATTGAACAAACCTCCTAATGATAACAGTATTTTTTTTTAAACATAAAAAACTTACAATGCACTGTTCCAAATTATTACGCACAGTAAGTTTCAAAACACTTTATAGGTTGTAAAAAACTGAAAATTGTCATTTGTTGTGTTTGCATCATATTTACTGAAATCAAAAGCTATTTCAATCAAACTTTTAACAACATTTTAACTTTTTAAACATTTTAACAGGTCACGTTACATTTCAACATAGGACCCTTTATTTGATAGCAGCTTCACAAGTCTTGCATCCATTGAACTTGTGAGTTTTTGGACAGTTTCTGCTTGAATTTGTTTGCAAGATGTCAGAATACCCTCCCAGAGCTGCTGTTTGGATGTAAACTGCCTCCCACCCTCATAGATCTTTTGCTTGAGGATGCTCCAAAGGTTCTCAATAGGATTGAGGTCAGGGGAGGATGGAGGCCACACCATGACTTTCTCTCCTTTTATCCCCATAGCAGCCATTGATGCAGAGGTATTCTTTGCAGAATGAGATGGTGCATTATCATGCATGAAGATGATTTTATTACGGAAAGCATAGTTCTTCCTCCTGTACCAGGGAAGAAAGTGGTCAGTCAGAAACTCCCCATACTTTGCAGAGGTCATCTTTACACCTTGGGGGACCCTAAAGGGGCCGACCAGCTCTCTTCCCATGATTCCGGCCCAAAACATGACTCCACCACCGCCTTGCTGATGTCGCAGCCTTGTTGGAACAGGGTGGCCGTCCACCAACCATCCACTACTCCATCCATCTGGACCATCCAGGGTTGCACGGCACTCATCAGTGAACAGGACTGTCTGAAAATTAGTCTTCATGTATTTTTCTGCCCAATGCAGCCGTTTCTTCTTGTGAGCATTGGTTAGTGGTGGCCGAATAGAAGGTTTATGCACAGTTGCAAAACTCTGGAGGACTCTACACCTTGATGTCCGTGGGACTCCAGAGGCACCAGCAGCTTCAAATATCTGTCTTTGCTGCTATGTAATGGTATTTTAGCAGCTGCTCTCTTGATCCGATGCATGGATCTGGCAGAAATCTTCTTCAATGTGCCTTTATCTGCACGAACCCATCTGTGCTCTGAATCAGCCACAAATCTCTTAATAGTGCGATGATCACGCTTAAGTTTTCATGAAATATCTAATGTTTTCATACCTCGTCCAAGGCATTGAACTATTTCACTCTTTTCGGCAGCAGAGAGATCCTTTTTCTTCCCAATATTGCTTGAAAATGGTGCTCTGCTTAATAATGTGGAACACCCACCTTTAGTAGTTTTTCCTTAAATTGGGCTCACCTGGCAATCTAATTATCACAGGTGTCCGAGATTGTTTTCAGTGATCAAAAGAGCCCTGAGACACAATGCCATCCATGAGTTAAACTGAAAAACAAAATATTTAATCTTTGTGACACTTAAATATCATTTGCATAATAATTTGGAACAGGGTGTAGATATAGCTCTTTTAGCTTGAGGAAGGTCCAGTGGAGAGGAACTAAACGTCGCTGCTATTTTATTTATTTTTTTTTGCAATATGTAATTGAATACATATTTTTTCACTATTTGCCGTGAGTGTGTTCATCTCCTCCTCAATGTGACCATATATATCATGTTTTATAATTGCCCCACTACTTTTCTCCCTGGCCCCCCTAAATATAAATGCTGGAGATGCCACTGCCTTCAACTCCACGATTGGCTAGTTGGAAGCCTTGTGCCTTAAAGCACCGGAAGAGACTGACAGCGCAGGAGCAGAGAGAGCCTACAGCAAGATCCCAGCCATGCCTGCCTACTGAAAACGCGCTCTCTCTCTCTCTAACTTATACTGCAAATGACAAGTATTTCTATCGCTAACATATTAAGGATTTGGGGCTAAATCTAATGTTGATAAAAATTCCGCTTTAAGAGTGCTAATGTATTACTTTTCTATAGTTGCTGACAGTATAAGATAAAAATTAAAATACAGTTTTAATCAAGGTTTAGCTTCCCTTTATACTGTACAGCTTCTCTATAGGTATGACATTGTGGAATTAGGCCTCCCAAGTAAGCTGGGGCTCTACTGAGTGCCATGGCAGCTCCACCATAGATGAGTAGAGGGTCATTATGACTTATGCAGCTCTCTGGCTGATCATGTGAGATGAAGGAACAGTAAAACTTTGAAGCCCCACAATATTGTCTCCAGGAAATGTGAACTTCAACCCTCACCTCCTATTGCAGCTGGTAGTGCAACTAGGGAATGCTGACTTCTCTTTTTTTTAACCCAGAATCTACCATCCAAGGCAGTCAGGTCAGCATTAAAGCAGACTTGGTAATATTAGCTAGTTGCTATAAAAGATGAATTGCACAACAAACAATGAACTACTAAGCACTGGTATGGCTCCCTGCTAGGAAACATGAGGGATAATGCTCAATCCTTCTAGGTTTACATTACCGAAAGCAGGGCTTGTGCTTGTCAAGCTATCTCAACGTCTAGTTCAGTACCCCCACATGACAGTCCATAGAAGTGTTTTTCGTGTACATGAATGCAGAGGCCTGGATTCCCCCAACAGGTGATAAATGTTATTACTGTATTTATCTTATCTAGCAGATTCCTGTTTAAGTCTATGGAGAAATCTATAGATAAAACCAGTGATACATGTGTCAACTGAAATGAAATGCAGGCTTTAACCAACTTTAAAAGTAATAGTTTACTAAAATGATACAACATGATAATCCTAAAAGAATGTATTGGCTCTTTACGGACATCACATAATCACTATTTGTATCAAATAGTTCAATTTTTTTTTTTTTTTTTAATTAAAAGAGGATTTTAGTCTTACCTGTTAAATGTACTGGTACCAGGGTGAGGCAACAGCTCCTCCCAGTGGGCTGGAACAATTCTCAAAGAAGTGCAGGGGTAGAGCCTCCCGCTCCTCCATATCAGGCTACCTCACTAAGCCCCACCCAGATAGATTTGAGAAAATAAACCTATCAAGTAAGATAGCAAGAAGGAAGAGAGGAAAACTCTTGTGAGCGATGAATCCAAAAAGGACTCCTACATCCAGCCACAGGAGACCCAGCATAGTCCCTTTCACTAAGTGGGAGACCTGTGAGTTATATGGACTAAAAGAAAAGGATTTAACAGGTAAGTCTAAAATCCTCTTTTCTCTGTCATTCAATATAACTCACAAGTACCATGGGGATGTACCAACATTGAGCTCCCCAGGGTGGGAAGAGAAGGAAAGGACCAAGTGCCGGTCCCACATGATATCTGAGTTCCCATGGGCTATCCAGGACACAGAACAGCCCAAACTAAGTGTCAACGGACACTGAATAATAATACACAGCACACAAGAACAAGAGCCAACAGGGCTCAAACAAGTAAAGAGCTATAAGGCACAGGAAAAATAAAGTCCTAGACAAGCAAAACTGCCTGTAGGACTTTCCTGCCAAAGCCAGAACATCCACACGCTAGTTTTTGGCAATGGTGTGCACAGAAGACCGAGTGGCCACCTTACACAGCTGTTCAGCAGAGGACTGATTCTTGCAGGCCCAGGAGGCCCCAACAGACCTGGTGGAGTGTGCTGTAATGCGAAAGGTAACAGGTTTCCCTCTGAGCTCACAAACCATGCGGATGGTAGACAATCAAGGATGCAACAGTCACCTTGGATGCAGAAAAACCAGCCCTAGGACCCTCAGGGACGACAAACAGAGCATCAGTCTTATGAACAAGCTCAGTACGTTGCACACAGAATTTAAGGCAGAACACCACATCCAACAAGTGTAGATCCCAATCCTTGTTAGATTTAGGGTCAAGACAAAAGGAAGGCACAACAATCTCCTGATTGATGTGGAACTCAGAGACCACCTTAGGAAGAAATTCCTGGGAGGTACAGAGGACAGCCTTATCCTTGTGAAACACCAGGAAAGGCGGTTTGCAGGACAAAGCCTGCAGCTCAGCAACTCTGTGGACAGAGACCACAGCCAAAAGAAAGGCCATCTTCCACGTCAGAAGACGTAGCGGAATGGTTGCCAAAGACTCAAAGTGAGGCCGCTGCAAGACATCCAAGACCAGATTAAGGCCCCACTGGGGTGTGAGAGCCTTATAAGCAGGGAAAGCATGAGCTATACCCTGAAAAAAGACTTTGACATCCAGCAACATGGCAATACATCTCTGTTAAAAGACAGAGAGAGCGGAGGTCTTGACCTTCAAGGAACTAAGGCTAAGGCCCTTGTTCACACCATACTGCAAAAAAGACAAGATGGACAGGAGATCAAACTCCTGTGAGGACAGATCCGGTCCACACACCAACAATGAAAGGTAGACCAAACCCTGGCTTGGATCATGGTGGACACCACCTCAGGAGAAAAGCTCTTCCCCCTAAAGATGGAGGCTTCAACAGCCATGCCGTCAAATCCAGACTATTCACGTCCTCTCTCCAGAGATAACCCTGGAGAAGGAGATCCGGTCTGTGTGGCAGAGGAAACAGATCCTGAGCAGACAACACCAACAGTTCTGAAAACCAAGTTTGCCTGGTCCAATAAGGAGCAGTCAGTATGACCGATGTACCATCCATCCGAATCTTTCTTGACACTCTGGAGATGAGAGGAAGAGAAGGAAAAACGTAGAGTAGATGAAAACGACAAGGAATGGACAAGGCTTCCGCTGCAAATGCCAGAGGATCTCCCCAGCAAGAGCAAAACATCTGAACCTTCCTGTGGTCCCTGGTAGCCATCAGTTCTATCCAAGGCCACCCCCATTTTTGGACCAATAGGTTGAAGACCTCCGGATAGAGCTCCCACTCCCTGGGATCCACCGTCTGGTGACTGAGATAGTCAACTGGAGCTTTCTCTACTCTTGGAACGTGCACGGCGGAGATGGCAGGAACGTGTTCTTCTGCCCAGGCCAAAATAGCCTTGACCTCTAACCAAGTGGAAGAGCTTCTTGTGCTTGTTGATGTAAGCCACTGCCATGACATTGTCTGATTGGAAGTGGACTGGACAGCCCCTCAATGGAGAGGACCAGTACACCAGAGCCTGGAGAAGAGCTCTGAGCTCCAGAATGTTGATGGGTAGGAGAGTCTCCTCTGAATCCCACCGACCGTTAACCCCCAGGTGACCCAGGACAGCTCCCCAGCTATAAAGGCTGGTGTCCATCATCACCAAGATCCAGTACTGGACAACAAAGGGTTTCCCCTTCTTCAGGTTTGAGCTGTCCAACCACCAGAGGAGGTCCTGTCTCACTTCCTGGGGAAGAGAGACCAGACAATGTAAGAGTTCTGGATTCCCCCGGTAAGCCCCGATAGTGAACCTCTGATGCTCCCTGATGTGTGCACCAGGCACCGCCTCCATGGTAGATATCATCTTGCCCACAAGGGATGAGAACTTGTGTACCAGGGCTGAGGTCCACTCCAGAACACGGGGTACCTTGTTCGTGATCTGCTGAACAGAATCCTCTATCAGACAGACCATGCCCTGACAGGTATCGAACTGGAGACCCAGGAAAACCAGGTCCTGAGAAGGAAATGGGGCAGATTTGTCCATGTTCAGAATCCACCCATGCTGTGAAGGATCTGAGCACATTCCTGGACCTGATGATCCAGAAGATGCCTGGAAGGAGACTTCAGCAGACTTCTGTCCATGTAGAGAGTCACCTGAATCCTCTTGGTGTGCAGGAAGAAATCAAGGCTCCCAATACACTTGCAAACAACTGAAGAGCAGTGGTGAGCCCAAAGGAAGGAGAAGTAAATTGGAAGTGTCCAGACTGCAAACAATTCTGAGATAATTCTGACTGCCCAGATGAACTGGAACATGCAGGTAAGCATCCTGCAGATCCAGAGAGGCCTGAAATTCCCCTGGACACATCTCTTGGATGACAGCGCTCAAAGACTCCATCTTGTAGTGAGTATGGGCCACAAAAGAGTTGAGGTCCTTAAGGTCCAGGATAGGGTCACTACTGCCATCCTTCTTGGGAACTACAAAGAGGTTTGAGTAGAAACCTAAACCTCTCTCTTGCAGAGGAACTGGAGTCAGGACTCCCTTGTCCAAGAGAGTATGCACCGCCGATTGAAAAGATTTAACTTTTCTTGACCCAGAGGGGAACGAGAAAGGAAGAATCTGAAGGTAGGAAGGGATACAAAGGGAATCCTTTAGCTTCCTGAAACCACCTGTAATACCCACTGATCCACAACAGAGACTGACGAAATGACTGAAAAATGCTGTAGACAACCACCCACAGGGAGATGCGGACTAGGGTTTGGCGAGTCATGCCAAAAAATGTTTGGTGGTGGAGTGCTTGAACCTCCACTGCTGCCTGGACTTGGGGGTGGAGCACGGGGTGTTGGCCTGAGATGCAGCCGGACTCTGCCCTTGTGTTTCTCTTTGCTGGGGACAAAAAGGACGCTGCTGCTTCTGCCAGATTAGGGCGTTAGGGAACCTGAGGTAACAACGTGCTCTTACCCCCAGTGGACTCACTGATGATATTCTTCAGTTCAGGCCAAAAAAAGAGATGTACCCTGAAAAGGGAGAGAAATTAGTAATTTCTTATTCTTAAGCCACAGAGTGAGTCTGGCAGCCACAGAAAAGACAAAAGCCTTATCCTCAAGCCTGACAGTATCAAACAGGGCATCAGTCACATAGTTCTGAGCCTCAGATATGTTGGCCAAAAATTGCCAAAAGGTCCTCCTTAGGGGCACCTTTGTGGACAGTGTCAGTAAGCTGTTCAGTCCAAACAGCAATGGCTCTAGTAACCCACACAGAAGCCAAGGTAGGCCTTAAAGAAGCACCTATGACAGCGACGGTAGACTTCAGGATAGCCTCCAGCTTCCTATTCGTTAAATCCTTAAGTGCCGTAGCATCTGGTAAGGGCAAGGCAGTGGTTTAGACAGACTGGAAATAGGGGGATCAATCTGAGGAGGTGTAACCCACTGAGCCAAAGCTGCATCAGAGAAGGGGTACAGCTTAGGGAATATCTTAAAGAAAGCAAGATGCTTGTCCTGAGTCTTCCACTCATCCATGATAACCTGATCCAGAGTGGGATTAGGCGTAAATACAGTACAGGACTTCTTGCATCTTTGAAAGACGTTAGAAGTAGACTGTCTCTACAGGTTAACAGGAATGTGTAGAGTAGTCAAAACCACCTTGATGAGACCCTCAGCAAAGGGTTCAGGGTCAGCCTCAAAAAGGTGAAATTTACTCACCGATATTTTGTTTTCCTCTGTGTCCTTCCACTGCAATGTACTGTGGGAATTGGCTCCGCCCTCCAGCTGGTAGGACCAATCAAAAATTAAATAAAGCTGCCTGAATCCCATGCCTGCTCAGTTATTCCCCGTTAACCAAGCTGAAACAGACAAAGAAATGATTAGATATAGACAGCTAAATACTATAGTCAGAAAAATATAGATATCCTAATTATCCATAGACTATAATAAGAGTCTAAGACTCAACTCCATATATAACCAATATATATTATATATATATATCTACATATCAGTAGAGGAACGATACAACCACCTTACCAGATAAGAAGAAAGGGTGGGTTGCAGTGGAAGGACACAGAGGAAAACAAAATATTGGTGAGTAAATTTCACCTTTTCCTCTGTGTCCAATCCACAGCAATGTACTGTGGGACTTACCAGAGCAGTTCCCCAGTAAAGGGTGGGGAATTTAGTTAGAGACAGGAATGGCTGCTTCCAGCACCTTCCTGCCAAACCTAGCATCTACCGATGCCTGAATGTCCAGTTTATAATGTTTAATAAAGGTGGACAAAGACGACCAAGTTGCTGCCTTGCAAATGTCTTCTGGCGTGGCTATAGCCTTCTGTGCCCAGGAAGTGGCAACAGCTCTTGTTGAATGCGCCTTGATTCCTCCTGGAGGCTGTACCCCAGCAGATTCATAAGCTAGGGCAATACCTTGTTTTATCCACCTGGAGATGGAGGCTTTAGAAGCCCCAGTCCCTTTAAATTTTCCTGCAAAATGCACGAAAAGAGATTTATCCTTCCTGAATACTTTTGTTCTGTCAAGATAAATCCTCAAGCATCTTACCAGATCCAGATTATGGAAATTCTTCTCCTTGTTGTTAGAAGGATTAGAACAAAAAGAAGGCAAAATAATCCCTTGATTAAGATGGAAACTAGATACTACCTTGGATCTAAATGATGGTCTAGGACGCATAACCACCTTATCTTGATGAAAAATAGTATACGGGGGTTCGCATAACAGAGCCTGAAGTTCTCCTACCCTGCGTGCAGATGTAACTGCTGTAAGCAGGACAGATTTTAACGTGAGATACTTTAGAGAAATAGCTTCCAGGGGCTCAAAATATTTATGAGAACAAAATTGGTTAAGGACCAGGTTCAAATCCCATGGAGGGATAACATCTCTAATTGTAGGTTTGATTTTAGAAATAGCTGACATATATCTTCTAAATACATATTGTTCTGCAAAGGGAGATGCTAAAACTGCCGATAATGCAGACAGTTGGACCTTCAAAGAAGCTGGTTTCAAGCCTTTTTTGAATCCTTCCTGAAGAAAATCCAGAATGCGTCCTGATGAAATATCTTTTCTGTCCAAGTTCTGTTGGATGCACCATTTTCTGAAAACTGCCCAAATCCTGTAGTAGATCTTGGAAGTTGAAGGGCGTCTACCAGACAGGATGGTTTGGATTACTGCATCTGACAGGCCTTTCAGTCTCAGAGACTGCCACTCAGCCTCCATGCCGTCAGCTTCCAAAATGCTGGATCTGGATGAACAATAGGGCCCTGAGACATCAATTGAGGGATCAGTGGTAACGTGATGGGGTCCCTGATGGACATCCTCAGAAGGTCTGCATACCATACCCTCCTGGGCCAGTCTGGAGCAATCAGGATTACCTGTGCTTTGTCTCTCCGGATCTTCTGTAGCACCTCTGTTAACAGGGGGACTGGTGGAAACAGGTATGCTAGATGAAATTTCCACCTGAAAAGGAGAGCGTCCTGCCCCATTGCTTTGTTGGACTTCCACCTGGAAAAGAACCTCTGGCACTTGGTGTTGGATTCTGATGCCATGAGGTCTATTGTGGGTAAGCCCCACCGAGCTATGATGTCCTGGTACACTTCTTTGTTTAGAGACCACTCGTTTTGGTCTATCTGAAACCTGCTTAGGAAGTCTGCTTGAGTGTTGAGCTTCCCTGAGAGGTGAGTTGCTTTTAAGGTTATCTGTCGTGATTCTGCCCAAAGAAGAATTTTGATTGCTAATTTGTTGAGAGACAGGCTCCTTGTTCCTCCTTGGTTCATCAGATATTGTACTGCTGCCGTGTTGTCTGACCGTATCAGCACAAACTTTCCTCTGAGATCCTTTTCCAGAGATCTGAGTGTGTTCCACACAGCCTGTAGTTCTAACAGATTTATGTGACTTTTTGACTGTGCCAGGGACCAACATCCCTGAGCTATCTTTGATTCCCAGACACCTCCCCAGCCTTTTAGACTGGCATCTGTGGTCACTGTCTGCCAAGATATTTCTCTCAAAGTTCTCCCTTGGCGAAGGTTTTGAGGCTGGCACCACCACTTTAACTCTTTCCGGGTGTCCGCAGCAATAGGAATTTTTAACCAGATGTTTGCTGGATTCCTTTTGAAGTACCTGAGATAATTGATCTGAGTACAGCGACTGTGGGCCCTCGCCCAAGGAATTATGGGGTGAGCTGATGATAGGTTCCCCAGAAGGCGAGAGAACTCCTTTGCTGTTTGTTGACGATGCTCCAGGAATTTTGACACTCTTTTTTGCAGTCGACTCTGTCTGTCCTGTGAAAGAGTTACTAGATCCCTTCTGGTGTTGAATAGTATGCCCAGAAAAAGGAGTTCTTGGACTGGCTGTAGCTGGCTCTTTTGAAAGTTTATCAGCCAACCTAGCTGTTGAAGCAGCTCTAGACACAAAGCTGTGCTTTTTCTTGACTTCTCTTCTGATTCCTCCACAATCAGAATGTCGTCCAGATAAGGAAGAACTTTTATCTGCTGAATTCTGAGAGAGGCCATGGCCACTGCAAGCACTTTTGTGAAGACTCTGGGGGCTGAAGCTAGCCCGAAGGGCAGCACCCTGTATTGAAAGTGAGTGTGAAAAATCTGAAACCTGAGAAATCTTCTGTGAACAGGATGAACTGGAATATGATAATATGCGTCCCTCAGATCTATTCTTGTGAGAAATGCCTGAGGGAAAACCATCTTTATTGCGGTTTGTATGGTTTCCATCTTGAACTTTTGCAGTTTTAGATGAGCATTGATCTTTTTTAAGTTTAAGATAAGGCGTGACTCCCCTGAAGGTTTCGGAACAGCAAAAATTGTAGAATAAATTCCACGGAATTCTTCGCTCTTGGGAACTTTCTCTATTATATTGTTCTTCAATAGGGCAAAGAGCTCCTTCTTTATTGCTGCCGATGTTGTCTGATTCCGAATTCTGGAAGAGCAAAAATGATTGACCTGAGGGACAGTTTTGAATTCCAAGTAGTACCCCATCTGGATTATCTGACGCACCCATTTGTCTGAACTGATCTTGAACCATGCGTCCTTGAAGGACTCCAGTCTGCCCCCTACTGGAGTCCCTGATGGGGTGACTACAATCTCATTGCTGGTTTTGCTGGAACCTAGGTCTCTTCTGGAACTCCTTTTTTGTTCCAAACTTAGGTCCCTGGGATGATCCACCTTGTCTTTGATCATATGTACGGCCGGGTCTGTATCTTCTTGCTTCACGAAATGACTGTTTTCTAGTAGAGGATCTTCTAGGGGATGCTGCTTTGGACTTACGCTGTTGCGGGAGAAACTGGCTCTTGCCACCTGAGGACTGGCGAATCATATCTTCCAACTGACTACCAAATAATTTGTTGCCTGTAAAAGGAAGTGAAACAAGCCTATTTTTTGATGTGGCGTCCGCTTCCCAAGACTTTATCCAGATAGCCCTTCTA
Organism: Rhinophrynus dorsalis; assembly: GCA_037306005.1. NCBI lineage: Eukaryota > Metazoa > Chordata > Amphibia > Anura > Rhinophrynidae > Rhinophrynus > Rhinophrynus dorsalis. Next base: position 452,273,750 of record CM074720.1, on the reverse strand, counting down.
GTTGTAATGGATAGGGCTGATGATTTTGCCAGCCCCCTAATGTTGTCCAGAGAGGCGTCACAAGAGAAGTTTAAAGCATCCTTGATAGGACCCAATTCTTTCAACAATCTGGACCTGGATACTGAAGAATCCAATTTTTCTTCAAAGTCAGTTAACCAGATACGTAGTGTTCTGAACACACAAGCCATGGCTGTAGCAGTCTTGAGGGTTTGTCCTATCACTGAGAACTGTTTCTTTAGGGCCGAGTCAGCTCTTCTGTCCATCGGATCTTTAAGAGATGTTCCTTCCTCTAACAAAAGTGCCGTTCTTTTGGAGATCTGGGCCACAGCAGCGTCCACCTTGGGAGGAGAAATCCATGCAGCCGTGTCTTCATCAGTAAAGGGATACATCCGTTGCATGCGTCTAGTGTTTTGTAGGTGCTTATCTCCCAATTTCCATTCATTTGTAACCATATCTTTGATTGAGCTGTGAACAGGAAATGAAGGAGACTCCTTCTTGTAACCTATGAAGGCCGCATCCATCACATTTAATTCTTTGTGGGTGTCAGTTAAACCAAGGGTTTTTCTTAAAGCTTTAACTAACCCATCCACTTTATCAATACTGAAAGTACCCTGATCTTCTTGGATTTCACCTTCTTCAGTAGAAGACGGAGCAGAGTCTACATCCATCAAACTGGTATCATCTTCCTCCAGCATGTATGATGTACCCTCCTGAGGATCAGATTGTCTATGCCTTTTCCTTGAAGTCTCTTGCATAGATGAAAATGTTTCTTGCATAGATGACTTCATCCAGCTCAAAAATTCAGTGAATTGAGCTGGAACTTCTGAAGAGGATATTTTCTTTAGGCAATCATCACATAACTTTGAATTGTCAGCAGCAGGGATTTTACCCTCACATCCTGCACAAGCTTTTAACTTTACAGCAGGTCTATCTTCCTTGGGAGGTTCTACAGGTTTTTTGTCACCTTTCCCTTCCTTAGACATGATAGTAACTATTATGCAGAAAGATCTACAGTATAGCAACAAAAAGAGTTTAAATACATCTATATATATGCTATATAAGGATTAAACTTACTGCCCATAGTGTGTGCCCGTCCTCTTCAAGCCGCCCGCCAGTTTGAGCTTCCTTGCGTTCCACCTTGGAACGCATCGCGATCACTTCCGGTTTCCGCTTCCTGCTGGCTCAGGTAAAAAACGTGTTCGTCGGCTGGCGCCTCCGTTTGGCGCGTGGATGGAGGCAGCACTGAGGACTTGCACCGGGCATCAGGTACAGCATGTCACACCGCTTAGGAGCGGGACAGATAGCGAACCTGCACATAACGATTCGGGCTATGATCCTCACTGCATGGGATCTAGCCTCAGTTGTATCTAGCCTATAGGGCTGAAAGTAAATGTAGTCTGCGTTAACAGGCAAACTACATGACAGAAATAAAAATAATAAATTCTTGCAGGAGAAAAACTCCTTCCGTCCTCCAGCTTGGTAGGACCAAAATAACTGAGCAGGCATGGGATTCAGGCAGCTTTATTTAATTTTTGATTGGTCCTACCAGCTGGAGGGCGGAGCCAATTCCCACAGTACATTGCTGTGGATTGGACACAGAGGAAAAAGGGGTTACCTAAAGTATGGGAAGCAGCCCCTTCTACACACTTTCCATCCCCAGACTCTTCAAATGAATCCTCCTCAGAGGAATCAGAGAGGTCAGGAATACCAGGGGGCCTTAGGAGCCACAAAGCTGAATGAAGTGGGGGGCTTTCAAGACTGAAGAACCCCCTGAAGTGAAAGAGGAAACTGTGCCATAGAGGACTTTAAATCTTTGCCCTAATGTGGCTCTTGTTCATGGCTGGAGGGCCCTGGGGAGAAGCAGGGGCCACAGAGCATGAGGGACATAAGTGACTCAAGTACTCACTGGGAAGCCCAGCTTGGCATGAGTAACAAAAAGCAAGGGAGGTCAAAGATGCCCCTGAGTCCTTAGCCTTAGGCCTAACCCCAATGTCCCTTTTGATCTGCCATCCTAACAGGAGAAGTGTCTTACAGTAACAGGGAACTAAATATTGTCACCCAGATTAATAAAATCACCCCAGAAAGCATAAAAATGTACTTATCTGGCGAATAGTTAACGTGAGGAGGAGAGCAAAGGAATCCAAGCCCTGTGTAGGATACTCAGAATAAGAGAGAAAAAAATGGCATGCGAACTGTAATAGCTGATATCTCCTCCCATCTACTTCCTGGGCTAGGCTTTAAAGGGGAACTGAGCCAATTTCCAGTTGCCCTTGAGTTGTTGTTCAACACAGTTCTTTTCCCTTGGGCTCTGTGTATGACCGCATGTCTGACCACCCATCCTGGTGCTGACCTGTAGCTCTGTCTGGCTATTCTCCTGCCTACTCCCTGTGTATAGCGGACACCCAGTATGGTGCAGACCTGTGGCTCTGGCTGACTACCTGTACTTTGTATGACCCGGCTCATCTGACCATCCATCCTGGTGCTGACCTGTGGCTCTGTCTGACTATACTCCTGTAGTAGATACCCAATCTGGTGCGGACCTGTGGCTCTGTTTAAGATTGACATTTCGGTTTCACTGATTGAGACTGGGTTCTCTCCCCGTTGCTTTCCCTATGGGAGTTTTCCTTCTTCGGACTGACGGAAGGCTTGCATCAGTATTAGCTCCCTATCCGCTACCACCTTTGAGAGATTCCTCGGCCTACCCACTGACTGCAGCTGTGAGTCAGGTTGTCTATTGCTGCGTCCCTGTGTGCATTTCATTATACAGAGACTACAGTGGCGTGTGCCTGTCTCTGGTAGAGGCTCCCTCATTTAGGCAGACTCATATTCCTGATAGAGTTGCTGACCTCTAGTGGGACCTCTACTGCTTCTCCATGATTATTGCCTGTTTGTTATTCTTTGTTACTGTGATTACTCTTATTGTATTTATTTAATAAATTGTTACTTTTACTATACCGTTCTGACTCCTGAATTATTCTTGGGAAACCGTGACAGTAGTTTCTCTCATGAAAGTACCCCAAAAACAGAACCCGATCCACCCAGGCACCCCCAAGACACTGAGGACATGAACCTGTGTGTAGGACAAGCGGAGACAAGAAGAATAAACCCTCTCTCAACTCGGTACATGGAGCGGTTGCAGAGATATGTTCCAAAGCAGTCTGTCCCATAGAAGTCAATGAAGCAATTGCGGCTATGCGGTAAAGCACCCTCTTAAAGATGTGGAATTCAAATAAACTAAAAATCGTTAAAAGGGAATAACAAATCCCCAACACATATAGAATATGTAATAAGCAATAAAAACTCATAAATCCTAAAGAAAAATGAAAAGTCCCTCAACACTATGAGCATGGGTGGGAAGGGGTTTTAAAAAAACAAACAAACAAAAAAAAAAAAAACAACAAAAAAACAAACACAAAAACAGCCCAAAATGCTCCAAAGAACAGCAAACAGTTACCCAACATGAGTGCAGGAGTTTTAAGGAGCTCCAGACAGACCCTTGTGCGGAGGGGAACTGTGGGACACTCTCTCTGGAGAGAGAGACATGGGTTACATGATTCTCTCCCAGGGTTGCAAAGGGTCCACAACAGCATCTGATAACTGTATAATCCTCCAGGTGAAGCCAGTAATAGTAATCTTCCTAATGGGGTAATGTGGACACCACATAGCTAAGGAAAAATAACAAAATAACTTAAAACTAAGCAAAACTGTTCTCAGCCTTCTAACCAGGATCTTGGAAAAAAAAAATCTATCTGGGTGGGGCTTAATGAGGTAGCATGATATGGAGGAGGGGGAGGCTCCACCATGCACTTTTCTGAGAATTGTTCCAGCCCACTGGGAGGAGCTGTTGCTTCCCCATGGTATCTGTGAGCTATATTGGATGACCACAGTATTAATAATTTTAAAGCTGGATAAAGCACTGTGAAACACTCAGAACACAACTCAGCTTCCACAGTCAAATGTTACAAAACTGCTACAACTCAGGTGTCCACACTTTTCTCCTCAAGAGCCAGACTTGAGAAAAGAACCATGAATTGAGGGCCAAATATCCTCCTTTATAATAATTTGCTAATGTATGTTTGTCAGAAACTGTCATGCGCAGTACAGACGGCTGTGTGTTCTGCAGTCATGCGCAGTACAGACTGCCCTCGCCGCGGCTGATAATGCAGACAGGACTATGGTCTGATTTCGGAGCTCCCCGCCCCATTATCAGCCGCGGCGCGGGCAGTCTCTGCTGCACATGACTTCACCGTGGCTGTTGCTGCCTGGCACTGTGGCCCGTGTACACGCGCTGTTAAACTCATTTCTAAATAATGCAATGGTACTAAGACAAACATGCAAAATTAGGTTATACGATTATTATATGCAATCCAAAGGTTAATGAGCTATCTGTCTTTTTGCTGCTTAAAGGGATACTAATACTTCATTTTATTTTGTAGGCATTAAAAAAAACATTAAGAACGATATAAGTCTCATCACCTTTATGGTTTGAGAGATAGTCACAAGCAAAGTTTCCCCTCACTGACCAAAACGGTCAAGTCTGCCATCTAACTGTAAGATTTGGAATCCGTTCTGTGGACTGGCCGTGGCTCTACAGCAGAGCCGAGATCGCGAGATATAAGAAGAACTACTTCATTCGAATAGTCTACAAAGTTTGCCTTGTTTGCAAGCACACTTTTTAGACCCTTCCAATAAAATAGTTATTTTTATATCTTGCAATCTCAGCTCTACTGAAGAGCCACTGGTTAATTTGCAGACCAGATTCTAAATCTGACAGCTAGATGGCAGACTTTACCATTTTGGTCAGTGAGGGGAATCTTTGCTTGTGAATATCTCTCAAGAGACTTATATCGTTCTTCATGTTTTTTTAATGCCTACAAAAAAAAAAAAAAAATAAAGATAAAATGAAGTATTACTATCCCTTTAAGGTTATGTACTAACATGTGCTTGATTATCAATGATAAGGTAAGGAGTCTTATATTTCACAGAAGGTCCCATTTTAAAAAATCTTTTCCTGATGGGACTGCTTGGACACGTCAGCGGGCCACAAATGGCACCTGGGCTTTAGTCTGCCCAGTGATATAAAAGGAAAACCTGGTTGATCACATGTACAAAAAAAACATGGAAAATTCTGGGGGTAAACCAACTACACCAACAGGAAAAAAAATAACTTCTTCATTGATTTAAATCAGGCTTCTACATTGCAGACCACTCTAGCTTTCAAGGGAGCAAAAGCCCCATGTCGACCAAAGGATATTTTAGGAATTCTTAAGCATTCCATTAGCTGTACATGGTTTGTCCCAGATTTGCTCCAGTTTTTATTTGTACATATGGCCTGGTGTGCACTGCTTCCTGTCCCATAGGTACAATAAAATCACAATAAGAGTTCTACATCAGTGGTTCTTAACCTATGCCCTCAGTGGCCACTAACAGGCCAGGATTTGAGAATTTCCTTTTCAGAGCACAGGTGAGTTAATCAATGACTGAGCCTCTGATCAACACACTTGTGTTCTAGCAGGGAAATTCCTAAGTCCTGGCCTGTTAATGGCCACTGACGGCACGGGTTGAGAACCCTTGTTCTAGATTATACCAAGTATTGCAATATTTATTTAAAGGCTTATAAAGCAGAATTAGCAAGAACATACTAACCTCCTTATCATCATCCCTGGATTTAGCAGACCACACAAACCCAAATGCACCCTTCCCTAGAGGAGATAGCGTTTGGTATTGCTGGGCGTATTCCCCATCACAGGCACCCAGAGTCTGAAGATCCTGTAACTCTGTGCAGTATCCTGCACTTGCGCTGCTACGGATCAGCTGTTACATGGAGAGATAAAAGATAAAACGCATTGAAAACACGTACAATGTACTTTTTGGACAGATTTTTCACTTATTCCATTAAAAAAGTAGGCCTTCACCACCATTTGTACTGGTATGTACGAGGGTATTGCCAGTGATGTCGAATACTTAAAGAGATAGTAATATGCATGTAACAAAATGCAGCTCTGATTCTTCTTTCTGCTATTTGCACCACACAGCGCTGTATTTCAGTACTATCAGGCTTGTAGTTCACCAGCAAATAAATGAGAAAGGATCCCCCTCCCACCCCTTTTAGCCGCCTCCCATCAGTTGTGTAATCCGGTCCTGGAACTGGACGAATCGCAGTGAGGGACAATCTTCAAGCAGTAAATATAAGAAAAACCATGTTCCCCTTAACAAAAGAGGGCAGGATTTTCCTTATGCTTACTGAAGATTGTCCCTCACTATGCTCCATTGGACCAGCTTGGAGAGGCAGAGTGACACAGGTGAACTGCCGGGAGGTTGATCCTTTCTCATTCAATTGCGGTTGAACTACAAGCCTGATAGTATTGAAATATAGTGCTAAGTGGGACAAATACTATAAAGAAGAATTGGAGCTGCATTTTGTTACAAGTATTACTATCCCTGTAAGATTCTGCAAAATCCTTTGACTGTGACACACAGCAGTGTCCTACATAAATTATAAAGGATAGAAAACTGGTTAAATGATAGACTGCTGAGAGGTGCTGTAAATAGAACACATTCAAGTTGGTCTAAATTTGTACTTAGAGTGTCACAAGGTCCAATTATGGGTTGAAATTCTTTCATTTGTTTTCTAATGATCTTAAAGTAAGTAATGAAACTAGTCTCTCAGTTTTTGCTGAGGACATTGAACTGTATAAGCAAATGCACACTAAGAAGGATGTTATTTTTGACAGAAAGATTTGGATAAATTAAGCAAAAGGAAGGAAAGGTGGCAGATGATGTATAGTATAGATACATGTAAGGTTATGCCTTTGGGCTGCAGAAGAAGAAGAAAAGGGGGGGGAGCATTGTATAGATACACTAAATGGGTAACTAATTGGGGTATATTACACACACACACACACACACACCTGTATGGACTAAGTGAAAAGGATTTAACAGGTAAGACTAAAATCCTATTTTCACTGTCGTCCAATACAGGTCACTGGTACAATGGGATGTACAAACATTGAGCTTTCCCAGAGGCGGGAAGTAAGGCAAGGACCAGGCGCAAGGCCCAAAGTCACCAGAACTGCTATGAACCAATTAATCATAGAGCCCAACAACAGAAGTGTCAACGGACACCAACCAGGGGGGAAAAACAAACCCCCCGAACTAACACGGCACACAGAACTAGAGCCAACAGGGCTCAACAGCAAAGAAGCACTTAGAACCACAGAGTAGAAGTCCTAAACAGGCAAGACTGCCTCCAGGACCTTCCTCCCAAATCTGGCATCAGCCAAGGCCAGTACATCAACACGATAGTGCTTCGAGAATGTGTGCATGGAGGACCAAGTGGCTGCTCTGCACAGTTGATCAGCAGACGCCTGATTCTTGTAGGCCCAAGAGGCCCCAATTGATCTGGTGGAATGAGCAGTAACCCTGAAGGGAACATGCTTATTCCGCAGTTTATAGGCTTCATGAATGGTAGATTTTATCCAAGAGGCAATAGTTACCTTGGATGCCGGTCTCCCTGCCCTAGGCCCCTCAGGAATGACGAACAGGGCGTCAGACTTCCTGATAGACTCAGTGCGATGAACATAAAATTTAAGACAATGCACAACATCCAACAAATGGAGATCTCTTTCCTTGTCAGAGGAAGGGTTAGGGCAGAAAGAGGGAACCACAATCTCCTGATTGATGTGAAATTCAGAGACAACCTTGGGTAAAAACTCCTTGGAAGTGCGAAGCACTGCCTTATCCTTGTGAAACACCAAGTAAGGAGGTTTACAAGACAGAGCTTGCAACTCTGCTTCCCGGCGAACTGAGACAATAGCCAAAAGGAAGGCCATTTTCCAGGTCAAGAGACGCAAAGGAATAGAAGCCAAGGATTCAAACGGGGGTCTCTGGAGAACCCCCAGCACCAAATTGAGGTCCCACTGGGGAGTAGGACTCTTGAAGGCAGGCCGAACATGAGCCACACCTTGGAAGAAAACTTTAACATCAGGAAGAATAGCAATCCGTTCCTGGAAAAACACAGACAAAGCTGAAGTCTGAACCTTGAGAGAACTCAGGCTGAGTCCCTTCTCAACCCCAACATGCAATAAAGCCAGGACCGTGGGAAGATGGAAATCAAGAGATAGATCCTTATCAGTACACCATGCCACAAAGGTGGACCATATGCGAGGATAGATCTTGGAAGACACAGGCTTGCGAGCTCTAAGCATCGTGGACACCACTGAAGAGGAAAACCCTTTCTTCTTTAAAATTGAGGATTCAACCTCCAAGCCATCAAATGGAGATGCTGAACATCCTCCTTCCACAGCTATCCCTGAAGAAGTAGATCTGGACGGGCAGGAAGCGGAAAGGGATCCGCCACAGACATGGCTAGCAGTTCCGGATACCAGGACTGACGAGGCCAATTTGGAGTGATTAGGATGACAGGACAACGCTCCATCTTCAGCTTCTGGATGACTCTGATCAACAGAGGGAGAGGAGGGAAGATGTACGCCAGAGGGAACTCCCACGGGATTGACAAAGCATCCACTGCTAGAGCAAGAGGGTCCCTCCACCGAGAGCAAAACCCTGGAACCTTTCTGTTGTGTCTGGTAGCCATCAGATCCACTACAGGCACCCCCCACATCTGGGTTAGAAGGTGAAACACCTCTGGATGAAGCGCCCACTCTCCGATGTCAACTGTGTGACGACTGAGAGTCTGCCATGACGTTGTCTACGCCTGGAATGTGTACTGCTGAGATGACGGGCACATGAGCTTCCACCCAAGATAAGATGGCCTTGACCTCTACCCAAGCGGTGAGACTTCTTGTGCCGCCTTGTCTGCTGATGTAGGCCACTGCGGTGGCGTTGTCGGACTCCACTCTGACTGGACAACCTTCCAGCTGAGATTCCCAGTGCCTCAGGGCAAGAAAGATGGCACGAAGTTCCAAAACATTGATGGAGAGAAGAGATTCCTCCAGTCCCCATTTCCCCTGAGCACTGAAACGACCCAACACAGCCCCCCATTCCCGCAGGCTGGCGTCCGTCGTGACTGTGGTCCAATGAGGAACCTGAAAGGACCTCCCTTTCAGGAGATGAGACAGGTCCAACCACCATTCCAGGCTCAACTCGACATGAGGAGGCAGAGATACTGACAGATGCTGATGATCTGGATGAGTCCTGCACGTCTGGATCACAAACCTCTGAAGTTCCCTGGTGTGTGCCATGGCAAATGGCACTGCCTCTATCGTGGAAATAAACTTCCCCACCAGAGAGGTCAACTTCGGTACTGGAACCCTGTCTAGCTCTAAGATCTTGGACACCCGGATAGCTATCTGATGAGCTACTTCCTCCGGCAAAAACACCATGCTCTGCTGAGTGTCGAACAGCAGACCCAAGAAAAGGAGCTGTTGAGATGGGACTAAGTCTGACTTGTCCAGATTCACAATCCAGCCGTGGCGATTGAGTGTTTGTATACACGACTGCAGCTGCTGGCGGAGGACCTCCGCAGATGAGGCTTTCAGGAGCAGATCGTCCATGTAGGGAGTCAGCCTGACTCCATCTCGATGAAGCACAGCTATCAAAGCTCCCAATACCCTCTGAAAGACCTGAGGAGCTGAAGTCAGACCAAAGGGAAGAGCTGAAAACTGAAAGTGGCCTTTGTGACAGGCAAATCTGAGATACCGTCTGCTCTCTGGATGAATAGGGATGTGAAGGTATGCATCCTGAAGGTCCAGGGAGGCAAGGAACTCCCCTGGAGACATTGCTGCTATCAAAGAAAGCAGAGATTCCTGATGAAAGTGGGAACTCACAACAAAGGAATTGAGATCCTTGAGATCCAAAATAGGATGAGCCCCTCCGTCCTTTTTGGCCACAACGAACAGGTTGGAATAGAATCCTGAACCTGTGTCCTCTGGTGGAACCAGTTCCAGGACCTCTTTGTCCAAAAGATCCTGAATAGCGTCGTCGAAGAGACATCTTTTTGTAGGCTCCTGAGAAGGATGAGTAAAATGGAACCGAAAAGGAGGAAGGGAAGAGAAAGGGATCCTGTATCCCTCTGATACCACCTGAACAACCCAAGGGTCCGCCACTGACTCCTCCCAAACCCGGCGAAAGATGTGGAGACGTCCACCTACAGCCGGATGCGGACCCGGGTTCGGCGAGTCATGCCGAAGCAGTCTTGGAGGTCTTGGCCTTGGGGGCAACTTTGGGCTTCCAGGACTGTTTGGGCTTGGAGGAGAAGCGCATGGAGGACGGACCTGCCTGGGACGTGGAGCGTGTCTCAGTTTGGAAGGAACGAAAGGACCGATTGCGTTTGGCTGGAAATTTCTTCTTGAAGACTGATGGAAGAAGAGTACTTTTGCCACCAGTAGCCTCACTAATCATCTCCTTAAGTTCAGATCCAAACAGTAAGGTCCCCTGAAAGGGTAAAGAAAGCAAAGCTTTCTTAGAAGCAGTGTCAGCAGACCAAATTTTCAGCCAAAGAGCACGTCTAGCCACCACAGAGGAAGTAGAGGCCCTTGCCATCATGCGCACAGCATCAAAAGCAGCTTCAGAAACATAATTTTGAGCTTCTGATATATTAGCAAGAAGCTGTAACTGCTCAGACACTGGTGCATCCTGGCGAACCGCCTCAGTCAGTTGTTCAGTCCAGGCCGCAATAGCCCTATTAACCCACGCCACTGCAAAGGTTGGACGCATGGCAGTGCCAATAGAGGCAAAAATGGATTTAAGACAAATCTCTAACTTTTTGTCCGTCCAATCCTGCAGGGCAGAGGCATCTGATACAGCTAAGGCAGTAGATTTGGATAACCTAGAAATAGGAGCATCCACTTTGGGAGGATGAACCCATTTAGCTAGTTCAGCCTCAGGAAAAGGGTAAAGTTTAGCAAACTTTTTGGACACAGAAGAGGATTTTTCAGGATGCCTCCACGCATCAGAGACTAAACGAGCAAGAGTAGGGTTATTAGGAAAACAAACCACAGCCTTAGATGGTTTTTGGAAAACGTCAGTTGGATCATGAGTAGATTCCTGAGTCAGAGGAAGGTTGAGCGTGGTTAGCACAGCTCTGATCAAACCCTCAGCAGAAACTTCAGGGTCACATTCATAAGGGTCACCAATGGACCTATTAGATTCTATAACAGTGCCTTCCTCAGCATCAGAATCCTGCAAAAGTTCTTCCTCAGAAGAATCAGACATATCAGGAGCCCCCTGTGGCTTAGGCAGGGAGGTCCTGATCGTGGAGGGGGTCTGCCAGACTTGCAGAGCCCCCTGAACCTGAGAGGGAAAGAGTTGGAGAGTGGATCTGAGATCCCTAGTGGCAGCTTTAAACTCTTTTACCCAAGTTGGCTCAATAGCGTGGCTGGAAAGCCCAGGGTTGCTGTCATGACTTTCTGCACATTTTGGGCATAAATGACCTGAAAATTCTCTAGGCAGCCCAGAGTGACAAGAGGAGCAAAACGCAATGGGGGAAATAGACACCCCAGCCTCCTTGGTCTAGCCCCTGACTCCAGTGGAGTAGACATGCTCACAGCGTCAGATATACTCCACTAAGAAAAATCACCCAGTAGAAGTGTGAAAGATTAAAGTTTCACCCCAGAAATGTCAAAAATTGAACTTATCTGGCCAGCGAAGGGTTAATCTGCTGAGAGAAGAGACTGCTCGGTCCCTGCGTAGTATACTCGCTGAGAATAACACCACAAAATGGCTGCCGCAACGGTAGCCAATCAGAAAACGAGCGCGAGACGGGCGTTCATGGGAAACGTAGTTTTTCTCAGAAGTACCCCAAAACAGTGCCCGAAGCCCCCCCAGACTCCCAACACACCGAATCTAGTTACCGGATGATAGAGCAGGGGAAGACCAACAAAATGAGCCCTCTCTGAAGTCGCTGTGACAAGCGGTTCCAGAGATACGTCCCACACTGTGTAAACCCATAGAGAGTAAAGGAGCAATGGCGTCTATGCGGGTAAAAGCGCGCTTAAAGGCACGGAACATTAAATATTAATAAATGATTTCTGAGAGAAAAAGTTTACCAAACATACCCCAAACACATGTAAAACATGAGAAAACAATAATCCAAAGCTCCAAAACTCAGGGAATACCACAAACATTGCATAAATACAGGCAATATAAATAAAAACACCCTATGAGTGCTGGAGTGCAAAATGAGAACTCCCAAATACAAGCCCAAAGAAGGGACACTGTGGGACAAGTGGACCTTCAGCACTCAAAGGGTGGCTCACCTTTCTGCAGGACTTCTGTCTTCAGGTAACCATGTTAAAAGGGAATTAACCAGAGGAAAATTCCCCAGCAGGGAAGCTACTTGACTCAAGTTGTTCCCTCTTCAGGGCATAAGGTCCACCAGAAAATCCCTGGAAGCTGCACTAGCCACTTTGGAGAGGGCAATTCACAGCCATGGTCACCCGCCTAATGGTGGTATTCCATATTTGAATAAAAACAATAAAAAAACTAAAGTTGAATGAGAGATGTTCTCCACCTGGTGTGCACAGCACACAGGAACAAATCAATCTAGCTTGGCTCTGGCCTGAAGGCAGCTTAAGAGGGAGGGGAGGCTCCACCCCCTGCATACATTTGAATGAATGTTCCTGCCTACTTAAAGGGGCGGATCGCCTCCCATTGTACCAGTGACCTGTATTGGACGACAGTGAAAATATATTATTACATACTGCTATACTCATTCATTTGGCCTCTACACCACTGGACTAATACTGCTATCCTAAATTAAATTAACTATATAGTTCTAAAGAACTGCAAGAATGCATTGAAGAGCTACAATAGGAAAGTAAAAATTAATCAACAGAACGCAAGTCATGTTTAATAATTTTACCATACCAAGGACAGGAAATATCAATAGATGGAAACCCCACGATGGAAATTGAGCAAAAACTGGAGTGGCAAACATTTGGAAAATGTAGTAGTACTGTCTTTAAGACAAATTTACCACTCTGCCTCAAGCGAAAGGTTTTTGAACAATGTGTCGTTCCAGTCCTTAAATATGGCTGTGGAACATAGACACAGAATGCCAAAGCAATACAAAAACTCAAGGTTACACAGAGAAATATGGAGCGGCGAGTGAAAAACAGAGAGACCAAAAAACTTGCGCGTGGATTCGTGAGCAAAAAAAGGTCTATGACATTGCATAAAGAGCAATGTGCCTAAAATGGAAATGGGCAGACCACATAGTAAGAAGATCTTACGGCAGACGTACCAAACAAATTTTGGAATGTATTCCACTCTATACTAAACACCCAAGAGGAAGACACAAGACAAGAGGGGTAGATAATTACCAAATATGTTGGCACACAGTGGCAACAAAAGGTACAGGACCAAAGTTATTGGAGACTTGCTGAGGAGGCCTTCATCCTGCAGTGGATCAACAACACATGAAGATGATCTGTTTATTTATTACCGGCAGGTGTGTGGCACGGCTTTTCCTGTGCGGCGAACAGTTTTGTTTTCATACCCATTTGAGCGACATAGAGGTAGCCAAAGCATTGCATTGCCTTGGATACCTCACCTCCGTGGCACTAAAAGGGTCTAATTGTATTAAAAGTCAGACCTCGTGGTGGGGCATCAGGACCCCCCCCCCCCCCCCCCGATGCCCCAGCTACTGATCTCCCAGCCAGTTTGACTGGGAGATCGATAGTGGTGAATACACAGGGGAGCAAGAGAACTCCTATGCTTCCATTTTAAACAGAGCACACAGGTAGAAGTGGGCGGGATCAGGAAATCCTCTTACATAAATGAGGGAAGCTAGCAAGATTCACGGGGGCAACAAGCATATGGATAAAATTTTGGTCACTAGGAGCTGGATTTTATTATAGGTGCTAATGTTATCACTGCTTTTATCTCCAGTTTACCCCATAGACTTCAATAGGAACATGTTTGATAAAACAGGTATTAACATTTAGCACCTGCAATAGAATCTGGCCCTAGATCGTAAAAAAATACATTACTGAACTGGAAAAAGTACAGAGAGATATGCAACAAAACTGATAGAAATAAGGAAAACAATAGGGATTTTTTTTTTTTTTTTACCATAAGATTGTGGAATTCTTTAGCCATATTTGTGGTAACATCAAAGAAAAATTGTGGATAATCTATTGGATTAACGCTTTCTCTTCTCTTTTGACTAGTGGGAAGTAAATGTGTTTGGGTGAGTTGGGGGGGGGGGTTATATTCACCCCCTCACTAGTATGGAGCATTCTTTTTGTTTTGTATTGTTTTTCATAGAATCAGTCGTCTGCAAGCAGCATGCAGCCACGTGGGGGCCCCCTGAATTCCATGACGTACATATACATCATTGGTCGTTAAAGCACGTTTTCCCCATGGCCCTTAAGGGGATAAGATACAACGGTCAGAGAGAGCTATCTTCTTTTCTCTTCATGGCCTATCATCTGGTTCACTTTCTGAATGTCCAGGGAGCTTGGGGAGATCCGCAGACGGAGTTGTAGTCCTTGCAGTTTACTTTTAAATGGTCACACGCGAAAGTGCATGCAACCACATGACCCATTACTCATGTCGCCATAATAAAAATGACAGCATGAGACTCTCACATTGCATGACAGTGCGAGATTCTCATGATGGGCAGTGAAAGGTCGCATCTTGTTGAGCACTGCCCCGGCTCTTTCTCCCCAGGTCTCCTCCAGCCATCCCTGATGCAAACACAAACATCTATGTTCCATCATATGTTAAAGCAATTATTTTTACATGCCTTACATTTATTAGTCACTTAGTTTACATTTTCCCGACAGCAAGATGCAGCCTTATGTGTAATTGATTCCCTTCACCAGTTGGAGAAGCTGAGATAAGTTGCATCTTGCTGAGCGCTGCCCCAGCAGAAATGGTCTGGGGAACAATGAAACGCTTTATTAGTTTTAGCAGAGAAGCGGAGACAGAGCCGGGGCAGCGCTCAGCCAAATGCTACCTATCTCCGCTTCTCAAACTTGTGAAGGGAAGCAATTACACATAAGGCTGCTTTTTGCTGTTGGGAAAATGTAAATTAAGAAACTAATAAATGTAAGGCATGTAAAAAAAATTGCTTAAACATATGATGGAACAAAAACAACAGGGACGTCTGGAGGAGGAGATCTGGGGAGACAGAGCCAGGGCAGCACTCAACAAGATGCAACCTTTCACAACCCGACATGAGAATTTCGCTTTGTCATGCAGTGCGAGATTCTCATGTTGCCACACCACATGCGCCCATCGTCAGACACTTGTCCCATGTTCCAATCAACAATGGAACACAGGAGTCAGGTAAGGAGATACATGGGCAACAGAATTGTTGCAGGTGACTGGGTGAGATTCGGTGTACTTTTGTAGCAAAAAAAACCTCACAAAAGTGATATAAAGGTGATGCCCTTTAATGGCTAACTGAGGACATAGAAAGTGCAAGCTTTCAGGACACTTAGTTAGCCATTAAAAAGTATCACCTTTATATCACTCTTGTGAGTTTTTGCTACAAAAGTACATTTTGTACTGGGTTACAATGAAGGGGCTGCAACTGTTCTATCTCCTGTGTGGAAAAGACAAAAAACTGTTGACAGAATGGGAGTTTATTTAAATACATTACAGCTCTTGCTTTAAAAAAAACAAAAAAAAACACATTGAAACTATTACTTGTATCATAATTATTAGTATCTAAAGTGACACCTGGCAACATTTTGCACTCTATACTGACAGAATGTAGAAAGACAGTTATCCAATTATCCTATCAGCGTTGACTTGCATATGATTTATTGTGCTTGTTTTCATTTTCCATGTCCTTGAGGTATGACCCTGACCAAAAAACAATCATGCTTTTCACCTAGTTTCAAATGTTGGCATTTAACCCCTTGATTGCTAGAAAGGGAGACCTCTCTAGCATTCAGGGAGTTAAAAGCCCCATTTAAATCTAAGGGAATTTTCATTTGTCTTGTATAGTGCAGCTGGTCTGCACAACTTTTACTATCTGCATAAAGCCCTTAATATCTAAAATTTCCCCTTATTTTCAATAGATTATGCATTAATGGGACACACAAACCTCTCCGAGGCTGCGCTCTGAATGTTCCAGGATCGACTGAGAAGAACTTGCCAAACTGGACAGAAGTAGTCTTGTTCTGGCTACTGCTTCCCTCTGACTCTGCATCAAATCCTTAGACACCCAGACGTAGAATAAGCGGGTTCCAGCCAGGGATGCACACTGTACCTCAAACTGAATGACTAAAGAAAAAATAAATAAATTAAAAAAAGTTAGACACACAAGGTTAACTGCAGTTGATCTGCTGAGAATAAGCTTTAGAAAAAGGCATACTATGGTATTGTGTCAAATCCATGAACCATTGAGAAAACAATTTCCTTCTCAAAATCTTCAAGAGCTCTTCTTACTGAATGTCTATGCACTAAAACTGAGATAATGCATTTTGGGCAGCCATCTCACAACTGTATGCTTCTTCCTACACCAGCACCACCTTCAGCTGGGTTCCCACTTGTCACTACTGAGTAATTATATGCATAAAATATTCTGGTATTAGTACCTGGAGACAATATATAAAGGAAGTGAAAGATGTGAGACTGGGGATGTTGGCACGAGACTGCATTTGTTGGAGAAGACTGTTCTCTCTAACAGCAAGGAGAACAGCCCCTCTAGCACTGATGGGATCCGGGACTCAGGTAGACCTAGACAAGTGGCGGTGTTAGAGGATTCTATTATTATATAATCTGCCACCAGGATGGCTACAACAGAACAGTTTGCTGTTTCATGGGTGCTCGGGTTCAACACGTGGCAGATCGGGTTGATAGATTGTTGGGAGCGGCTGGGCATGACCCGGCTGTCATGGTAAGCGTTGGTAACAATGATAAAGTCAGTGGAAAATGGAGGTCATTAAGAAGGATTCCAAGAATTAAAGTTATAAGCTTTAGCAAAGGATCTCTAAGGTAGTTTTTTTTTCTGAAATACTACCTGTGCCACGTGCTACATTAGAAAAGCAAAGGGAGATTAGGGAGTTAAATGCTTGGCTAAAGATTTGGTGTAAGGAGGGGGAGTCTGGGTTCCTAGAGCAATAGGGGACCTTTTCCATTTGGGCAATCTAAGGTTAAGATGGATTGCACCTTAGAGAAAAGGGGGCCATGGTGCTAGGGGATAGGATGGTTGGAGGAGAATTTAAACTAGGAAAGGGGGTGGGGTGGCTGATGCAACACAGGATGGGGAAGGCAGTATAAATGAGGATATGGAATTAGAGTAGGGGGTGAAGAGGGGAAAATGGGCTAGTTCATCTAATAGGGAGGTGCCAATGTTCCAGCCTGATATAAGGCAAACACATATTTCAAAGAATTACATTTGTATGTTTGTAAATGTTCTCAGTCTGGAAGGTAAGATGGGGGAACTAGAACTGATTGCCATGTATGAGCAGTAGGGATCTGATTGGTGTATCTGAAACCTGGTTAAAGGATACACATGACTTGGCAGTCAATCTAGAGGGTTATTCACTTTTTATGAGGGATAGGGTTAATAAAAAGGTTAAAAAGAGATGAGTCTCCCTCGCCAAAAATGGACGCTTGGTGGATAGCGGAGGTAACAAGGAACTCTTGCCACCAGTAGCATCACTTATGATCTGTTTCAGTTCAGGTCCAAAAAGGACTTGCCCTGAAATAGCAAGGAGACCAGTGACTTTTTTTGAAGACTGATCTGCAGACCAAAACTTAAGCCACAAGGTGCGGCACCCAACAACAGAAAGAGCTGTAGTCTAAGCGGAGAATCTGACAGCATCAAAGATTCCATAGAAAGTATTGGCTTCTTTGATGTTAACCATGAGAACCAATAAGTCTTCCTTGGCCACATCATCACGGACAGCACCAGAAGGTTGCTCACCCCAGACAACAACTGCCCTGTTAACCCAGACAGAGGCAGAGAAGGAGGCCTTGAGAATGGAATCCAGCCTCTTATCTGCTAGATCCTTGAGTACCACTGCTAGTGGGAGAGTGGTGGTCTTTTGCCAGTCGTGAAATGGGGGGTTGCTCATGGTGGGGGGAGAAGCACACTGTGCCAAAACAGGGTATATCTTAGAAAAATATTTATTGAAGAAAAGCCTATTATCAGGAGTTTTCCACTCATACATAAGGATCTGATCAAGTGTTATTGGGTGGAAGGTGGAAAAATGGGAGAAGGTGGCTTCTTACTCCTCTGATAAATATCCAGAGAGGGTGCTCCCTCATCAGGTGTGTCAGACACCTGAAACATCTCAAAGACTGCCCTGATGAACCCCTCTGCAGAAGGGAGCAGATCAGCCTCATAGGTATCGCCACAGAAATAGGAAGAATCCATGTCCTCTCATTACCATCATCCTTTTCTGAGGGCAATTCCTGTGAATGTCCTCTAGAAATGGGGTCAGTTTTCTTAAAGGTATGAAAAAGCTTCCATGAATGAAGTACAACTTGGACAGATGAAGGTATTTCAGCCACTGAAGACAGTAAAGTCTTGACCCATTTCTGGCTCTCGATCAGTCCTAAAGGGCCCCATTGGAGACCCTGAATTCTCTCTAGGTAGCCCCACGTGGTAAGAGGAACAATGTGTGACCAACAGAATGAGCCATCTCTGAACTTGGTACGTGGAGTGGTTGTAGAGCTATGTCCCAAGAAGTAAAAGTCCCATAGAGGTGAATGGAGCATGGAGTCTATGCGCTGAACTCAAATAATGCAATTTAAGTAAATTGTGTCCAAAAGTTAGAAAACACGTAGTAATCACCATAGTAAGGATAAAAAACAGTGTCCAAGCGGGAACCTCATAATAGTGCTAAACATGGCAAACGAAGGGTTAATTTACCTCAGAAACCCAAGTGCTCCAGAGACCCAACGGACACACAGATAAACCCAATGAGTGCAGGAGTATGTAGTAGGAACTCCAAAGGAGACCCCTGTGCAGAGGGGAAGCTTGGGACAAGTGAACCTAGGCACTCAAAGGATTGCTCACCTTTTTTCAAGTCTTCTGTCTTCAGATTACCATTGATAAAGAAGAAGCTTCAGTGGCCTTCTCCTAGGGGAAAAAACATGTCACGCAAGATTTTCCCCTCAAGGCTGGAAGGTCCACAATAGTACCTGTGAACTGAGCACTCCACCATTGGGACGTCAGTAATGGTAATCCGCCCAATGGTGAGTGTTCCATATCTAACAGAAAACAATAGCAGAACTGTTCTCATGCCTTGCTTGGCTGGTGACCAGCTGCACTTCTTTTCAAGAATTGTTCCTGCCTACTTAAAGGGGTGGTCGCCTTCCCAAAGTTACCTGTAAGTAAGTGCTCATCTGATTATATTATTCTTATTGTTTTGTTTTTTTTAGAGGGGTTTAACTTTTGTAGTTTCTGTTCACTGTTTTCTAATCCTGACATCTCCCACTTTTCCCTTCCTTCATTTCTTTCTTATTCCTCTATATTCACACTTCCTCTGTATCCCTTTCAGCTCCCCCTCACCAATATCCTGGTGTTGGGTTTAACCTTGTTTGTGCCCCACAACTCAGGTCATTACTGAATATTAACGGGTTTTCGTCTCCACTGGTACTCGTTCCCTTCTATGTTTTCCTTTCATTTGTTCTACACTACCCATTTTCTTTACCATCTCTTTCTTTTTCATTCACTATTACTATCCCTTTATATTTTGAGCCACCTAGTACCCTGGCATCTCCTTCATGAGCCTTCTCTTTTATTTTGCTGGGTGTCTCTGATATTATCTTGCTATTATGTATACTATTATTTTTCTTACATTTTACCTCGGCACAGCCAGCCTCCATGAGCGGTTCACCCTAAACGGCAACAGTACTGTTAACCCAGGCAGAGGCACAAATAGGTCTCAGTGCTGCTCCAGTGACCACAAAGTTGAGCCTGAGGATAGAATCCAGCTTTTTATCCCCAGAATCCTTCAGACCTGCTGAATCTGCCAGAGGCGGGGCAGTAGACTTAGCCAGCCAGTAATCAGGGGGATCCACAGTTGGAGGAGAGGCCCACTGCACCACAGTTGCATCTGAAAAGTGATACTGCTTAGTGAACCTCTGTGATAGATAGCCACTTATCTGGGGACTTACACTTATCCAGAAGGATCTGGTTAAGAGTGGCATGGGAGGGAGGGTGAAGGTTTCTAACACTTCTGGAAGATCTGAAGTGTCTCCAAAACAGCTCTAGTGAGTCCCTCTACCGAGGGAAGGGGGGGTCATTCTCATAAGATTCCCCATTGGAGGAGCACCGGTAAGTAGTGCAGAGTGGAAGCTGCCAGCTACTAGTGTGGGGTCACATGACTTTGCATTACGTGACCCTCATTGAGAGCTGCAGAGCATATTGAGTCTACCTGCCTCCAGGATTCAGTTATCGGACTGAACTAGGAAGGCCCCACATGATTATTCTCATAGTGCGCCAAGCTAATTGCTGAGGGTGAGTTGCATAGTTGCAGGATTCTCACAATTATGACACCAATTTCTGGCCCTGCTGTGGCGCCTCTTTTTACACCTCCCCGAAATGGTATGGGTGTTCCTGAAGACTCCAGTTTCTGGATCTCACACCAAAAGAGACATTCTGCAGACCATTCCACTTATATTGGGCTAAAAATTTACTATGATCATCAGATGGAACATCACGGGACCCACAACCTTGTTTAGAGGTGGAAGGTAAATCTCTATCATTCTTAATTACATCAGATATGTTTCCAAATTCCTTATAGTATATGCTTTCATTATTAAGTAACCTTTTATTTCAAAGCCGAGTTCCTTTAGTGCCATAATATTCTTAGTATACTGGGCACCACCAGGAACAGTGCCCTCAGAGAATCTAGAGCCCATCTGAGGAACAGGATGGACATTATTCAAATGTGAAGCAGTACTCCCAATTCATTCTAACATCCATAGGTTTTGTTAAGAACATATGGACTCCAGCTTTTAATATTACCTTTATGGTAACATTGCCTCTCTCTCTCATGATCTTTTTACTTTTCATTTCAGTAACCGCTTTCTCAAACAACTGAATATTAGCCTTAACTTTACAGTCTTTTTTCAAATTCTCTACAGTGTATCCTCAGTTTTCTTTGTGGTAGACTCTAATCGATTCTCTCTATATTTAAAGTGGAACTTTCACCTTAATTCAAGTTTGCATATTTGAAAACTGCATTAAAAACTGCTTATGTGTCATGTTAGCCAAAAGATCATATGATAATATATGTCAATTGCATTACCAGGGCCATTTCATATGCTAATTAAGGTTTCAGTGAGGTTTCATATGATAATTAAGTTCTGTGCTGTACCAGGACATTTTCACTTTTCCCAGGAATAAAAGTGTGAATATCTCCTAAACTAGACATCTGTTGAAATGTTGGCTAACATGACGCATATGCAGTTTTGTACAAAGTTTTCAAATTTGTAAAGAAACTTCAAGGTGATAGGTCTACTTTAATAAGCAACTTCATAAGATTAAAGGAAAAGAATCAAATATATTATTTAAATGTTCATCTGTTTTTAATAATATGAAGACCCCAAGATAAGCTTCTCTTACATATGTTTACTCAACAACAGCATTCGACCAATATTGCAACTTGTCTTTAAGATGTTTTTCTAATGCAAAGAATAAATTCTTCAAACGATCTGGTGCAAGTTAATGTGGTTAACCCCTTAAAAAAAACAGGTGTTCAATGCATTGCACACCCCTGTTCCTTAAATTAAAAGGAAAAAATCAAAGATTTCAAGAAATGTTAGTTACAGATCAGATAATTTGCCATTATCACATGCAGTGTATACTTACAGAGTCTTGAGCCATCCCTATGGTAACAGCTGCCTGTGTACATTCCTTCTCGTATTTCAGCACCAACAGAGGGAACCTGCAGCTCCTGAGTATGACTCCGACTTATAGTAGCAGATTCTGACTCCAAATTATTGACATCTTTAACAGGGGTGGAAGTCACCTGAGATAGCTCTTCTCCTGGAAGTCTCTCTCCTGATGTCAGGGTTGGAGAACTGCAAGATGATCTGTTAAGAGTCCCACAATGTCTCTCATGCACAATTACTCCACCATCAAGATTTGATTCTAGCTGTTCATCTGAGGAACGTTCAGAAGGCAGTGTGCACAGGGATATGCCATAATCAAAGAGAGGTGCAGGTTCTGTGGTCAGAGGGACACTTTGAGAAGTGGAGGAAGCATACTCTGTACTCTGAGAGAGTGCCAATTCTGTACTGCAGCTATTGCGTGAGGAGGGAGTGAGCATTGTGTTTGGATGTGTGGAACTAAGTGAATTAACAGACTGTGCAATACCTGTAACTTGGATGCTAGGGCATAGGGAAGGAAGACTAGAGATCTCAGGGAATTTATCACATGAGGTAGTCTGTACTGTGTTTGTGCTAATAAACACAGGGGTGGCATCTGTATTCATCAATGGAGTATCATCATGGAGGGCTTCAGGGAGGCTTATGGAAAGGGGACTGGAGGTCACAACACTTAGTGATGGATTATTGGGTAAGGGGACAACTTGGACTGTGACTGGTGGAGAGTCATTCAATAAACACTTAGGCTGGATTTTGCTCATGGTAGAGGTGCAAGAAGGTCTGGTGGGAGACGCAGAGCTCGGAAAAGAGTCATTCTGTCTTAAGGTGGGAGAAGCAGAGTGGGAATTGATGAATTTGTGCCCATCAAGTGCCATCTTTGCTCTTTGGCTTCCAGATAAATTCAGGCTTCTCAGGCAATGGGTTAGAGGTGATAAATTGGACTCCATATCCATCTCAGAACACAGGAAATTTGTTGTGCAATTCCCCAGCGATGGCCCACCATCTCCCTGCTCATCCTGAGTGGGTGTCCCAGGGGTGAGGCAGCATGCAGGTGCAGTCAGGATGCAGGGTTCAGCTTGGTGTGAGAATGCAGCTTTACTCTGGCTAAACAGATGGAAAAGTCACACTAGTTTTACAAAGCACTGAATATAATCATTCAATGTTCCCAAAGAATACCACACAATTATTCATCAACATGATTTGAGCCCTTGTATGTTTTTTCAGGTTTACAATACATTGGCATGCAAAGTGTTGGAAAACTCTTGATCACAATGTCTGCTAGCTTGGACACACTCCTGAAGCCTAGGACACCTGCTTGACTGTCCACTCTTTCTGTGTAACCTAGGGGTGCACCGAAATTTCGGTAGCAGAAACATTTCGGCCGAAAATGGCATTTTTGGCAAAAAGCCGAAATAAAAAAAAAAAAAAGGCAGAAACGGGGAGCCGAAACAGGGGAAGCTCTCTCATTGCTCCCTGAACTGTCAGAGCCTTGTTATGTTAAGTCCGTGTCCTCACTTCTGCGGTATGCTCCCAGAACGTGTTAGTTACATAGAGATGGTTTTGTTCATTATGTTGTCAGTGTCCACAATTCTGCGCTATGCTCCCAAAACGTTATAATTACATAGCGATGGTTTTGCTCATTTTGTTTAGTCAGTGCCCTCACTTCTGCAGCGTGCTCTCAGAACGTGTTAGTTCTCCACTTTAAAAGTTGCTATCTTTACTATACTACAAGTCCCATCATCCTTACCTTGCCTGGTGCCAAACATAACTTTGTTTGAGTGCTATAGAGTTGTGAATGAGCGCTGCCTCACTCTCTCTCCCCGCCCTGTATTCTGCTTGCAAAGCAGGGTAGGAAGCGGGGCAGCGCTCATTCACAACTCTCTTTAGCACTTAAACAAAGCTATGTTCGGCACCAGGCAAGGTAAGGATGATGGGACTTGTAGTATAGTGAAGATAGCAGCTTATAAAGTGTAGAACTAACACGTTCTGAGAGCATGCTGTAGAAGTGAGGGCACTGACTGAACAAAACGAGCAAAACCATCTCTATGTAACTAACATGTTCTGGGAGCATAGAGCAGAAGTGAGGACACTGACTTAACATAACGAGGCTCTGACAAAACTTTGTCCAGAGAACTTTTCTGCTATATTGTAAATTTTAGAGTAAAATTATATTAAAGCAATGCACCCTGGGACTTGTAGACCTGTTTAGTAAGCAGTATTGGCAACCTTCAGCTCATGGGACTTTCACTTTGACTGTGCCATTGTACTTGCTCTACTATATTTTTTGTTTCTTTTGTTAGCCCAATAAACTAAAAAAAAGTCCTTTTCGGTTTCAGTTTTCGGCCAAGTGCATCCTGACATTTCGGTTTCGGTCTCAGTACAAAATTTTCATTTCGGTGCACCCCTAGTGTAACCTCTGCCTTGCCTTGTTTTTAACCTCAAAATGTTTAAGAAATAAAGATTCTGACTGCTGCTTGCCCACGTCCTGAGCCAGGTTAAAAACAACCTTCCATGTCTCCCTCCTGCCCACAAGTACAGCTAATTTTAATGACCATTGTCTCGATCTGCAAGAGACAATAAAAAAGAAAGAAAGGATTCATATAGGTACTCCTCTCCTCTAAATTAGACCAAAATGATCATAGTACCAACAAATGTACTAAAAAAATATACATTTATTGTAAGCAGTAAAAAACATGCTCCTAACAAGAGAAACATCCACCCAACCATATCCTCACTCTCCCCCCATATAATCCCTTAAAAAAGCTATGCATATGATCCTAAGTATAGATACTGGCCTCTACAAATGGAATGGTATACCAATTTAGATGTAAAGTAAGATGTATTTATCAAAGGAAGCCTTCAAAAATAAAAGGCCATAGTCTTCCCATCAGAGGAAATGAGCCTCATGTATAAAGGCATAGTGAAGAAATCATGGGGCAAATTCCATAAGGGACAAATAACAGTTCCCATTGATTTAAGAATTTTTGAGCCATTTACCAATTAATAATCTTCCTTTTCTTCACAGCTGACACAGAGACCATAAGGGGGGGGGGTATCTGTCTACAGGCAGCTGGGATTTTTAGCATTTTCCTAAGAAGATACAGGGCTAGTCTCTATTGAGACCATTGTTATAGGATTACTTTATTTTCTTGTTCATGTTTTACTTTACATATATCAGCTAGGGAGAACAGAGTGACACTCTGGTGCCTTCTTCATAGAACCAGGTCCACTGCATCCTACTCCCCAAGATGTGCATCTCTGTATGTGTATGTTTGGTGTTCTGTGGCCTCCTTATGAGGCAATACGTACAGCCCTAATGCACTTAACAGTTAGAGAGGTGTCCAAATCTATTCAAAGCAGTATGTTGGTAACCTCTCTAGCATTCAAGTGGTTAAAAGTTTTTTTAATAAATGGAAATGTTTACTTATGCCATAATGAACACTCAGTTTGCCTCAGAATTGCTCTGCAATTGACTTTATACATACATGCTCCAATGTCTAGAAGGGTGAAGAACTCCTGTAATACGGTGTACATATAGTCTCACTGTTCCCTACAAAATTGGCCTCCTTTGTCTTGTTTCATTATGGTTGTCCTTTACCTGGTTATTTTAATATAAATAGCTATATTAGATTATTCTTGTTGCAGCTCTCGCCTCTTTATGAGCCAACTGAGATGATAACACCCAGTTTACATAGTAATCAGCTTTCCGAGGATTTTTTTTTGGTATTCATGCTCACCAACCATTTTCTAATAGAATTAAAAAATCCAAAGAAACATATTTTGTGCTACTTCATTTATATTCAGATTAACCATTTTGAATGCAAGGAGGTTTTGCTTTTGACACCCCTTGGCACTCAAATGGTTAGAATTGCAACCTGCACAAGTCTTACTAGATAAAACCTTGCTTTTTCTCTGCAAACATGTGCTGATAGTGCACGTCAATTAAAAATCATCCAGACTACAATAATCTTAACAGCTATGTGGAGTCTGCATTTATTTTGGTTCTCTGCATTTTCTTGCCACCATATGAAAATTCTGCTCATTCTGTTAAATAGTTTATACATTACCTGTCAGTCACTTCCTAATGAAAAAGATACCAGCGAAATTGCAGAATTAGGTACAACAATCTAAGATCAATCATTTTTCAAGAAAAAAAGCAGACATTTAATAGAAGGATTAGGTCCTGGGCCCAATTTTATTTAATTTGTTTATTAACCCCTTCGCGACCACTGACGTGCCATGACCGTCCGGCACTTAAGGAACAGTGACGGTCCTGTCACGTCATGGAGTTCAGGGTTCCCGGCGCGGCTGCACGTCGCTCTGGAAGCCCTGAACCACAATTAAAAAAAAAAAAAAAAAAAAAAAGTCCCTCTGGTCACCAAGTGCTGGCCGCGTGTGCCGGTCCTTAAGGGGTTAAAGGAGAAGAAATACCTCCTAATAAGATGGATACGTATTTTATTCAAAATTCTTTACTTGTTTCAGACCATACCATTAGCAATTCCTGGCCAGACACTTTTGAAGTTGTAGTCCCTACGATTTTGTATTGACATTCAAAAAGCCCCACCAGCGTCTTGACATACTGTCAAGGGAGCTTCGGAGAGGTGGCCTTGGAATGCGGGACATTTCAAAATACAATATGGTTGCCACATTAGCCTGCATAAGAGATCAATGGAGCCGTAAAAGATACTAGGGGACTGCCTCCCTCCCAATTTGCAGGGTTCCTCAGGAGTGCTGATATGGGTGGACCCGAAGAACTTCCCAGCTTCTATCGAACCCCATTGTGTGCTGGGCAACACCTTCAGGGTCTGGTCAAAAGGAAAATTATTCTTGTCATCTGGCACATGATCCTTCTCCATGCATTTCTATCTTAGGGAACCCTGCTTTTCCTCCGGGACTAGTGGATGCAGTTACCAGGTATGGAAGGTTGCCGAGTACACACCTTGGAGACCTTTATTATTCGTATTGTGTCCATTGGCTACCTTATTGACAGTTTTACATTTTGCCATGCACACACTCCTATCCTCAATGGAGGATCACACTCGTTTGATATCCCAATTCCATAAACTACTTTGGTTACCTGGAACTATAAATGCCCTCTCTTTCAGTTGTTCTTAGGAACGCAAGATGCAGGTTTCGGTGTCTGATTACACCTGGATACCCCCTTGATACGCTTCATGCTTCAGGCAGCCCGCTTTCACATTCGAGCTCTCTGGAAAATTGAGTGATACTCCTATCTTGGTATGGGAGAGGAAGGTCCAGCTATTCTGTGACATGGCCATTTGCCATGCCGTACTCCATGACGCCTTGCACGCCTATAACCAATGTTAGTGCACCGTCAGCCCTGGCTCGCTTCCACGCATGCCTGGGAGGTTGCAGGACACATAAGCAAGCTTGTTTCTGCTGTCCAGTCACTCAGTCACATAAGCCCACCTCCTCCTCTCTCCAAACTTTCTTTCATTCTCCTCTCTGCTCCTCTCTTTTCTCACACATCCCTCAGCGCTTCTGGAAGAGTTCTCGTCAATGCACTTTTTTCTTGCTGGAATATTTTAATGTTACAGCTTCATGTACCTCTAGTATACTCACTGTACGTTAGTCTATTTACTACTTTTGCACCCTATTTGTACAACTTAATCACAATAAAGCATTTAAAAAAAAAAAAAAAAAAAAAAAAAGAAACATAGGGGCCATTGGGATTTTCTAGCCATGGCAAGGTATGGTATGTGGTAGGTCATTTTTAGTTGTTACTATACAGCTAATGATCTTGAAGTGGGTACTAGAAGTAGTGTCTCAAGTGTTTGCAGAAGATACATTACGTCAGAGGCTGAACTACTAAGTAAAATGGTGATGTTCTAGAGTCCACCAACTGCACTGTAGTGAACAAAAACAAAAATTCTTTAAAGGGATAGTAATGGTTAATTTTAAGTTGATTTAATATTGTAGACATTAAAAAAGGTTAACATCTATGTAAGTCTTATCTCTCAAATATTTATGGTTTGAGAGATATAACTTGCTAAAGTTACCTTTTCCTGGCTGTTTCACTCAAGTCTGCCATCTAGCTGACAGCTGCAGATTCCAGTCATTTGACCAGACAGAGGCTCTTCAGCAGAGCTGAAATCACACTATTTACAAATAAATACTTCATTGGAACAGTCTACAAAGTGTGCTTGCAAACCAGGCACACTTTGTAGACCGTTCTAAATGAAATAATTGTCTTTAGATATCGTTATATCAGTGCTGCTGAAGAGCCGCATCTGGTCAAGCAACCAGAATCTGCTTCTGACAGCTTTACAGCTTGTCGAGCAGAAAGGGGAGGGGCCAGAAAACTTTATTTTCCTATATCTCTCAAACCATAAAGGTTTAAGAGATATGAATAAGTGCAAGTACTCTCTTTTACTTGTATCTACCATATAGTTAATACTTTTTTCTGACATTACTATCCCTTTAAAGTGGTATTACCACCCCTCTTCCAATCTGGCTCAAATAAATACCCATCTGGAGACTAGCTGCTCAATAGCACTAGTCACCAGAAATATTACCTGGTCATTGCGAATGAAACACTGTTCCCAGACTGACAGACAGGAAACAGCGCAGACATCCTCCATAGTGACACGGTCAGTCCCAGCCTGCTCTAAGAGGCGTTGCTAGGAGCCGTTTGGCTCCTAAAGGGACTGACAGCGCAGGCGCGCAGATGTCACTATGGAATGATGTCTGCGCCATTTCCTGCCTGTCAGTCCGGGAACAGCTGTTCATTCTCAATAACCAGATAATAATTCTGGCAACTAGCGCTTTTTAGCAGCTAGTCGCCAGATGGGTATTTATTTGGGCCAAATTTGAACAGGGGTGGTAGTTCCGCTTTAAATTCCCCATAATTCAAATAGCTGTTATAAACCCTGGAATGCTAGAGAAGTCTCCAATATAAAGGTCAGCAAATAATGTGAGATGTACTTCTACCCAAGGCATTCTTTCTACTAAAGGAAAATCATCTCCAAAAGAATGAAAAGGAATAATACCCATTGAAATAGTTTGAACTTGCATATAATCAGCAAGTTGTTGACTTCTTTTCTTTGAAGTAAATGTTCTAAGTTATTTTATTTTACTATTATTGAAAAAGTGGCGACACATGCTATCAAACTTCTTTAAAAACACTGATTTAAAGTGGACCTGTCTTCTTGAATTCATTACACATTTGAAAACTTAATTCAAAACTTTATGTCATGTTAACCAGAGTCCAGCAGATGTATTGTTAAGGACACATTCACACTTATTTCTGAGAAAGTGTAAGTCCTATGGTGAAGTACAATACTAAAACCTTCATTACATAGAAACATAGAATTTGAGGGAAGATAAGAACCATTCGGACCATCTAGTGTGCCCATTTTCCTACAATAAAAACATCAAACCTTTTTTGGTCCTTGGTCTTTTCTTACTCCAGCCTTATCCCTATCCCATGCATGCTTAAATTCTGTCACTGTATTAACTTCTGCCACTTCTGCTGATAGGCTACTCAACTTATCTACTACCCTCTCAGTGAAGTAAAACTAGAGATCTGTAGAGTGGCATGACCACTTCCCTTTTTCTGCTACTAATGCCCCTAGCTATACAACCCAGTACCCTGCTTGTATTCCCCACTGCTTTATTACATTGCCTGCCTAACTTTAAAGGGATAGTAATACTTCGTTTTAACTTTATTTTATTTTGTAGGCTTTAAAAAAACATGAAGAACGATATAAGTCTTATCTCTCAAACCTTTATGGTTTAAGAGATATTCACAAGCAAAGTCTCCCCTCCCCGCCCCTTTTACCTAGTGTAAGCAATCTCTTCTCAGATGTGAATCTGGTTGTAAGACCAGACCGATAACAGAAGGAGACAATCTTCTTCCTATGAGAACAATGAAAGCCCTGCTCCCCTTGACAAGTTTTTCAGGTTTTTCCCTTATCTTAATTGAAGATTGTCCCTCTCTGCAGTCTACCTGGGCACCTCCCTTCTGATCTGGCTGAACAGAGTTACATCAGTAAAAGGGGCGGGAGGGGGATACTTTGTCATTGAATTACTTCTGAACTACAACTCAGACAGAACTGAAATAACACTCTCCAAAGTCCAAATACTATGATGATTAATTAGAGCTGTTTTTATTATGAAACACTACTATCCCTAATTAAATACAACGTCACTGAAAAGGCCTCGTTATAAGATGAAATGTCACAGGTAAGGAAATTAGCATACATTAACATATGGTAGCAAGTAGGAATATCTTAAGTGTAAATTTGCTGGTCTTTTGGCAAAGCTGATAACATAGGTAGTTTTTATTGAAGTTTTCAAATATGCAAACTTGAATCAAGGTGACAGGTCCACTTTAAGCAGATAATTATTTTTAGATTAGAATTTACCGTTTTTCACAGAAGCCCTTCTTTCCAATTTGTTTATTTCCCTCACCTATGACATAAATTACCTTTATCTACTTTTAGGAGCTTATCTAAAAGGAACAGATGTCCGGTGTCTACATATGACTAGAAAAAGACGTTGATAACATATTTAGGGCTTATGCACCTGCTATTTAAACGAGTTAACACAGAAACAAACAACAAGGAGAGCTATCCTGTTCCTTCAAAACAGTGTATGGATCAAATATAAGTGAGGATCAATACTCACAATGATGTTTGACTGGCTGCAGTACCACACAACCGGTTGAAGGCCAGCAGGGATTTTGGATGCTAGTTCTCCCCGAAACGGAACTGTACAAGCTTGCATCAAAATATCCAAATCAATCAATATATATTATCTCATCTTGTGAATCACCAAAGGAACAGCAGACCAGATGAATAAAGTATAAAGTTTATTTAAAAGATAATAAAAATCTTCAACATGTTTTATGGCAAACCTGCCACTTCTTCAGGAGGAATGTGCTATTATAAATGTCAGAGAGTTTGTATAAGTGGCCTCACTTATATTTGATCCATACACTATTTAAAGAAACAGGACAGCTCTCCTTGTTGTTTGTTTGTTTCTGTGTTTCCCCTTAACCCCAGCTGGGAAGTGGTGGTTCCGAAAAGGATTGAGTGTGAGGGATCTGGATATCTGTGTGGAGGCAGTTTAATATCCTCCACTGGTCATATTTGTCACTGTGATTTAAACATCTGTGACAAAATCTCTATGTGAGTATAATATTGTTTGTATTCATATTCAAATTGTTAAGAAGATTTCTATACTATGAGACTCCCCCCTCTCTCTTTTGTGTTTTTTGGTTCTAATTAAAAGAGTATACACCCTTTTACTTATGATGTTGGTTCAAAGAAATACTTAAGCTGGTGCTCCACAGAATGTAACCACTTGCAATGCATTGTGCACCCCTCTGTCCATCAAGGCGTTACGGGAAACAGTCACAACCACCTCATTCCACAGGTCACATATACAAGTTAATATTATTGTGGGATAAAACTGCAGTATTCACAGGAAAATTATAAGGGAAAAACTTGATGCCTTTATTTTTATTTAGGAAAGTGTACATAATGGGATCGCCAATGTTTCAATATTTTACCTTGTAGATGGTGTTGGGGGAGTCAATACCAAGCAGTAGCCAGGATGCGGATGCCAATCCCTAGTAGAAAGTCGATCCTCAAACTTGTCTTGTAAAGGTTCCACAGCTGTGAACAGTAATAACAAAATCAACATATGTCTTCTTGGAGGTAACTACTGGCCCCCAGGGTATGTGTATTGACTTCAACTTATACAGAAACATAGGGCATTGTGCAGAAAGCAAAATATAAGCAGTTTCAGAGCAAATTTACCACATTATGGGAGGATGGGGGGAGGGAGACACCCCTTAAATGCTAGCAACATTGCCAACACATTTCAAACAGTTGAAAAGCACAATTTAAAATAAATTTGGTAAACAATGTGAATTGGTAGTTCTTCACAATGGTGCACTTAGTTTGCTCCAGACTTGTGCATCTTCTGCTTTCGGCATAAGGCCCTTAAGGACTGAGACTATTTCACAGCTTAAAGACCACGTCCAATATTATGTTTTGGGTTTTTTTTTTTTTTTTTGCTGTGTTTGATAAAAAAACAAAACATTGCTCATTTATGGTTTTGTGCACTCATGAAGACTATATTAAATTTTTCTGGGATATGGCAAAGTATCTTTTGGTATCCTCTAAATATAAATCTCCTATATTATAATGAAGAAATATTACATTAATTATACAATTAGATAGCCACATACGTAAATACTTAATGGACTTCAAGCAGAGGATGAAGAAGGAAGTATTTATTGTCAATGTTTCAGACACAATTAAAGGGATAGTAATACCTAAAATGTAAAAAAAAATATGTTGTAGGGTTTATCCCCCTGAGTAAAACAAGAGTACTCCCACTGCCGAAAGGTGTTTCATTCAAAAGTTATTAATTTTCAAAGTTGAATTTTTTAGGTGCAATATCACAGTGGCCTGAAATTGTACAGTGGCGCTGTTGCTACACGATCCTATGGACAGCTCTGGTCTCAGGACCATAAATCTCCATAGGATGGTGTAGCAACAGCACCACTGTAAAATTTCAGGCCACTGTGATACTGCACCTAAAAAATTCAACTTTGAAAATGAATAACTTTTGACTGAAACACCTTTCGGCAGTGGGAGTGCTCTTGTTTTACTCAGGGGGATAAACCCTACAACATATTTTTTTTTACATTTTAGGTATTACTATCCCTTTAAGACATTTCTCAAGTCCTGAGGTAGATCTGAATCATTAGAATAAAATAGGATTTTCGCCTTACGTTGTTAAATCATTTTCTCTTAATCCATATGGAATACAGGTACCATGGAAGGAGGAATACATCAGAAGACTAGGTCTTGGCCATCCTGCAGGCCAACTTAGCCCTGGATCCAGTTTTTATACGAGACAAACTCACCAGTAAGGACGACGAGAGAAGAAGTAGTAAGCTCCTGTGAGAAAGACCCTAGAAGAACTCCCACGTCCATGCAGGGGAGATCAAAAAGAGGTCCCTTTCTCTGGGTGGACTAAGAGGAAAGGATTTAACAAGGAAAGACTAAAGTTATATTTTCTCTGTCATCCAATATGGAATACAGGTACCAACAGTAGGCTCCCAGGTGAAGGAGAAAGGACCTCACAACTGTCCAAGATACTGGAGTTTCCTAGGACTATCCAGAATCGGAACAGGAAGAACTGCCTGAAGGACATTACTGACAAAGCAGACTTCACCTTAAGTCATGACATCTATACGGTAGTTCTTGGCAAAGGTATGCAAGGAGGACCAAGTCACAGCCTTGCCAATTGCTCAGCCGAGGCACGATTCTTGTAGTCCCAGGAGGCCCCAACAGACCTGGTGGAATTGCTGTAACTCTGAAGAGAACAGTTTTTTTCCCGAGTTCACATGCCCTACAAATGGTAGACTTAATCCAAGAGGCAATGGTGACCTTAGAGTAAGCCTGAACCGCCCTGGGACCCTCAGAAATGACAAACAAGGAATCAGTCTTACGAAAAGACTCCGTGCAGTCCACATAGAACTTAAGGCACTGAACCACATCCAACAAGTGGAGATCCCTTTCCTTGTCAGAGTGCGGATCAGGACAAAAAGAAGGCACGACAATCTCCTGATTATGTGGCACTCAAAAACCACCTTAGGAAGGAATTCCTGGGTGGTTCGAAGAACTGTCTTCTCCTTGTGAAAAAACAAGAAAGGTGGCTTGCAAGACAAAGTCTGCAACTCCGCAACCATGCTAACTGAGACCAAAGCCACAAAAAACTCCCCCACAATATTCCACTTCAAAAGATGCAAGGGAATATAAGAAAGGGACTCAAAGGAACGCCTCTGCAAAACTCCCAGTACCAAATGAAATCCCACGGTTGCGTGGGAGCTTTACCAGCAAGGAAAGCATGAGTGACCCCCCCCCCCAAAATGAAAACCTTGACATCAGGCAAGATGGCAATACATCTCTGTAAAAACACATAAAGTTGGGTACTCTGAGAAACTGGTTCACTGTTTTTAAGTCTGGCATAGAAAGGAATCCTCTGTCTTTTTTTGGATTCCATAATAAGATTGGGATAAAACCCTTTGAACTGTTGCTATTTTGGTACTAGGATTATCACCCCATTGTCTAGAAACTGTCAAATTGCCTGATGAAATCTCCCTAGGGCATCTTTTCTTTGTGTACCCTGGACATGAAGAAAATTGAGGTGGTGGTAGTGTCGTGAACAACATTCTGTATCCTTCTTGAATCAGCTGGATTACCCATTTGTCTGAAATTGACACCCTCCATTGTTGAATGAAATGTCAGTCTCCCCCCAAGTGGAGGATCTGTTGGGGACTCCATACTCCAATCTTCATGCTGTGGTGGGTATGGACTCCGTTTCCTTGTTCATATTTTTCTTTTGTACCCAGGTTGGGTTTTTGTTTACTGTAATGAAAGGAATATCCTGATAAGTTAGGTGGTGTTTATCTGGAAGACTTTTTCCCACAATATGCAAAGGATTTCTTCTTGACATCAAAACTTTGTTTATTCTGAGATAAAAATGTACTTTTTCCTCCAGTGAAGTGACGGACAATTTTGTCCAGTTCTCAGTCGAATAAGAAGGATCCTTTAAATGGTGAAGCTTCTAAGGCTTTTTTGGAGGCGGGATCTGCATTCCAAATCTTCAACCACCAGGTACACAGTGCTGTAATACTAGTAGCTGAACATTTAGCTGCTATTTTAGACATCTCCAAGGCAGTTTCACATATATAAGTGTTGGCTTCCTGTAGGTAACCCAGCAGAGGAAGAATATTGTCATGTGGTGTGTTGTCTTGAATGGCCTGTATAATTTGTGTGTGCCAAGCCTCTGCCACTCTGCATACCCATGCTGATGCAAATTAAGCTCTAACCACAGCTCCCTACCCTGAAAAAGAGGATTTTAGTCTTACCTGTTAAATCCTTTTCTCGTAGTCCATACAGGTTACTGGTAACTCTGGGAGGTGACCCGCCCCTTTAAGTAGGCAGGAACATTTTTCTAAATGTATGAAGGGGGTGGATCCTCCCTTCCCTCCTAGGCTGCAGTTAGCCATCCAGCTCCAGAATGATTTGAGACACTAAATGTTGACTAGATAGTAGAAGAGAAGAAGTCTCCTGTGAGCATGCCCCCAAAGGACTTCCACATACTGCCACAGGAGAGCCAAGCACGGCCCCTTGTCAGGGTGGGAGACCAGTAACCTGTATGGACTACGAGAAAAGGATTTAACAGGTAAGATTAAAATCCTATTTTCTCTGTCATCCAATACAGGTTACTGGTAACTCTGAGATGTCCAACCATTGAGTTCCCCAAAGGCGGGAAAAAGGCAAGGACCAGGCGCAAGGCCCCCAAAGTCACCAGAACCTCTATAAACCAACTGGTCAGAGAAGCCCAACAAAACTAAAGTGTCAGTGGACACTGAACAGGGGAAAAACACCCCAGGAACTGTTACACAGCACACTGAACTAGAGCCAACAGAACTCAACAGCAAAGGAAGCACCAAGAACCTAAGGAGAAGATCCTAGACAGGCAAGACTGCCTCCAGGACCTTCCTTCCAAAGCTGGCATAAGCCGAAGCCAGCACATCCACACGGTAGTGCTTCGAAAAGGTGTGCACAGAGGACCAAGTGGCCGCCATGCACAGCTGATCAGCAGACGCTTGATTCTTATAGGCCCAAGAGGCCCCAATAGACCTAGTGGAATGAGCCGTGACCAGAAAGGGAACATGCTTATTCCTCAACTTGTAGGCCCTACGAATAGTGGACTTGATCCATGATGCAATAGTCACTTTGGACGCCGATCTTCCTGCCCTAGGACCCTCAGGAATGACGAACAGAGCTTCTAATTTCCTGACAGATTCCGTGCATAAAACTTGAGACAACGCACCATATCCAACAAGTGGAGATCTCTCTCCTTGTCAGAAGAGGGGTTAGGGCAGAAAGAGGGCACCACAATCTCCTGATTGATATGAAACTCGGAGACTACCTTAGGTAAAAACTCCTTGGAGGTGCAAAGCACCGCCTTATCCTTGTGAAACACCAAATATGGTGGTTTACAGGAAAGAGCTTGCAACTCCGCAACTCGGTGAACAGACACGACTGCCAGGAGAAAGGCCATTTTCCACGTCAAGAGACGTACAGGAATAGTAGCCAAAGACTCAAAGGGAGGATGTTGAAGAACGCCCAAAACCAAATTAAATCCCACTGACGAGCAGGGCTCCGGGAGGCAGGACTAACATGAGCAACACCCTGGAAGAAAATATTGACATCAGGATAAGCAATGCGCTTTTGAAAGAAGACAGAAAGTGCAGAAGTCTGAACCTGAGTCCCTATCCACCCCGTCCTGCAGAAAAGCCAGGACAGTAGATAGATCAAAATCAAGGGACAGATCCCCGTCAGCACACCAAGACACAAAGGTCGACCAGACACGGTGATAGATCTTGGAAGAAACAGGCTTACAGGCACCAAGCATAGTAGTCAACACAGCAGAAGAGAAACCTTTCTTCCTTAAAATCGAGGATTCAACCTCCAGGCCGTCAAATTGAGCCGATGGACATCTTCCTTCCACAGGTAACCCTGCAGAAGAAGATCCAGACGGGATGGGAGCGGAAAGGGCTCCGCCACAGATAGACGCCAGAAGCTCCGGATACCAACATTGAAGAGGCCAATCTGGAGCAATCAGGATGACCGGACAATGTTCCATCTTTAGTTTCTGCAACACCCTTATCAACATTGGAAGGGGAGGAAAGATGTAGGCCAGAGGGAATGTGCAAGGAATGGACAGTGCATCGACATCTAGAGCCAGAGAGTCTCTCCACCGAGAGCAGAACACTGGAACCTTCCTGTTGTGTCTCATCACCATCAGATCCACATGGGGCATCCCCCATCTCTGAATAAGGAGTTGAAACACCTCGGGGTGTAACTCCCACTCTCCGCTGTCCACTGTGTGACGACTGAGAAAGTCTGCCATGATGTTGTCTACGCCTGGAATGTGCACTGCGGAAATGACAGGAACATGAATCTCTGCCCAGGACACAATGGCCTTGACCTCTAACCAAGTGGCGAGACTTCTTGTTCCGCCTTGTCTGTTGATGTAGGCCACTGCCGTGGCGTTGTTGGACTCCACTTGGACTGGACAGTTCTCCAGCTGAGACACCCAATGACGTAGAGCATGAAATATCGCTCGAAGTTCCAAGATGTTGATTGGGAGAAGGGACTCCTCCATGGACCACTTCCTCAGAGTGCTGAAGCGACCCAGAACAGCTCCCCAGCCCGAGAGGCTGGCATCCGTTGTGACGGTGGTCCAGTAGGGAATCAGAAAGGATCTCCCTTTCAGCAGATTGGAAAGGTTCAGCCACCACTCCAAGCTCAATTCCACATGAGGGGGAAGGGACACCAATAACCTTGGATGATCTGGTCGATACCTGCACACCTGCATCACAAACCTCTGAAGTTCCCTGATGTGCACCATGGTGAATGGAACCGCTTCTGTCGTGGAAATGAACTTACCCACCAGAGAAGGCAACCTTTGAACTGGGACCAGATCCTGAGACGAATCGCTGAAACTCTGTGGGCAATTTGATAGGCTACCGCGTCCGGTAGAAACCCCATGCTCCTCTGAGTATCAAATAGAAGACCCAGGAAGATCAGCTGCTGGGATGGGACAAGATCCGACTTGTCCAAGTTGACAATCCATCCGTGATGCGTGAGGACTTGGATGCAGGTCTGATCTTGCTGATGAAGCAAGCCGAGGTGGCTTTCAATAGCAAATCATCCATGTAAGGAGTCACTCTGATACTGTCTCGATGGAGAACGGATATCAAGGCCCCCAGAACTCGTTAGAGGACCTGAGGAGCCGTTGTCAGACCAAATGGAAGAGCTGAGAACTGAAAATGTCCTCTGTCGCAGGCAAAGCGCAGGTACCGCCTGCTCTCCTGATGGATTGGGATGTGTAAATACGTATCCTGAAGATCCAGAGAAGCAAGGAACTCCCCCGGAGACATGGCAACGATCACTGTGCGCATAGATTCCTGACGATAGTGAGTCTTGTTCACGAAGAAGTTTAGATCCTTCAAATCCAAAATAGGGCAACATCCGCCGTCCTTTTTGACTACCACAAAGAGGTTCGAGTAAAACCCTGAACTCATGTCTGAAAGAGGCACTGGCTCCAGGACATCCTTGTCCAGAAGAGCCTGAACATCTCCAAACAGACAGCGTTTCTCTGAGTCTTGCGGAGTACAAGAAAGACGAAAGCGAAAAGGAGGAAGAGAATAGAAAGGGATCTTGTATCCCTCTGTCACCACTTGTAAAACCCATGGGTCCAACACAGAATCTTCCCAAATCCCGAAAAAGTCGCAGACGATCACCCACAGCGAGATGCCGACCCGGGTTTGGTGAGTCATGCCGAACCAGTCTTGGCAGCCTTGGGCTTTGAGGCAGCCTTAGGCTTCCATTGCTGTTTGGGCATGGAGGAGGAATGCGGAGCTGATGGAACCGCCTGGTTCGTCGAACGTGTCTCAGTCTGAAAGGAACAAAAGGACCGGTTGCGTTTAAATGGCAACTTCTTCTTAAAGACCAAGGGCAGAAGAGTACTCTTACCCACTGTGGCCTCGCTAATCAGTTCCTTAAGATCAGGCCCAAACAAGAAGGTACCCTGAAAAGGCAGAGAAAGTAAGACTTTCTTCGAAGCAGTGTCAGCAGACCAGATCTTGAGCCAAAGAGCACGCCTAGCTATCACAGAAGTAGTAGAGGCCCTCGCCATCATGCGGACGGCATCAAAAGCAGCAGCAGATACATAGTGTTGCGCTTCAGAGATATTGGCAAGAAGATGCAATTTCTCTGAGGTAGGCACATCCTGACGGACAGCCGTAGTGAGTTGTTCAGTCCAGACTGCAATAGCCCGGTTAACACACACAACAGCAAAAGCTGGATGCATAGCGGTACAAACAGAAGCAAAAATGGACTTAAGGGAAACCTCAAGTTTCTTGTCAGTCCAGTCTTGCAGTGCAGAAGCATCAGTGACAGGTAAAGCAGTAGATTTAGATAGTCTAGATATGGCTGCGTCCACTTTAGGGGGATGAACCCATTTAGCCAGCTCAGCTTCAGAAAATGGATAAAGCTTAGCAAATTTCCTGAACACAGAAGCACACTTGTCCGGAGATTTCCACACCTCACAAACCAAACGGTCAAAAGTAGGGTTAGGAGGAAAATAAGGGGCTTAGCAAGCTCCTGAAAAACATCCGAGGGATCAGAAGGAACCTCCTGAACCAAGGGAATGTTGAGGGTGGTTAACACAGCCCTGATCAGGCCCTCGGTGGAAGGTTCAGGATCAGCTTCCAAAGGGATCCCCAAGGGACCTAGAAGACTCCAAAACAGTACCATCCTCAACATCCAAATCTAGCAACAATTCTTCTTCAGAACAATCTGACACATCAGGTGCCCCCTGTGATTTAGGAGAGAAGACTTGATAGTAGAGGGGGTCTGCCACATTTGAAGCGCCCCCTGTATCTGGGATGGAAAGAGTTGTAAAGTGGACCTAAGGTCCCTAGTCGCAGCCTTAGACTTCTGTACCCAAGCAGGCTCAATAGCATGGCTGAAAGTCCCTGGGTTGCTGTCAGGAACCTCAGAACATGCTGGGCATAAATGACCAGAGAACCCTCTAGGTAGCCCTGTGTGACAGGAAGAGCAATGCGCAATGGGGGATACTGAGACCCCAGCCTCCTTAGTCTTAGGTCAAGCCCCAAGCTCCAGCGGTATAGACATTCTCACAGTGTCAAAATAACCAACTGTACAGTAAATCGCCCAATTACAGTGTGAAAGATTAATATTTCACCCCAGAAACGCTAAATATAGACTTATCTGGCAGACTATGGGTTAATCTGCAGAGGAGAGAAGGAGAGTCCAAGCCCTGCGTAGGATACTTGCTGAGAAAAGCTCACAATATGGCTGCCGCGACAGGAGCCAATCAGAAAATAGGCGCGAACCAAGCGCTCATGGGAAATGAAGTTTTTCCCAAAAAGTACCCCAAACAGTACCCGAAGCCCCCCAACACACCTGAACTATAAACCGGATGATAGAGCAAAGGAAGACAATTAAAATGAGCCCACTCTGAAGTTGGTAGGTTAAGTGGTTGCAGAGATCTGTCCCAAACAGTATAGTTCCATAGAAGTAAATGGAGCAATGGCGTCTATGCAGTAAAGCGCGCCACACAATTTTAACAAAAGTTAAAGTAAAACATAAAAACATATAAAACATCCATGCAACATGTGAACACCTAGAAAACACTAACCCAGTAGGGAAAGTGCCATAAAACCCCCAAAAACATGTCAAACCAGCAGACAAAGGGTTACGTTACCACATAAACCTGCTCCAAATACCCAACAGACATACAAATATACCCAATGAGTGCAGGAGTGCACAATGAGAACTCCCAAACACAACCCC
The DNA here is from genome assembly GCA_037306005.1 of Rhinophrynus dorsalis. NCBI lineage: Eukaryota > Metazoa > Chordata > Amphibia > Anura > Rhinophrynidae > Rhinophrynus > Rhinophrynus dorsalis. The sequence continues at coordinate 452,233,545 of CM074720.1, read as the reverse complement.
TGTGCAGAGGGGCACTGTTGGACAAGTGGACCTGCAGCACTCAAAGGGTAGCTCACCTTTCCTGCAGATCTTCTGTCTTCAGATTACCATGCAGCAAGAATTATCTCAGTGGGTAATCCCTGGGGAAGCACTTGTAACCAAGATTTTCCCCCTCAGGGCTTAAGGTCCACAAAAAAGCACCTGGATACTGAGCTAGCCACATTCAAGGGCATTTATCAGTCATGGTAACCTGCCTAATGGTGGTATTCCATATCTGACAGAAAATAAAAAAGAAACTAAAACTACAAATCATTCTGGAGCTGGTTGGCTAACTGCAGCCTAGGGGGGAAGGGAGGTTCCACCCCCTGCATACATTTAGAGAAATGTTCCTGCCTACTTAAAGGGGCAGATCGCCTCCCAGAGTTACCAGTAACCTGTATTGGACGACAGAGAAACAATCTATTTAATATGCCAATCTTTTTGACAGCGTAGTCTTTAATGGATGCTGTACTTTGAATAGGTATAGTAGTATGTTTAGACAGTTTGGATACTGTGGGACCAACTACTGGCAGTTTAGACCAAAGGCAAACTTTGTCTTTGGGAAAGGGAGAAGTAATTTCCCATTTCTTGGAGATGATCAAGGATTTGTCTGGATTCTCCCACCCATCTGATCAAGTTCCTATCTGATCAAGTTCCTCATAAGCAGGAAAAGGTGATCGGAAGGTGAGGGAATTATGAATTCTGTGCGATTGTCCCCATGTGTACAGCCTTCTGCCATAGACAAGGAAGGTTCACTATTATGACTGGATAATTCCCCCTCATCATCTGATGAGTTGTGTGAAGAATTTAGAGTACCTTTTGAGGTCTTCTTAGGTAGAGGTCTTTTAACAGGCACATGAGGTGACTACTGAATCAGGTAAAGCCTTGTCCCACTCTGGTCCAAGATTTGGGGACAACTATATTATGTTTTAGCCTTATTAGCCTCTGACTGAAACTTTAGCACTGCAAATTTTGCATGTGGCAGAAGGGCCTTTATTGCTGTTAGATTTCTTCTCCTCCCTGGCTTCTGACATAGCATCTAGCTATAGTAAGAGAAAATTGAATAGGAAGTGGGAGGAGTTTATATTAGGTGCCCTGCCTCCTATAGGCATGCTGCTTAACCCCCTGGTCTATGCATCCCTCAATGACGCTAGAGAAAAAAATTATCTGCACCGCTGAAGGGAGGGGCTAACTGCCACCAGAAGTCACTCTACCCACCTGAGGAGAAAGCATGCAGAAGAGGTGCCTCCTGGGTGTGCTGCAAGAAGGGAAAGAAAGGAAGGGAGAAGACCCTCCCCATCCCTTCCTGTCCCAAAATCCAGGAAACTGAGCTGTAAAATGGGGGTGTTGCTCTCTAGCCACCTAAGTCACACAGCCTCAAGACCTTGGGGGTCCCAATGTAGAAGACCCCAGAACTGTTCAAGACATCCTCACAGTCCATAGTCCACTTGGAGCCACAGGGAATGAGAGAAAAGCAGCCAGAGATGCATAAGCAAGAAGGAGGCCAAAAGCTCCATGGCCCAACAAATCCTGAAGAGCTCTAAATCCCATAAATTGTCCCTGAAAGAGAGTGGGACAAGTAACAGTAAAAGTAAGAGTAAAAACAAAAAAAAGATGCCATGTACCAAACACAGACCTCAAAATATCAGCAGACAGACAGAGGGACTTAGGGACAGTGCATACTCAAGACACCTGGACCTTCTGGCACCTCAGAAATTTGGCTAGACAGTGGCCTCCCATGGGCTTGGCCATCAACTTGACACACATAGATTGGATGGATTCATGGGGGTACATTCTGGGCATCCTATATCCACTTGAAGAGCCTACATTGTCCTACCAGGGTTGTATTCTAGTTGTTCACTCACCTTTATTTGCATCACTGCACAGGAGGTCACAAGATCTGGGTCTGTCCAATGTCTCCTCCGGAGGGGTCATCAGTGGTGAAGGCTCATCCCCTAAACTTTGCATATAATGAAAGAATCCTGGGATCAGGAATGTGATGTTCTTTCAGCGACACAATATCCAAGCAGAAGGATGAAAGTACAGAAAAAAAGATTAAATTGAGTTTTAAGAGGTAAATTAAATAAGTAATAACAGTGAGATGTGTATCAATTCACTCACAAAACAGAAGAGCATTTAAGGCTGTATTCAGAAAGCTAAAGATGAACAACCATCTGCACGCAGGGAGCAAATGCATATTGCCACGATTCCTATTGAACTGAATGGGTCTTTAAACCCTTCAAATGCTAGTGAGGTCTCCAATACACTGGATACAGGGGAAAAAAGCCAAACTGCAATATAACTGGTCCTATAGTTGTCTCACAGAGTTTGTCAACTAAATAAAGCTTCTCCCCACTCAGTCAACAAATGAGCTAAAAGGTCCATAAATTCACTGTCCTAGTGGAACTAGCCACAATTAGTGATGGAGATAAATAGTGGGGACTCTCCCAACAACATGAGGGCCCTCAAAAGCCTACAGGAAACTGAAAATAACAAACTTAATGTTAACAATATCTTCTCTGAGAAAATAAAACCCTGGACCTCCTAGACAGACATGCTAAATAAACTGAAGATAGAGCTGCAGGGGTTGGGATTAGCAGCTAAGAAGTGAGAGGAGTTTTTACTAGAGTGCCCTGCCTCAATGACACTAGAGAAAATAACTTTATACTGTGAAATTACTATCCCTTTAAAGAAAAGATGACTGCTAGAACAACTGGCCATGATCTAAAGTTGGAGGGTGTAAAAGGCATAAGAAATGACCAATGCCCAAGTACTACTTTACAGAAAGGATGATCGACTCACAGATCAGTCTCCCAACACGGACAGTAGGGACAAATACTGTTAGGGAATTCTGAGATGCATGGGACAGACCAGAGTCTATTCTGAGACATATATAAGACTGCATATTTTAAACTATATAGGGAAATGGGCACACCAAATAGGCCAGATAGACTTTGATTGACCAAATAGAAACAGGTTTCTGTGTTTCTATTAGACCAAGAGACTCTCTCTTCAGTCTCTTAGGAGATGGATACCACTTCTAGATCACAATTTGTATTCGCCTGCATCTGTATGTCAGAATACTTTGCAAATTGTTTTGTATCTCTGCTTAGCACTGTGAAATATGCTGGTTCTTTATGAGGAAAAATGTTAATATTCCCAATGCAAGTGGTCTTTATTCAGCAGAAAAAGTGAAGTATATTGGAATAACAGGAAAAGTGCCTTACTCATTAAACAGAAGAGCAATTCTGGAGCAAGCCAGCTGCACACCGCAGGGAACAAGTAAAGCACTTTTGTTAAATTATATGGGGCTTTAATGAGAATGAAAACTTTCACCCCCAAGAAAATATATCTTATGTAATACATCTCTTCAAACTGGCTATAGGTTGTTAAATTGGTTTTTAAAAATTCTCAGTATTAAAAGACATTGGTTGATAAAAATTGAATGACGTGGGTAGTGAAGCTAGCTACGGTACAAGCTGTACAGCAGCGCTCTGCAGTCTGTCCACTTGTAAGTAAATCCCCAGCTATCCTCAGGACTGACCGCACAGGGCAAAGCAAGGAATTTGGGAAATACTAAGTATTCTAAAAGAGGTATATGCATGGCTCAGCATTAACTGTTTATTAGTAGAGTGCTAGAGGGGCAATATGTTGTATATCCTTCTGGCACTCAAAGGTAACACTGGAACACTGAGCTGCGCACTAATAAAAAATACTTTGTTTTGCCCATGAATATGCATGCAAAGCCTACCTCAGAAAAGGATGATTAGCAGCTCCTCAGAGGGAAAATGATGCCAGTCATATATGATGTCATCAAGATAGCATCATTCTCCTTGCAACCAGAAAACACTTCAAGTAACTTTTAAGCATGGGAGAATAACTACTCTCCTATACAGGGTATTTTTGAACATGACATGCTATTGTGCAACCTTTTGCGCCAAATTAATTCACCCAAAGCCACGAACTTAAAACAAATGGCGTAGTCGGCAGGATATTCGCAGAAATTATTAATATTAATGATTAATAACCATTATTTACATATTTCCTAGAAATTAATATTTTGTTAAAAAATACATTTTTTTAATTAATATTTTTTCCTGGGAAATTTAGTCAGTAAGTGTCCCAAGTTATTTTTGTGTGCCAGTACCACACTGCGACAAGAGTGGTGGGTTTTAGTATTGTCACATTGCAAGGGGCTTATTCACTAAAAGAGGATTTGTGTGCTGGAATACTCTTGAATTGTAATAAGAGTACTTTTATGCTTTGATTATAGCCTTGTGGGGCCCTCATAGAGGAGTTTCAAACTTCGAAGTGTATAGATAAGTGCTCATATTACAGTTACCTGTATTGTCTGTATTACATATATGCATACGTGTGTGTATACATGCATGGGTATTGTGTATGTGTATGGGTATAGATATATACAGAGGCAAGAGGGAACGTTTACAGTTACACTGCTTCAATTAACCCTTGTGTGCTCTCATTAGAGGAGTGCTAACTTTGAGGCATTTTAATTGTAACCGTTCAGGTCAAGGTTCTGCAATTGCCGGACGTGATATTTCTAGTGTGGCTAGATTTATTGCGCATATGCATATCTCTGTACTGTCAAGATTTCCTATTAAAGGGACTTTAATTAACTCTTGTGTGCTCTCTGTAGAGTGTAACTAACTCTGAAGTCCTACTTCAGTTAAATCCTTGTGTGCCTCTGCAGAGAAGTTGCTAACTTTAAAGTCACGCTTCAATTATAGACTTGTGTGCTTTCCATAAAGGGTAACTACATTGGACAATTGACTAGTCACTAGCACTTGTACCTAGACAGGTGACTTGAGCACCTGAGGCAGGTGACTAACTAGCATTTGTACCATTTGCCTTTGTGGAGATGTCACTAACTTTGAAGTAGTGCTTCAATTATAAAACTTGTGTGCCCATTGTTTGGGAGAACTAACTTTGAAGCCTAATAGGAAGTCACCTGACGTGCAGGTGTGTGTATATGAGTTTGTTTGTTTTCTTCAAAGGCATAAAAACATTCAACAGTTTGTGTGTTCTGTAACTTTCATAGTGGTTTGCGTGTTTTCTCCCTGTGTGAAAGTAAAAACATACGTGTGCCTGCTAACCTGTGTTCAGGTACTTGGTTAAACACGCATATCTGCTCTGCTGTTAAATTGCTTTAATTAGAAACACTTGTGTATTGTTTACAATACTAACTTTAAAGTATATTTAACGGAGAGCATGAATTTCCTGAGAGCATGAATTACTGAGTGCTTTGATGGGGGATTAATTCTACACTGCCCAAAGTAATATGTCTGGATAAACTGGATTATTACCTACATAACATCGTACTGTATCAGGTGACTGAGCGCTTGTTCCCTAGGCAGGTGACTAACTAGCATTGTACCATTGCAGTGGACAATGGACTAGTCACTAGCACTTGTACCTAGACAGGTGACTTCAAATACTTGTACTAAATTCCCAAGACTGATGTATGTGTTATGTATGAGTTTGTTTGTTTTCTAGAAGGGCAGGGAAAAAACATTCAACAGTTTGTGTGTTCTGTGACTTTCACTGTTAGTTTGAGTGTTTTCCCATAAGTGAAAATAAAAACACATAAGTGTGGCCTGTGTGTGTGTGTGTGTGTGTGTGTGTGTGTGGGGTACAACACATACTAGTAAGGCTCACTACAAACACGTGATTGTCCTACCGTCTGATTGCGCTTGAGATTCTGACTGAGAGAATGGGTTTCTTTAAGAAGAAGTTGAGTGCATTGATTGGGGGCAAAAGACCCAAATTTGGGGCTGTACCACATTGGGCTACTGCTATGGGTAGATGGAATGCCATAGCAGATGAGCTAGTACGTCACAGTGCTCCAGTGTACCCAGAGGTCGGGGAAGAGATAGGAGGTATGGCACTTAAGCTTGATTTAGGGGTCTATTCTAAACATGAGAGCAGAGCTGCGGCAGAAGTGGGGTGGATTATTTTACATGCCTTAAAAAATGAGGTAGTAAAGAGGCAAGCCCTAGAAAGAGATTTAGCTGATGTAAGACAAAAATTGTTAATATCAAATGAATGTTTGGAAAATAACAATGCCCGTAAGACTGAATTACAGGAGACTAATACTCGGCTAATCAATAAACTTGACCGTAGTCGCTCTCACAGGGGTAAAGTGCCATACACCACCAGAAAGGTGAGAACACTGACTACAGGGCCCTGCAGGGACCCAGTGTCACTCTTCTCATCCTCCTCTGAAGAAAAGGAGTACTCAAAATACTCATATGTTTCCTCCTCTGATGATGACGAAAAGGTGGACAGCTTCAAAGCTCGCCCACTCATCACCCAGCAGAGAAAACAAAGGGTACACAGGGACTGTGATAGACATGAGTCTGTAAATGCTAAAAGAGGGTCCCCTTTGTCAATGATAAATGGTACAGCAGAAAATGGTCAGATTTTTGTGAGTACAAAAGGGTTAGCAGAATTGGGGAAATACAAAACAGAGGAAAAGGTTAATCAGAAAAGGGGTGTCTCCATGGCTAGCAAGCCAGAAAGGAAGGATGAAGGGAAACCACCTATTGATAAACCTAAGAGGAATAATAAACAGGATGCTTCCAGATACACAAAGGTGTCAAGGAAAGAAATGATGTTTGATCTTGTTAAAGCTGGTGTCAATGTAGATGAGCTAAAAAAAAGGTCAAATCATGTCTTGTTCAAAAGGTGGAAAGCTTTTAAGAGAAAGGTACATATTAATGTACCTATTTCTAAAACTCTCACTAATGAAGCAAATCTGATATACACACCATCTGAATTTAATATTCCTGTTGCTAATTCCTGTCCTCCTGTTCCCCATCCTAGGAAAACAAAATCCCTGTACCCATTATGTGCCATAGCGGACAATGACGGAATGGACCCATGGGACGGCCAATCCCCAGCACAATGTTACCCATCAAGGCTGGTGATCGACAGCCCCATGTTCCTTTGACTGTAGGGTGGGGAAAGGAAACCAACCACACCTAGGTTTTAGCCTTAGTATACACTGGGGCCGAGGTAACAGTATTACAGGTAACCCTTCCAAACTTGTAGGCCCCATCATTTCACAGAGAGGGCCTAGGGGAAAGAGTAACTAAGGCTATACAAACCACAGTCACATATTCCATAAACAAAGGGCCCCTGGGTTTATGGATAATATTTTGAGTTTCCAATTTCCTGACAATATCTTGGGGGTAGATATATTGTTAGGACACATAATAGAGATGCAGTTGAGAGGTGTTCAGATTTTGGCTTTCCTCACAAACCCTCTTATGTTCATGCGGCATGGGAGGTGGTGAGAGGAAATACAAACAGGACACCTGTTGTCATTCTCTCTCCCTGTAGTCCAACAAGGGCTACCAGGAGGGTTGAAAGAAATCAGATTAGTCAGTTTTAGTTCATCCTGCAATTTTGCTCTTTAAACGCTCCTGTGATTCCTGTTAAGAAGTCAGACGGTTTCTTGGTGTGGAACGATAGATTATTGGGGACTCAATAGAGTGGCACCGCCAATGAGTGCTGCGGTCCCCAGTATCGTCCCTGTCATTTATGACAGCCAAACAGACACAGGGGTGGCATGCAGCGATTGATATAGTGGATACTTTCTTTTCCAATTCTCATTGCACCTGAGTCACAAAATTCCATTTGCATTCACTTGGGAAGGAAGCTAATATACCTTTGATGCCCCAACACTATCAACACTCCCCCGCCACATGCCATGAACTGGTTGCCAGAGAATCAAGCCAACTTCCAATACCTTTTAGAGACTGTGACATTAAAGGCCCCAACCACTTGGGGTGAAGAGGCCTACCTATCTGTGCAGAGGTGGGCCAGGAGTCCAGCTCTCATGAAGTGGAAAATGGTACGCACAAGAGCAAGGTGGATTAACAAAGCTTCAATGGTCTCGCGACATATGAATTCTTGCCACATCCAAATACTTGGAAGATACTTGCATTACAGCTTTCTCCAATCAAGTCAACTTTGCCATATGAGGAATTATACCCTGCAAAGAACAAAAGACGCTGGACTGTTGTAACATGCAATCCGTATGGAGAGGTGGTGATACAAGAGCAAGATATAGGTGATTCAAATTACCAGAAGTATGCCGATATAAAGAGACTACCTTTGGCTTATTACATGGAACATTAGTGTGGGGAGGTACAGAACTTTGGGAGAAGATTTGGGCAGCCGCCTGAACAAGACTAATGCCAAGAGTTGTGGGGGAAATGAACCTCAATAAAACTACGGAAGAATTGACTCAAATAAGGAACCTGAAGACCAAAATGAAGAGGTCCCATAGATTCAGTTTTCAAAACGGACACCGGTACTCACTTTGCTGGTCAGTCCAACAATGGGCGCAGGCTATCCCATATCACCCCAAGCCTCGGGGTTGATTAAAAGGTGCAATGGGCTTTTGAAAGGACAGATTCATACACTATCCCCAAGTATGTCATAGAAGGGGTTGGATAGAACTTTTACACAGGCTTTTAGGATTTTACATGACTGACCAACAGAACTTATCTCTATATGCCCGGCTTACATGTAATGACAATCCATTTGTTAGTTTGCGGGTTGACATGTACTGGTAGCCACCCCATATTTCAATTTAAACTAACATTTTATTTTATTTTTTCTCTTGGTAGTGGGAGAGGTTAACAGAAGTTAGTCTTTCCCATAGGAGGCAATATGCCTCCAGGAACAAGAGGTAACCTTAGTGCTCACTAAAAAACTGACCAAAGAGGGTTGGAGCACAACAGGGAGTTTGAGTGTGGATGGATGAATGCATCTCTGTCTAGGAATGACCCAAGTAGGTTAATTGCTGGTACAATCCTAGGAGAGGTGGCAGCCTGGGTACCCCATAAAATCTTGTTATCCTGGGATGAGGATAAATAAGTGCTCATGGGGTCCAAAGTGTGGGTGTTACCGCGATCCACTGATCAGCACAGGCAGAAAAGAGAGGTTATTTCAGATGGTCCTGGTAATACTAAAGTTGTATTATGAAATGGTGATTCTGTACCTATCTTCTTTCCCTCAAATAGATTGGTGGCCGGCTAGCTCCTCTGAATCCTTGATCGTCCAACACATTCATGAACCCCTTGGCCAGCTATGCAAGAGTGGACAACTCCTCTGACTGTTGCAGCACCATCCCCGTCAGTGAGGAAGGAGGGTACCCGTTCCTTGGAGTCCCGTGGGCCCAGCGAGAAATGAGACAACTCTCTGGACACAACACTGGACTCTACTACCAAACTGTCTTATGAGCAGCTACAAATCAGGGCGGTAGCTCTCCAAAATCGCCTAGCCCTGGACTGTTCTTACTGCCAAAGTAGGAGTTTGCTGGCTGGTAGGAAAATAATGCTGCAGTTATATTGTGAACTATGAAGGCGAATTTAATTATGATCCATCGAAACTGACAGCTATAATAGACAAACTCCAGGAAACATCAGACGTTGGACTATTTGGGTGATTTGGGAAGTCAGTGACCTACCTATCCAGTGAGCGACTTTAGTGTGGTTTATGACATGGGACCAAGAGGTGGAATGTTATGGACACAAATAAATTGCAGCAAATTGCAGCAACACTGTATCCATTGCATGGTTATGTTCTCATGTCATTCATCCCACTTTTTGCTCTCCACCATTTTCCTTTGTTCTGTTTGGGCGGGAAAATGACAAAGACCAGATCCTCTTTTGTTTCTCTTCCTTCTAGGAGAAGGGGAGGAGGGGTGTGTCAATCAGGTAAAGTGGGCTGGAGATGGGTGGGGCTTGCCAACAATAAGAGAGGTGTGCAGATAGTCAAAAGGGGAGTCTTGGGAGGTCTTTTGGGGAAGAAGGGTCTTGGAGCAGGAGAGCCATGGAGAGGGAGATGTGACCATAGCAAGGGGGCCATGCCTTGTTTGGGCCCCAAGAACTGTTCCAGGATCCTGGCCTGTTTTTTCCCTGCAGCACCATCCTCATTGTTCCAGATAGATGAGTATAGAAACTAAGTATCTCTCTATTTTTTTCATACTATCTATAATATTTCTAGGAAAAATACCTTAGTAACCAACGTATAGTGTTTTCTACTATAATTGTTGTATTATGTGTTTTATTTGCACTGCAGTAAGTAATTGTCTAGTTAATATTATTAGATGCTTTAGCTAGAATATATTTGATAATATACAGTGTATTGTTAATATTATTGTTTGTTATTAAATATTATTGCTTATTGCTAGTACTGGGGTGTTATTGTGTTAATTGTGGTATTGGTCATTAGGACAAATTTCTCTGGATATATCCTTTAATTAAAGGGTTGGCTTTTTGGGTGTGGGCAAATTCATATTGCTTCTAATAGCTGTGTTGGGGTTTGTGTGGTGTGAGCAAGTTGTAGGCCCTGGCCTTGCTCATAGATTTTATCTCAGAGCAAACACATGGTCTGACTCCATCTTGCTAGGCCCCAGCCTGTCTCCACATGGTTGAGGACGCCATTTTGTAAAAAGCACATGGTGTGAGTTTGCAGTTTCTTCACAACTACATTGATTTTAACACAGCTGCTATTGTGCAACCTTTTGCGCCAAATTAATTCACCCAAAGCCACGAACTTAAAACACAGGTACACTTTAAAGTTCCCATTTAAATCATGGGAATTTGTAGTTGGTTGTAGTTGGTGTGCTCCAGGACTGCTCCTGTTCTGCATAAAGGTTGTAAGGGTAAACACTAGGATAACCACAGATCTGAAGGCTGTACTATACGTTTCATCAGTAATCAGTTTATAAGATAATTAAATATATTAATCCTCACCTTCCCTATTAGCTGTGTATGGTCATATCCAAACAAGGAGCGTGAGAAGCTTCCGTTCAGGCCTCGAATGCATCCATCAGAATACAGAGTGATAAGGCCACTGATGGAGGATAGGACACTTAAGCTGGCATAGTATTCCTCCACTGGGGATACTTCTTCTATACTGGGCTCCATCAGAATGACATTGAGAGGAAAGGTGGCTCCATCACGTGTTACACCAACCACCCTTTGCTGTCTCATGCTCTGTAACAAGAATTTGGGATAGAGAAAGAAATATACAGAGGGATTATATTGTTCAAGGGGAAGAGAGACTAAGGTAGCAATGTACAAATGAAGAACAGAAACTGAAATTATGCAGAAAGCCTTAACCACACATACATACATTATACACGAAAGTTAGATTAGTGAGCCAAGCGGGTATAATTTCTGCAAGTGAATCAAACTTTAATTTGAAAGCAAAACAAAGCATGTAATAATTACACATTGTTCTAAAATAAATCTTTATAACCCTTATGTTAGAAGCAGAAATATTAGGAATTAAGGAGCAGGGAGATAAATATTCCCACTGATTTAAATTGGGCTTATATTTGAGATATATATATATATATATATATATATATATATATATATATATATATATATATATATATATATTTTTTTTTTTTTTTTTTTTTTTTTTTATATATACCTACTTCCATTGAGGGATGCAGGGACCATGGGGTTAAGCAGCGCACACTAAAAAAGCCCCTCCTACCTCATAACCCCACCCCCTAACTGCCTTCAGTCAGAGTCAGGAAGGGATTAACAGGTCTGCCAAAAATGGCAGTGCATCCTCACCCAACAAGATTTCTGTTGGCAGCAAGCCCTGCATTACTCAATGGATTGAGAGAAAAGGATTTATCGTTAAGTACAAAAAAAAAATCCAATTTTCTCTAGCTTCGTTGAGGGATGCAGGGACATGCCAAAGCAGTCAGAAAAATAGTGGGAAGGGAGAAAACTAATGAACAATGGCCTCCAGAACTTTGCAGTCAAAACTAGCATCTTAAGATGCAAATAAGTTAACTTTGCAAAACTTTATGAAAGTGTGAATAGATGACCATGTAGCTGCTTTGCACAACTGGTAAACAGTAGCTTGGTTCTTCAAGGCCCATGAAGTACTGATGGACCTAGTAGAATGAGCTGTGATTCTGAAAGGTGCTGGATCAGACCAGATAATCTGTTTGGCAATAGCTGTCTTGGAAGGGCCTTCTGGAATCACAAACAAACATCTAAAGGATTGCGTAAGTTGGACATATTGTCTTAAACATCTCACTACATCTAAAAGTATGAAGTGCTTTCTCTTTAGTGAAACATTGATTAGAACACAATGAAGGGAGAACTACTTCTTGGTTTATGTGGAAAGCTGAAACCACTATAGGCTTTGGAACTCTGAAAGTCCTTAAAACAACTGTATCTTGATGAAAGAGAAGATGCAATGAAGTGCAGGATAGTGCACTGTGTTCTGAAACTCTTCTTGCAGATGCAATCGCGGTGAGGAAAAATCTTTGAGAGAGGCTGATGGCAATGGCTCAGTTTGAGAGGACTGACGAGCCTCTAGCATTATATTTAAGTTCCATGATGGAATGGAAAACCTATATTGGGGAACTTTGTGAGCCCATAGCATGGTTTGAATTACTGGAGAACAGAATCTCTTGTTCCTCAATATTTGGTTCTCAACTTCCATGCTATTAAAGTGAGATGGATTTGCGTTGGAGAACTGGTTCTTGAGATAAGAGGTCTGGTACCGGAGGTATATGCCATGGCTCTGTCATGCCTTTGAAGTGGTGAAACCAAGGTCTCTGTGGCAAAAAAAAGAGCAAGGAGAATGGTGTACACCTTATCTTTCTTGATTTTGCAGAGTGTTCTGGGAATCATAGCTATTGGAGGGTAGACATACATAAGTCTGAAATTCTATGGAATCTTTAGGGTATCTACTGCAATTGCTTGTTTGATCCCTTGCTCTTGCTCAGCAGTTTTCTGTTTCTTCTTGAGGCTATCATGTCTATTTCCAGAACTCTCAATCGATGTGTTATCTGAAGGAATATTTCCTGATTTAGTTCCCATTCCCCTGGGTCTATGGTCTGAGGTAATCTGCCTCCCAATTCTCCACTTCAGGAATGTAGATGGCCGATGATGCTGGAACATGATTCTCTGCCCATAGAAGGATTTTCTCTACTTCCATCCAAGCAGCTTTGATCTTTTGTTCCTGCTTAATGATTTATGTAGGCCACTGCTTTGGCATTGTCTGACTGAATACAAGTAGGAAAGTTCTTCAGGTATTGAAGTCTGTGCCAATAGTGCACTGTAAATTGCACAAAACTCCAGAATGTTTATGGACAGATGGGATTCTGATAGAGTCCAGTGACCTTGAATATAGTGATGTTTGTACACTCCTCCACATCCGAACAGACTGATGTCTGTTGTGACTATGTCCCACTCTGTTATGGAGAAGTGTTTCCACATGGAGGTTTGAACTCATGAGGGACTGTTTTGTGGTGTGAGATCATCATCATGTGATGAAGATGGTTTGGATTCTTGGCCCAAACTGCAGAGTAGTTCCAGCTGTAGTAGCCTCAGTTTTGCCCACAATCATCATGCAGTGCCTGACTGAAATTTTTGGTTGGGAGAGAACAGATTGGATTCTTTCCTGAAAATCTGATATTATCTCTGGAGGTAATTTTACTTTCTGAATTTTGGTATTGGATATCAGTCCTAGGAATATAATCTGCCGAGATGGAATCAGCTGAGATTTATTTAGGTTGAAGATCCAACTGTGATTTTTCATAGTGAAGATGTAATTGATCTAGCTCCTGTGATGGAGCCTTTAGTAGCAGAGTAACATATTGAAAGTGTTAGTTTTGGCATGCAAGCCTGAGATATTTTAAATGTTTGGGCCATATTTGAATGTGTAGGTAAGCATCTTTGATGTCTAAAGATGTCAGAATTTCCACTGTTTCCACGACTGCTATCACAGATTTGATAGATTCCACCCTGAACTTGGGAACTGAGAAAATGTTTCAGTGTTATCAGGTCCAGGATAGAATGGAATAAAAGAGTTTGAACTTTTGCTCTTTTGGTACTGAAATTATCACTCCATTATCTAGGAACCTACAAATAACCTAATGATTACTGTAACATCTGTTCTTTTGGTATCCTGGACATGAAAAAAAACAGGCGGTGGCAGAGTTGTGAAGGAAATTATTTACCCTACTTGAAAGAGTTCAAGTACCCACTCTGAAACTGACATTCTTGAATGAAGTGTCGGAGTCTTGCCCCTATTGGAGAGTTAGTGGGAAACTCCATGCTCGAAACTGCATGCTGTGGCAGGTTTGGACTCAGTTGCCTTGGGTACATATTTCTTTTGTGCCCAGGTAGGCTTTGTTTTGTTGCAAAGTAAGGAACCTGCAGATGAGTGAGGTGTAGTTTGTCTGGAATAGCATTTCCCTCTGTAAGTGAAGTATTTATTTATTTTTAAGCTATATATCAAATATGATAGGTTTATTCTGAGGTAAAAAGGTACTTTTTCCTCCAGTGGCACGACTGACATATTTTGTCCAGTTCTGAACCAAATAGACGAGATTCCTTAAATGGTAAAGATACTAAAGTTTTTTGGAAGCAGAACCTGCGTTTCAAATCTTCAACCACAAAGTACGTTGTCCTGTAACCATTGTAGCTGAACATTTAAATGCTCTTTTAGCGACCTCCAAGACAGCTTCAACTGTATATGTCCAAAGAAGCATCACACAACACTAACTAATAAAGCTCCTTTCCATCTCAGCCAAAGGCTGAGCTCCATATCACAGAAATATTAGCTTTTCCAAACGAAGGAAGTTGATTGCTATGGAGTTTGGTTATGGGCCTCACAAAGTGAGGGCCCCCAGAAGCTTTTAACATAGAATGAAAATGTAAATTAAAAAAAAATCTACAAAAAAATTCTAAAGGAGAAATAAAGGCCTGAACCTCCTTGATGGACACTTAAGAGGGAAGGGTTAGCAGATAGGAAGTGGTAGGAGTTTTTATTTAGAGAGCTCTGCCTACTATAGGCATGCTGCTTAACCCCATGGTCCCTGCATCCCTCAATAACGCTAGAGAAAATAAATCAATCAAAAGAACAAAATGATAAATATTAGTAGTAATGACAAGACTTTATTTATGCCATAAAATATCAGTGATCTACATAGGGCAGATTATCACACGAGAGGTGCATTGGATTTGGAAACTAAATACAATTTACCTTAGGGGGTTTAAATAAGATGTGTGTATAAATTGTTTTAACCCCCTTTTTCTTTCCAATAGGCATTACTGGTAATTGCAGCATATACACTACCATTTAAAAGTTTGTGGTCACTTAAGAAATTACCTTGTTTTCCATGAAAACATACATCAAATACGTTGCAAAATGAATGAGAAATACAGTCAAGACATTGTCAAGGTTAGACAGAATGATTTTTAATTTAAATAATATTTAATTGTGTCCTTCAAACTTTGCTTTCGTTGAAGAATCCTCCATTTGCAGAAAATGTACCGTAGATATGCCATTAAAAGTCATAGGTTTTACAACATTAACAATGTCTGCATTGTCTGATCCCTTAGATATGTTAATGGACAAGATTTGCTTTTCTTTCAAAAACAAGGACATTTCTAAGTGACCCCAGACTTTTGAATGGTAGTGTATATCAGGTTGTGAAGACATCACTAGTAATATTTGTTACACATAACAACTCTAGTTGTGGTTAGTACGTTATTTAAGTGAGGACTTCACTGTAAATATTGTGCAATGTTTTATATAGATTTTAGGCCACAAACAAGGACTGAACCTTGCCAGGTCTGTTTGGTTATACCGGACAAAGTTTTAGCGCAACTATCATCTTTATAGACATTCATATCATCATTTTTTTTTTATTTTTTTTTATAATATAAAATTGCTCACCATGGACACTAGATGGGGGCAATGGTTTTGAAGCACAATAATCTGTATTAGGTATGTTAGTTTCTCTTGTTCATACTATGTAACACTTAATGAAGGGAGGTACAGTCCCCTGAAACATTGTGTTCATGAATAGCACAAAGATGCCATGCAATTTGGATTAAGCCAGCTGTTTCTACAGACTGAACTTTGGGAGCAAAGATGTAATATTTGGAGCACCAGTTTTGCACTCTTCTTTCCCGCAAATACAGTTACCAATATGAATGACAAATGAAGGAAGTCCAGCAACCTTCCAATAATTCAGTGAATGAAAGGTACATTCAAAATAATTTTATTGTAACAAAACTACACCAAAAGCAGAATGCTTTAAATTCTTACAGTTGCTTCTAATATTTTGTAGGAATCCAGACAAATCCAATGACCTTTTTCTATTCCACTTAGAAACAGCTGTTTAATAGTGAGGAATGCAAAGGGTATAACCCTCAGAGAGAAAAAGGTGGAGCAATTCTGATGCAATTCAACTGCATTATGCCACGGGATCAAATTGGACTTTTAACCCATTGGATAGTATGAGTCTCAAATGCATTGCTTCAAAATATGTTTAAGAGCTCTCTAGAATCCGAGGGGCTAATACGATTATTCAGTCATCCAATACAGAATTGCACCACATTTGATTTTATACACATCCCCAAGGCTGCATTGACAAAGAAGAGGAACGGAGAAAACGAACTGCACCACAGGTGAAAAATTAAAATTTTTGATTGATTTAAATAGGGCTTTAAACATCCTTCAATTTCTTCACATTTAATCAGTGGAAAATTCAGAATGGTAATTTGTCCCCTGTGATGCCTTTGATTTGCTCAAATTTATCATTGCGAGTATGGCCACAAATCTCCGGCTAGGACCTGTCTAAAAAGAGGATTTTTGTCTTACCTGTTAAACCTTTTTCTCTTAGTCCATACAGGTTACTGATAAAGGGGCTGATCACCTACCCAAAATTAAGTAGGCAGGAACAGTTCTGAGAAGTGACTGTTGGGTGCTCCTCTCCTTAGCTTGCAGCTAGCCAATCCCCAACTAGTAAGATTTGCAGACTAACTATTGACTAGGTAGTAAGAAGGGAAAGGAAGACTCCTGTGAGCATGAAACCGTAAGGACCCCCATGTTCTGCCACAGGACAGCCAAGCATGGTCCCTTGACAGGGTGGGAGACCAGTAACCTGTATGGACTAAGAGAAAAGAAGATTTTAGTCTTACCTGTTAAATCCTTTTCTCTTAGTCCATACAGGTTACTGGTAACTTTAGGTAGGCGATCCGCCCATTTAATTAGGCAGAAACAATTCTAGAATAGAATGCTGGGGGTGGAGCCAACCTTCTCTCCTTGTCTGCAGCTAGCCAACCAGCTCCAGTAAGATTTGTTCCTTGGTGAAGACACATGCAAGAGAACAGTTCTGCTATAGTTTTAGCTAATTTTTAATTTTCTGTTAGAAATGGAATACCACCAGTATCCAGGTGCTTTTTGTGGGGGGAAAGTCTTGGGCTCAAGTTCTTTCCTCAGGAGTTGCCCACCGAGGCTTCTTCTTAATACATGGTATTCTGAAGACAGAAGATCTGCAGGAAAGGTGAGCAAGCCTTTGAGTGCTGCAGGTCCACATATCCCACAATGCCCCTCCTCATAGGGGTTTTCCTTTGGAGTTCTTATTGCACACTCTGGCACTCATTGGGTTTATCTGTATGTCTGTGTGGTGTTTGGAGCATGTTTCTGTGGTAACTTAATCCTTTGGCTGCTGGTTTAGCATCTTTTGGGGTGTTGTGGCCACTTTCCCTACTGGGATCAGTGTTTATTGGGTCTACTGACTTGTTCTAGTGGGCTTTTGAGTGTTTTTTACATTTGGTTTTCACCTTGTAAAATTTATGTTCCGGTGCGCGTTTACCGCATAGACCAGCGGTTCTCAACCTTTCTAGTGCCGTGACCCTTTGATAAAATTTCCCAAGTTGTGGCAACCCCTAACAGTAAAATTATTTTCATTGCTCCTTCATCTCTGTAATTTTGCTACTGTTATGAATCGAAATATAAATATCTGATAGTTTTAGGCAACCCCTGGCAAATCGTCATTCGACCCCCAAAAGGGTCCCGGCCCACAGGTTGAGGGCCACTGGCATAGATGCCATTGATCCATTCACTTCTATAGGACTTTACAGTTTGGGACATATCTCCACAACCACTCCACGTAGCGAGGTCAGAGATGGCTTATTTGGTTTGTCTGCCCTTGCTCTGTTATAAGTCAATGTTTTGGGCATGTTGGGAGGCTCAGGGGGCTTTGGGCACTGTTGGGGTACTTTTTCAGTGAAACTACAATTCCCACGAGCGCTTGCTCCGCGTGCTCGTTGCTGACTGGCTCCCGCCGCGGCAGCCATTATGTGCCTTCGCTGATCGAGTATCCTACGCAGGGCTTGGACTCACCTTCTCTCCTCAGCAGTTTAACCCTTCGCCTGACAGCCAAGCCTATTTTAGCGTTTCTGGGGTGAAATGTAGTTTCACTGAAAAAGTACCCCAACAGTGCCCGAAGCCCCCTACATCCCCAGAACGCTGACCAGATGATAGAGCAAGGGCAAACCCACAAAATGAGCCATCCCTGACATCACTACGTGGAGCGGTTGCAGAGATATGTCCCAAACTGTAAAGTCCCATAGAAGTGAATGGAGCAATGGCGTCTATGAGGTAAACGCGTGCCGGAACATTTGTACCCAAGATTTTTCCCCCCAGGGCTTAAGGTCCACAAAAAGCACATGGATACGGAGCTAGCCACATTTAAGGGCATTTGTCAGTTATGGTAATCCGCCTAATGGTGGTATCCCATATCTAACAGAAAAATAATAAAGAAGCTAAAACTATAGCAGAACTGTTCTCTTGCCTTGTGTCTTCACCAAGGAACAAATCTTACTGGTTGGGGATTGATTAGCTGCAAGTTAAGGAGAGGAGGTAGGCTCCACTCAGCAGTCACTTCTCAGAATTGTTCCTACCTACTTAAAGGGGTTGATCTCCTGCCCAAAGTTATCAGTAACCTGTATTGGATGACAGAGAAAGTAACATTTCCAACTAACCTGAAATCTCATATCTATAGGAGCAGAAAGTATAAACAGAAGTTGTCTAAATATGGCTACCAGGCTATAAAGCAAAGCATGACCCCAATCTGCAGTCATAATGTCAGGTTCCTTCAATGATACAAAGCATTACATTAACAGCAGGGTAGGATACAATCATGCTAATTATTAATTAGCCCCAAAGACCCCCACTGTGTATCTGAGATTGTAGGTTTTCAGGATGTCAAGTTATGCAGTGTTTGGTACCTGCAGTATCTCTCTTCTAGGGAGGGGTATATGAATGGATGGCATTAAATCCATGATGTGCTGCCCTAAAAGCTCATCGGGGTCCATATATCCATAGAGATGTGCACATGTGGAATCGCAGGATAGAATTCTTCCCTGTAAGAAAAAGTGTGATGTCATCTCTGCAATTAATCCCCCTAAAGAAAATGCTACACTATCAATGTGTTATTACTCTCTCTCTCTAATATATATTATACACACACACACACACACACACACACACAAAGCCCGTATACCCGGGCTAAAGTGCACCCGGCTGCTGCCCCAGAGCAGAGACAGGTGGTGAGCTGTCCGGAGCTCCCTGCTCCAGGTCAGAGCGTTCGGCGAGTCTCTCGCCGAACACGCTGATCCTCAACGGGGAGCTCCGGACGGCTGACAGCGAAGCACCCGGTGTGGGAAACCACACATGCACAGTCTCTACTGCGCATGTGCGGTTATGCTCACAGGGAGCGGCACAATCTATCACTTTATGTTATAGGATATATATATATATATATATATATATATATATATATATATATATATATATATATATATATATATATATGAGAAAGAATAAGCCTCATTGCATAATTTATGGTTCCTCACACACACACACAACATAATTTATGTCTCCTCAGAAAACACACACACACACAAACACACACACACACACACACACACACACACACACACACACACACACACACTGCACAGAATGCCTCATTACATAATTTATGTCTCATTAGGAGACACATCTCCCATTGGGTTATTCAATGGGGACATTACTGCTCCCATTGGGTGATTCAATGGGGGCATGTTTATCATACAGGGAGTTGGGCCGCTCCCTCCAGCCCACCCACCACTATCCAACTGACAAAAAAAAAATACAGCTGCCACTCGCTCCTGAAGTAGGGGATATCAGTAACTTCTCCTGGTCCACACACACTCTCACTCAGGATCATGACCCCACCAACACACTGTTTAACCTCCCACAGATAATTGTAACCCTCCATGCACTCTGTTTCAGTACGAGGGTGTAATGTTTCCATAAAATACAAACTCAGGGATAAACTTAATAGCAACTCTTTTATTTAACTCTTTTCATCTCTCCAGTCAACCTCACTGTCTGTTTTCAACTGTCACTCCTCTACTTCCCGCCCTTTCTCCTTAAAGGGAGAGAGATGCTTTGCTGTATGTTACAGAGGGAAAGCCTCAAACACCACTTTCTATTTGTTCCCTCAGCATATTGCTACTTTGCCTCAACTGAAGAGCCACCGTGTGTTATATTGTTATGTTACCTCAGTTTAAGTAAGGAGGAGTTACTGCTCCCATTGGGTGATTCAATGGGGGAGTGATTTAAATCATGCAGGGAGTTGGCCTGCCCCCACTATCCAGCCCGCCCACCACTATCCAAGTGACTGAAAAAAAACAAAATGTCTGCCACTCGCTCCTACACCACAGACACACACACACTCATACACACACACTCTCACTCAATCACACACACTCACAAATTCTCAATCACACACACACACTCACTCTCTCACACACACTCACTCTCACACCCCGGGAGCCAGCACGATCCACCTTCCACCATAGTATGTGCAACTACCACATGCATTTCAACTATATGAATGAATGCCACTCACTCACACACACTCCGGGAGCCAGCACGATCCACCATCCACTATAATATGTGCAATCACCACATGCATCATTCCAACTATATGAATGAATGCCACTCACACACACTCACTCACACCCCGGGAGCCAGCACGATCCACCTTCCACCATAGTATGTGCAATCACCATATGTATTTCAACTATATTAATGAATGCCACAGTGGAGGCATAAGTACAAACACAAACTCATTACAATGACACATAAGTCACCCCCTTATGACTCACTTCTGTGTGTGTGCGTGTGTGTGTGCCTGTGTGTTCCTCACTGTGTGTGTTACATGTCTGTATCACTATGTGTCTGCATGTTGTGCATTGCATGTATGTGTGTATGACTGTGTCTCTCGTTATGCATCTCAGTGCATGCATGTGCATTTGCGCATGTGTCTTTGTGTGTGCATTAAATTCCCTATATAGCCGTCGCACATTGCTCGTTATATTATTATATATATATGTAAAAGGCAGTCGGAGGAAAGGGAAACAAAGTAATAATAAGATTTTAGTCTTACCTGTTAAATCCTTTTCTCTTAGTCCATACAGGTTACTGGTAACTTTGGGTAGGTGCTCCACCCCTTTAAGTAGGCAGGAACAATTCTGAGGAGTGCAGGGGTGGAGCTTACCCTCTAACCTTAGCTGCAGTTTCTGGTTAGCTTCAGTAAATTTTGGAACGAATTATAACAAGTAGTCCGCGAGGAAACAGAAGACCCCTGTGAGCATGAACCCAAAAGTGGTCCCCCAAGTTCTGTCGCAGGAGAGCCAAGCAAGGTCCCTTGACAGGGTGGGAGACCAGTAACCTGTATGAATGAAGAGAAAAGGATTTAACAGGTAAAACTAAAATCCTATTTTCTCTGTCATCCAATAAAGGTTACTAGTTACTAGTGTTGAGCTATTCATGATCTGTACGTTCATTGGTGCTCTGGTGACTTTGGGGACCTGCGTCTGCGCCAGTCTCATCTTCCGAAGTACTCCGTGCAACAGGAGGAAAGATGTATGCCAGAGGAAATGTCCACAGGATCGACAAGGCATCCACTGCCAGAGCCAGGGGACCCCGCCCAACGAGAGCAGAACATTGGAACCTTCCTGTTGTGTCTGGTTGCCATCAGGTCGATGGAAGGAAGACCCCACTGCTAGATGATGAGGATGAACCCCTCTGGATGTAGCTCCCACTCTCCACTGTGTGTCGACTGAGGAAGTCTGCCAGAACGTTGTCTACGTCAGGAATATATACTGCGGAAATGGCAGGGACATGCTTCTCTGCCCATGATAAAATAGCCTTGACCCCTAACGAAGCAGCGAGACTTC
The DNA here is from genome assembly GCA_037306005.1 of Rhinophrynus dorsalis. NCBI lineage: Eukaryota > Metazoa > Chordata > Amphibia > Anura > Rhinophrynidae > Rhinophrynus > Rhinophrynus dorsalis. The sequence goes on along the minus strand of CM074720.1, from coordinate 452,211,421 downwards.
TTGTGCTGCCTTGCTTGTTGATGTAGGCTACAGCTGTGGCATTGTCCAACTGTACCCTGACTGGGCAATCCTCCAGTTGCCGTGTCCAGAGATGGAGGGCATGAAATATTGCCCGAAGCTCCAAGACACTGATGGGAAGGAGAGATTCCTCCTGAGTCCACCCTGAACACTCAAGTGCCTCCTGAGTCCACCCTGAACACTCAAGTGCCCCTGCACAGCTCCCCATCTGGAAAGAAGCTGGCATCTGTCATCACTGTGCTCCAGAAGGGCACCAGGAAGGGTCTGCCATTCAGGAGATTGTTCAGGTTGAGCACCAAGGATGACAACTTCTTGGATGGAACTGGATCCAGAGACAGGATAGCCTGGACCTTCAGTGCTATCTGATGAGCCACTTCGTCCATGAAAAACACCATTCCCCTCTGAGTGTCGAAGAGGAGGCCCAGAAAGACCATCCTCTGGGAAGGAACAAGGTCTAACTTGTCCAAGTTGATGATCCACCCGTGATGGGAGAGAGCATGAATGCAGTCCTGCACCTGCTGGTGAATGAGTTCCGGAGACGAGGCCTTCAGAAGAAGGTCGTCCATGTATGGAGTCACCCTGATGCTGTTCCGATGTAGAACGGAGATCAATGCTACTAGGACTCTGTTGAAGACTTGAGGAGCCGTGGTTAGTCCAAAGGGGAGGGCAGAGAACTGAAAATGCCCTCAGTCGCAAGCAAAGCGGAGATACTGCCAATTCTCTGGATGAATGGTGATGTGCAGATAGGCATCTTGAAGATCCAGTGAGACCAGAAATTCCCCAGGAGACATGGCTGCTGTCACTGTGCGCAGAGACTCCTGGTGGTACTGGGACCTAACCACAAAGGAGTTGAGATCCTTTAGATCCAAAATGGGCCGACAGCCCTCATCCTTCTTGGAATCCACAAAGAGGTTGGAGTAGAATCCCAAGCCCCTCTCCTGAGGGGGAACTGGTTCCAGGTCCTCCTTGTACAGAAGGTCCTGTATAGCTTCCTCGAAAAGGCATCTCTTTTCTGCTCTCAAGGAAGAACGAGAAACAAAGGTCCTTGGAGGAGGAAGAGAGGTGAAGGGAATCCTGTATCCTGAGACCACCACTTGTAAAACCCATAGGTCTGCCACAGAGGTCTGCCAAGCTGAAATGTAGTGGCGTAGGTGGCCACCCACCTGTGGGGGGTGACCCAGGTTCGGTGAGTCACGGAGAAGGAGGTTTGGAAGCCTAAGGTTTCGTGGAGGACTTGGACCTCCATTGCTACATAGGCTTGGAAGAGGAGCGCGGAGCCTGAGGGACTGTCTGGGTCACCTGGCTCGAGTCTGCCTGAAAGGGACGAAAAAGCAGATTCCTTTTGACAGGCGCCTTCTTCCACAGGACCACTGGCAGGTGAGTACTCTTCCCTCGAGTGGTCTCGTTGAGGAGATCCTTGAGCTCAAGCCCAAACAGGGAGGATCCCTGAAAAGGCAAAGACAGAAGAGCCTTCTTGGAGGCCGTATCAGCAGGCCAGATCTTAAGCCAAAGCGCCCTTCTGGCTACAACAGACATGGTAGAAGCCCTGGCTACCATACCGACAGCGTCAAACATGGCAGCAGAGACACAATGCTGAGACTCAGCAATGTTAGCGAGAAGTCGCAACATGTCAGAAGTAGGGGCCCCCTGAAGGACAGCAGAATTGAGCGGTTCAGTCCAAACAGCCACAGCCCTATTTACTCATGCAGCAGCAAAGGTAGGGCAAAGGGCAGAGCCTGCCATCTCAAAAATAGCCTTGAGAGAAGTCTCAAGCTTCTTATCAGTCCACTCTTTGAGAGCAGAGGCATCAGCAACTGGCAAGGCAGTGGATTTAGAAAGCCTGGAAACTGGGGCATCCACTTTGGGGGGGATGAACCCACTGAGTGAGGGCCGGTTTAGAAAAGAGGTAAAGTTTAGTAAACTTCCAAGACACAGATGGTTTCTTGTCTGGAAATTTCCACTCCTCTGGCACCAAGCGGTCAAGGGTGGGGTTAGGTGGAAAGCAAGCATGGGGCCTAACAGGCTCCTGAAAAACAACAGAGGGGTCAGAAGATGCCTCCTGCACCAAGGGAATGTTCAGAGTGGACAACACAGATCTGATCAGGCCCTCAGCCGAGGGGATGGGGTCCGCCTCAAAGGGGTCCTCAAAAAACTGAGATGAAGGAACAGCTGAACAATCATCATCATCATCATCATCAGAGTCCACCAACAACCCCTCCTTAGAGGAGTCAGACACATCAGGTACACACGGCGGTTTAGGCAGGGAAGATCTGATAGGAGGGCGGGGGTCTGCCACGAGCGGAAGACCCCCCTGTAAAGTGGATGGAAGGAGTTGTAAGGTGGATTGGAGGTCCCTGGTAGTAGCCTTAAACTCTTGCATCCATACTGGCTCTAGTGCATGGCTGGAGGTCCCTGCAGGAGATTCAGTGGCAGCAGCACATGCTGGGCAAAAATGACCTGAGAGTTCTCTAGGTAACCCTGTATGACATGAGGAGGAATGGGGGACACAGACACCCCAGATTCCTTAGTCTTAAGTCTAGCCCCAGCATCAAGTGGAATAGACATTCTCACAGAAGTCAACTGGTCAATAAATACACTGATCACCCAAAAAAAAAAAAAAAAAAACAACAACAAAAAAAAAAAAAACAACAATGTTTAAAAGTGATAAAATAGCTCAGATATGTCCCAACTGTACAGTTCCATTGAAGTTTATGGAGCAATGGTGTCTGTGCGGTAAAGTGCAGTCTTAAAGGCGCAGTAAACAATTTCAACAAAAAATGAATGAAGGTAAATTTTAAGCTAAAATTATACCAGAACATGTAATTAAATCATAAAAACACTAAACCCAGTAGGGAAAGTGTTCTCAAACCCCCCCCCCAGCATGCCAAAAAAGCAGTGAAAGGGTTAAGGTACCTCAGAAACCTGCTCCAAACACCCAGACAGACATACAGATAGACCCAGTGAGTGCTAGAGTATGCAACAGGAACTCAAATGATAAAGACCCCTGTGTGGAGGGGTTCCATGGGACATGTGGACCTCAGCACTCAAAAGAATGCTCACCTTTTTTGCAGAACTTTCTTCAGACCATATATCAATAAGAAGCCTCAGTGGGCAACTCCTAGGGAAAGAACTTCCAGCCAAGATTTTCCCCCCAGGGCTTAGGTCCACCAATAAGCCCCTGGCAAACGGAGCTATCCACATTTGGGTGATGGGAATTGTCAGTTATGGGAATCCGCCTAATGGTGGTATTCCATATCGAACAGAAAATAATAAAATTTTAAAACTAAACAGAACTGTTCTCTTGCCTTGTTGCTTGCAACGAGAAACAAAATTTACTGGAGCTAACAGGAAGCTGCAGCTATGGTCAAAGGGTAAGCTCCAACCCTGCACTCACGTCTCAGAATTGTTCCTCCCTACTTAAAGGGGCAGAGTGCCTACCCAAAGTTACCAGTAACCTGTATTGGACAACAGAGAAAAGGCAATTAACATGTAGCACTCGTTACACCAGATAAATATCACCTGAATAAGCAGGCCTTCTTCCAACAGAGTAGCTTGGATTGAAGTTAATGCTCAGCCAACGGCTGAAGTTAGACTTTTCACCATATAAAATGGTAACTAGCCGTCCAGATGGGACTAGCTAAAGAACATGGTATAAAGTTTTGTCAAAAGACTTTCCTTGCTATGCAAGGGTCCTTATTTTTTTTTATTATATTACTAAAAACTAACAACGAATTTCTTCACTGAAGGGAATTCCTGAACCTTCTGAGGGACACTATTCAACTCACTACAGTGAGTGGAGATAAAAACTTCCAGGTGGCTAACAGAGTACCCTGCCTCTTACAGGCACGCTCTTAACCCCCTCCTGTATCCTTCAATGACATTAGAGAAATAAATATATTCTTTTGTCCGCTGTATATTTTAGAATTGTTGTGCGTCTAGGCAATCTAGAGACTGTGGGGTCCACTGTTGGTAGAGCTGACCATAATTCTACCTTACATTGAAAGAAAAAGATATATGCATTTAAACATTTTAAAAAAGGACTAAGGATTTATCTTGCATACGCCACTCACCCTAAACAATCTGATCGAATGCTGCATATACTAGGAAAGTTATGGACTTATTTTGGAGTTGGAAAAGGGGCTTAGAGGTAGCTCGGCATCCCACGCTGACCACTCAGATATGGATGGAGATGGGTCAGTATCCTCACTATGGATTTCTCCATCATCAGAAGAATCTGGTTATGATTGCAATGGGTCATTGATCAGACTGGTTGTGTCATTTCTCGCCCTCTGTCTTGGAGGAATATGGGCTGGTACAGATTCTGATTGGTTCCTGATCCTTGTTAAGACCTGTCCTTGAGCTGTTGCCCAATTATTGGTGTTCCAGTGTTATAGTATTGCCAGCTTGCTTTTTTTTTTTTTCTCTGTCTTTATTTCCCTTTCAGATTTCCATTTTTTTGTACCTTGCTTTGGATTTTTACCCAGTTTTGACCTTGGCCCAGCTGACTATTCTATTGTGTGGTTGTGCTACTCTTCTGTCTGCCATTGCGAGTCCCATGCAACTCGTTCTCCACTCTAGCAGTTTTAGTTGAGGCTCCTGCACTGCTGTCTGCTAGTGCATTTACTCCACTTGTGGCTTTTTCTCAGTACTGCAGTTGTCAGGTTATTTGTGCGGCTCGTACTGCCACTTTATTATTTGTTTTGGACTTCCCTCTCGTTACTGTGCAGCTTATTTCCTTTCACAGCTTATGCTGTGAACTGGTAGCAGCCCATGCTGCCAGTTGGCAGCCTCTCCACTTTTGGCTTCCATTAGCTATTCTGCTGCCATTCCCTTTGAGGCCAGTCTTGTTGTGGCTCTCAACTGGTTATCCATATATGGGACCATTCCCTACGGTACCTAAAGGCCAGTCTTGTTGCGGCTCTACCTGCCACTTACTTAACCACTGTTTGGTTATCTAACAACGGTAAGTAGTGTGGATTCTTATTGCAGCTGTTGCTGCCACTTGGTTACCATTGTTTGGGTACCACTTCCTACATTACCTTGTGGCCACTCAGGTAGCGGTTCTCACCACCTCTTGGGCTAACCGTTACTTGGGTACCAACTGGTATAGATGGCGGCGGCTCGCTCGAGAGCCACAGGGCATACCTCTTTTCATGCGGCTGCATCCGCTGGCAGCAGGCCAGCCGCATCCTTCCTCTTGGTGACTCAGCCGCAATGTCTCGCGGCTCCAGCCACTTCCCTATACGTGACCCGGCCGTTGCCGGGTAGTGTCATACAGGCTCACGTCCAGGGAGACGAACGTGCGCTCCATTTAAAGGGGCAGTCACCCACTCCTGGCTCCTCCTCTTCCTGGGGGAAGGCATTTATATACTGCCTGGACACAAGGCTCAGTTGCCCTTTCGTTGGTGTCCAGTGCAGTTTCTAGCGGTTGTTCCTGTGTATTACCTGGCTTGTTCGACTACCTGCTCAGTGTATGACCCTTGGCCTGTCTGACTACCCATTCTGGTGCTGACCTGTGGGGCTCTGTCTGACTATTCACTCCGTGTATGACCTTGGCATAGTCTGATAACCATTCTGGTGCGGGCCTGCTGCTCTGGCTGACTACCCATTACGTATTGACCTTTGGCTGGTATGACTATCCATTCTGGTGCCGACCTGTGGCTCTGACTATTCTCTGTATTTCCTCCGTTATTCTGATATCCATTCAGGTGAGGGCCTGTGGCTCTGGCAGATTCATTCCTGGTTGCCTTCTGAGCATTTGGGGTACCTTCAGGTGCAGACCTGAGGCTCAGATATCTTGCTCCGTGTTTCATTAGTCTGTGCAGGTGTGGACCTGCGGTGGCCTACCATTCCCTGTCTGGGGTCTACGTACAGCACCACACTGAAGCATTCTCCTATCCGCAAAGTGTTGCTTGCACTGTTGAGCGTTGCTCATACTGTATACATGTTGTAATTATCATTTCATTGTCTGTTTGCAATAAAATTGTGTTACCTAACAGTACCTGTCCAGATCTCATTTGTACTAACCGTGAAACCATCCCATACGGTACCATGCGGCCATTCTTTTTGCATCTCACTGCCGCTTGGGTTACCATTTTATTTGGGTATCTCTCCGTATGGATCTAGTACTCTATACTGGTTGCTGCTCTTACAGCCATGAGTCGGTATACACCTTTGGTACCATACCTAAAGGTACCTCACATACATTATATCTCTTGTGGCTCTTACCACTGCAGGGAGTTACACTGTAAGGGGATTAGTCCTAAGAGTTTCATGGATCTCAGCTTCCCCTCTCCATTTGATCTGCATAGGGTCTCTTGTATATCAGGAAGGCACTCTTACCCCTATCCTGGTTTAGACCTCAGCTCAACTGGGGTTGGACATCTGGCTTCGTGGCCAGCACCTTCATTCGGCTTAGGCTGGAGCAAGGAGACACTGGTGACTGGCTATGTTCATGAGCACCACCTCTTCTCAAGCATCTATCCTGATCTTCCCATGACAGGTTGGCAGTGGTCTTTTTACTTTCAAGGGTTTGGGCTATAGACCTGGTAAAGCTTCAGCCCACTCAGGTTCCAAATTCCAGTGAAGGACAAGCTATTAGGAACAGAGCAACTCAAACATTTACAAGAGGTCTTATAATTTTTGTGCCACATGCTATACAAGTTGTAGATGTTTTGATGCTCTTAGATTTCTTTCCCCCACCCCTCTCTGGTCTCTGTCATATTCTATATGTGAATTGAATATAGTATTAAAGTAACTGTTAGTCTCAAACTGTCCCCCCCTCCTTTTTCTTTTTAAGCTAGCACACATATGTAGTCTCACCATTCTGATGATGGTGTAATCTGGATCCTCTCGTTCTGGTTTCTGAACCGGAACAAGTGTAAATGTACCATCGCGGCTGTTCAATCTTCCATCCTCTTTAATAAACATTTCTGGTCTATGTCCACAGCAAAGGCAAAGTAGCATAATCTGCAGCCATGTAACAAGCCAACTGCACCAACAGTGCTGTAGTAACAATGGTCAGTATTTCAGCCCCACAAAAGCAGGGGTCCAGGCTGCATTCTTTTAAATTTAAACTACTACCTAACTTATAAAAAACAAAAGGCATTTGTTACATTGCCTTGCAGGGGGTTGGAGTATAAAATAAATGAAACTGGGGCTGGGGATAACCTTTGCAACTGGATAGAAAACTGGTTGAAGGACAGGGAACAGTGCATTGAAAATCCTGGTTCACTTTTGAAAGAGCGTGCTACCTTTTAACTAATTCACCATGTCGCCATGATCAGAATGGCTATATGATAATCTTGCACTGCATGGCAGCGCGAGATTGTCATGTTGCCTACTTGATGGTTGCATACATGGAATTCAAACTGCCTGCTTTGAGCTGGAGCACCTCTGTGTTTGCATAAACAACACTTTTTTCCTTTGATCGTGCTCCTTATTATGTATGCAGCACACGGAGGCACTCCAGCTGCTGAACCAGCCATACTCTAAACAGTGACATTTCATGATATATTATTTTCTATTAGTAGGCTACTAGAATAATTTTCAGTTACAAATCAGTGTTCTAAATATTTTAAAGTACAGATACTGTATTCCATATTGAATGTGTCAGACATATATGATTTACAGTTAAGATATGGTAAGTATAGATGAAAAATGCCATGAAATTTAAAATGCTAGTAGAAACCAAAATGTTACAGAGAAATGGTACATTTTACTACAGCATGCAGACAGGATAAGAGTTTTCTTTTTTAATAGGGCATTCATATTCCATTACTCAGGAACAGGATATAGTAGTTGTACTAAACAGAGAGTTAGGGGTTTAAACAATCTTCATTGACTTTTCGCTCAGTAGCAACATAACCTCACTTTACTTCACTCTTAATCAATACCTTTTGACTCCTGGAATGACAGCACAGACTGCAACCATTTACTTTTTTTCTACTTCTCTGCCTCTGTCTCCCCTTGTGAGTCTCTCCTGCCTCTCTCTCCTCCCCTTGTTAGCCGCGGGTCTCCCCTTGGGAGCAGCTCTTGCCTCTCTCTCTTTCCTTCTCCGTAGGGGTTTCAAAGAAGTAATCACTTCCTCTGTCTTGTGTGACATTCTCCTAGGCAACACGTGCCATCATGCTGCATAAGAGAAGGGGAGAGAGAGGCAGGAGTGGCTCACAAGAGGGGACCCGCGGCTCACAAGGGGGGACCCAGCAGATACAATGTACACATTTCTTTCAAGAGGGAACATGCATGGTTATACTGTGTAGTAGTAGGTAAAACAGGAAATTCCAGTAATTAGATTAATACTCATTTGTGTCAGGAAGGCTTATATAATTCTCATTTCTCTGGGTTATTAGGCGATGGATGAACTTGATGGACCTGTGTCTTTCATCCTAATTTACTATGTTTCTTAGTTAAAAAGAATATGTAGGATCTTCCCCTAGTGGTCTGCTGAATACAAATTGTTTTTCAGACAATGCGTAAATGTTTATTAGACTTTGATTAAATGCTTGGTCTCCTCAATAACCAACTGTCTTTCTTGCAAACTGGTGAGCACTAGATGCATGATTGTTTTTTATTTGTTTCTTTCCACATATGAGGCTGAATTAGTTATGTATACAATTAACAAGCTTGATGCCTCATTTGCTACTCCACCACCAGCACATTACATAGACATTTATTTTTGCAGGGGGACATGCAAATTCCCCCTGCATATTTAGAGGGTTACACTTGGATGCCAGGACAGGCAGCAGAGGCACAAGACTACCCCTGCCTAATCTAATTGAGTTAAGGAATGGTGGGTAAATTGTTTCTCAGGAAAAGAGTAAAAAAGACTAAACCAGTGATTCTCAACCATGGTGCCGTGGCACTTTGATGTGCCACGGACATAATTTTAGGGTGTCCCACATTTTCTATGAAGACTAACAAAAATGGACTTTTAAATAAAGATTAATAGAAATTGTTCTTCACAATATGTTTAGTTTTGTTACTATGATTGTAAGACCTAATAATAACTATATATTTATGTATTGTATTCTTCATTATGCCCTTGATAAAGTACATTAAATATGTTAGGGGTGCCCCGAATGTTCTAGATTATGTGTTAGGGGTGCCCCAAACAAAAAAAGATTGAGAACCACTGGACTAAAGCAATTAGAAAACACAATACAAACAAAGCCATAATTATTTAAATATACACAAGAAAATAGATGAAAGTCTCTATTTAAATTATAAGAGACAGGTCCACTTTAGGTGGCAAATTAGGCAGAATTCATCAGAATAGCTTAAATCTATATCAGTATTCCTTAACCCTATGAGTGCCAGAAAGTTGCGCTATAAATTGCAGAGCAATGTGATGCTCAGCCTTATGGCACTCAAAGTGTTTAATGCCTTTACCATACTGGCCCATACCACTTCCCCTGGTAGGCTATAGCTATTGCAGAGCAATATGCTGCCGCCATTCTCACTGGCAGTAATAGGTTTGAGGTGTAACTACTATCAGGGTCCAAGACACAGAATATAAATCTGCAATAGAATGTTTGCACAATACAATTAAATTAGCAAGACATACACAGACAGAAATTCCCAAGTAAATTCCCACTACTCACATCTTGGCGGAATGACAGCGTAGCAGTGATTTTCTTTGCGGTTTCCAATAACAGCAGGCACTGGTTCTGCACTCTGCGTATCCACAGACATAACATGATCATGTCTCCCCCACGGCATACTGCCTCAACCTGAGCACAAAAACACACTGAGTTACTTCAAAAAGATATCAAATTCCCTGCATTACAACATTATACAGAATTGCACAGAAAATGTTAAAGTGATAGTAATGTTTCATAATAAAAGCAGCTCTAATTAATCATCATAGTATTTGGACTTTGAAGAGTGTTATTTCAATTCTGTCAGAGTTGTAGTTCAAGAGTAATTCAGTGACAAAGTATCCCCCTCCCGCCTCTTTTACTGATGTAACAATGTTCAGCCAAATCAGAAGGGAGGTGCCCAGGTAGACTGCAGAGAGGGATAATCTTCAATTAAGATAAGGGAAAAACCTGAAAAACTTGTCAAGGGGGGCAGGGCTTTCGTTGTTCTCATAGGAAGAAGATTGTCCCCTTCTGTTATCTGTCTGGTCTATGGACTGCATTCCACATCTGAGAAGAGATGGCTTACACTAGGTGAAAGGTGCGGGAGGGGAAACTTTGCTTGTGAATATCTCTCAAACCATAAAGGTTTGAGAGATAAGACTTCTATCGTTCTTCATGTTTTTTTAATGCCTACAAAATAAAAAAGATAAAACGAAGTATTACTATCCCTTTAACACCTCTCTATATCCAGTCAGACATGAGCATCCAAACGCAGGCCCAGGGTCATTTATGGCCCTGTGACATGGCCAATCCAGTCATTCATATAAATTCTATTTACCCCTTGGATGCCAGAGAAATCTCATGTAACTTAGCTTAAACTAGCTATGGACTGCATAAACTTTTGTGTAAGCATATTGTTAATGCATTTACCATATTTAGAAAGAAATATGTCACTCAAATGCAAATTTTTCTCTGTATGTTAAGCCAACATGCAGCCGAATTGTCAAAATATCAAAAGTGGGGGGCGTGGCTACTCACGCAATGAAGATGGCAGCATAACGGGTGAGCTCCCGTCGGTGCCGGGGAAGATACGGTTACAAACACCCTAAACCTTATGAATTGCTGAGACTGATGGTTACCCAGTGGAACAAAAGGACCAGGAGCAAATGCATAAATATTTAACGGCCTAGCCGATGGTCATGCAGATTTGGTGAAAGAACTACAGATACTGCGGGAAAAAGTGTGCGATATGGAGGACAGATCACTCCGAAATAACATTAGGGTGCGCGATGTGCCTGAAAGTATCTGTCCAGAGAACTTAAAGGCCCGGGCCCAGGAATTCTTTACAAGCCTTTTGCCTGACCTGTCAGATAACGACTTTATCATTGACCGCATTCATAGGCTGCCTCGTCCTCGAAATTTGCCTGTGGAGACACCTAGGGACGTTATCTTGAGACTTCAATATTACCATGTTAAATAAGAAGTAATGCGGATTGGCAGGAAGCAGGAGCCGTTACCATCCCCATTCTCTCATATTCTCTTATTTGCGGACTTATTCTCTATTATGCTTCAGTTGAGAAAACAACTTTGGTCCGACTGGTGATCTGAGGCAGGTGGAGATCCGATACCGAAGGGGATTCCCAGTAAAGCTGATGGTGTCACGAGAGGGATCTATGGTGGTCATTACCTCCCTGGAAGAAAGGATGACAATTTTGGCTTCCTAGAATATTCCGGTGATCTCCCCACCTGACTCTAAGCGTCTGGCGAAGCAACGGCTGGCAAGAGACTGGACTATAAGAAATGCCCCATCGTTCTCCTCCTGTGACCCCCCAGCATGACCCTCCGAATGGGTGAGGAGGTATTTGTGGACTGCTGTATCATGGCTTTTCCTGACCTACACATATCACTAACCTACCACCTCAGGCTTGAAGCATTCCCGTTACTTTATGGAAGCACCTGGGAATGATCTTTTGAGACCTTCCCACGTGCCTTATGGTATTTTATGTAGTACGTTTGTGGGATTTGTTCTGTTATTCACAAGCAGATTGTACAAGTTCGATCTTGTTAGGCTGACTGAAGGTTGCTTTGCTGTACTCCCCTGGCATGGCTGACGACACTATAGCATGTTCTCTATTATATATCAGCGGTGAGTTTTAATCTCTGATACCCCAGCCTACAGTGGTGGCCTGTGATCTCAGATCTGACACACAAACTTTGCCTGCTTTGGGAGTGTAGAGGGAAGCTGGGACGCTGCACAGTTTATTAAAGTGTATGTTTCTTGCATTCATACTATGTTGCGGGGACTGCATGGGAGGGCTCGGGTCGGGGGGGGGGTTCCAGGGCCGCGGCTCAGTTGTGGCACCGGATGCTCCCTTGAGCAGGGACCTTGGGGGGCGTGGGACTTTGCCCCTGTTGCCCAAATCAGATGCTCATGTTGATTTGGTTATTTACGTAGTGCAGAGTAAAATGTTGGAAAAAATAAATACATACATATATAAATAAATAAAATAAGAAAACAGCGGGAAGGGGAGTTGCACATTGGACTTTGACAGGGTTCTCCCATGTTGATTGTTTAACTTTTAGAGAAGTGTTGTGGTTGTTTTTCACATACTGTGTATGTTCTTACAAGGACTCTGCTCATACCCGTGCTCCCCTGCTCAGACCCATGAGCTGTACTGGTCCCAGACTCTAGTAGGTCTGCTTATCTCTCTGCCTAGCGGCCCTTTTCTAGCTCTCGGCGAGGCCCTCTATGAGTGTTCCTCACTGGTTAGCTCCGCCTTTGGCGTATATACACTTACATGTTAAGTCATGGCTTATGTGCTTTCCCTGGCACTGTTGCTGGTTTACGCTCAAGCCCTTTTCTTCACCCCCTCTCATCTGGGTATGATCTTTATGCCTTTGAAACAAATTGGTGTTTTATTTTTGCGGATAGTTGCACTGTCTTGTCTCTGCTTTTTTATTTTCCCTCTATCTCCTCTCTTGCCGGGCTGTCTATAGCCTAGTTCACTCCTACCTATACTCACCCCCCCTTGTTTTCCCCTCCACTACCTCTTGTCTGTGTCACATACATTGGAATGGCCATGTAGTTGAATATTTGACACTAAGTGTTGGGAGATGGCTTTCTCCCCTGGAGATTCTTTATATTCCCCTTACGGTTTATAACACACTGTACTCCCAGGCTGAGGTGGCCGGGGAATTTTCTGCTCAGTTAGATGCTCGACTAGTTTACAGTTGGCTGTCTCCCTTAGAATACTAATCTATGAACATGAAGGGGCTTAAATCCTCTCACAAAAGGTGCTTACTATTCCAGGAGGCAGCTAAGTCCAGAGCACGGGTGCTATGCATCCAGGAGACACACTTTGATGCGGGCAAGATGCCCTCAGTTCTTACTTGCCAATTTGCGGTAGGCTATCACTCTACAGCTATTACTTAGAGAGCGGGAGTTTCAATCTGGCTCCATCATTCATTGGCATGTAGGGTCCATCAGGTTAAAAAAAAAAAGACAGGAATGGTAGATTTCTTATTCTGGTCATTTTTGATTAACAATGTTTTATATACTTTAGTTAAGCTTTATGCTTCAAACTAACTAAGGTATCATATGCTGGCCTCTTCTCAGACCCCTTTGCCATTACCAATGGCTGTCAGCAAGGCTGCCCTCTCTCTCCCATCCTGTATGTGCTAGTATTAGAACCACTGGCAGAACTCATTCGACTAACAGACTCCATTCGAGGCTTTAAGTTTGGAGCTGTTCGCCGATGATGTTCTACTCACCTTATCTGAACCAGCGTCGTCGCTACCACCCTTGATGACGTTTCTGGCAGACTATTGCTTGGTTTCTTACCATAATGTGAATAAGACCAAGAGGCAAGCTCTGCCATTGAATATGTGTCCATCCTCGGTTGCATCACTACATGCTGCATTTCCTTTTGATTGGTGCACGGATAGGATTTCATATGTGGGGATTCAGCTGACGAAACATTGAGGTGATCTAGCACGGACTAATCTGAGGAGCCTTTGGTGCAATATTAAAGGGGAACTATCGTATGTACAAGATGTTGTCCTATTGAGAACTCCTCTTAAATATATACCATGAGTTGATAATGTTTTTTAAAATAACCGTCTAAGGTAGGCATAAAGAAAGGACCTGTTGTGCAGTAGCTTCCAAGCGCGTTTGGGTAATGGTACAGGTTTCTGAGCTTGTGCATGTGTCTGTCTCACTCCATGTATTATTTTTTTTTTTTTTATACATCACAGTCGGTGGAAGTTAAAGGGTTAAATTACTACAGTAAATAGCCTCCGATATGATTGGAGTATTATTTGCATCCCGTTTACATCCTACATACATACCAATACATCGAAAAATAATATTTGAAATTAAAGGGTTACATTACTTTACACTAAATAGCCTCCGCTATTACTTTCAACCCATTTTCAGTATAACGAGTTTAAAAGGATAGTAATACTTGAAAATAAGTTGATTTTATTTTGTAGCCCTTAAAAAAACATGAAAAATGATAGAAGTCTTATCTCCCAAACCTTTATGGTTTGGGAGATATTCAGAAGTAAAGTTTCCCCTGGAGTGATGTCATTGCTCCACCCTTCAGATTTGGAATCCGGTTGCGCCTCTCCAGAAGTGCTGAGATCATGATCTTTAAAAAGAATTTCTTAATTGGAATTGTCTACAAAGTGTGCTTTCAAGCCAGGCACACTTTGTAGACTGTTCCAATGAAGTAGTTGTTTTCAAAGATCGTGATCTCGGCACTGCTAAAGAGCTGCCCACTAGATGGCAGACTTGGCTGAAACAGCCAGGAAAAGAGAACTTTTCTTTATTATACATGTGAATATCTCCCAAACCATAAAGGTTTGGGAGATAAGACTTATATCATTTTTCAGGTTTTTTAAGGGCTAAAATATAAAATAAAATTATTTTCAAGTATTACTATCCCTTTAACATGCAGCGCAGAATAAACAATGTATTGCAAAGTCGCTAAACTGCAAATGGGGTGCAAGAAAGTTTCCTATAATAACGGTGGTGTATTGTAATGTAACCCTTTAACTTCAAATATTACAGTTCAATGTATTGTTAAGTATTAAAGATGTAAACGTGGTGCAAGTAATACTCCAATAATATCGGAGGCTATTTACTGTATAGTAATTTAACCCTTTAAATCCAATAGTATTGTGCAGTTGTTAAGCTGCTAATGGTAATAAAAAAATAAATTTAATGAAAATAGTCTTTACTTCATAAACATTTTATTTATGACAGGGTAACTTTAGTAATCTTTTTGCGCATGACACACATCTTACCTAGCGACATGATGTGTGCAGGCAATGATGCGCGCGTCCGTCAGTAAGAGAAGGTCACATGACTTTTTGCAGGCGTGCCATACAGGCGCGCACTGCATAGGGGACGACACTGGGCTGAGACTCCTAACCTGATTGATAGGCAACAGAGAATGAAACACATGCGCTTTCAAAGAAAAAAAAACAAAGATGGCTGCGGTCTGTACCTTCAAGCGACATATTATAATGGTAACGATACTCATTAATCTGAACATTATTACATGTTTAATATATTGCATAAAGCATACCATAGGGATATCAGCTTGGGTAACCCAAGTTGATATCCAACGATAGTTCCGCTTTAAGCAAGACCTACAGGCCTGGTCTAAGTTGATGCTATCAGCATTGTTGCTGTTAAAATGAATGTGTTGCCTAGACTACTTTATCATTTTAGGGCTTTACCTGTCCAGATTCCTTTGTCTATGTTGTTGGAAATGCAAACTGATCTCCAATGCTTTATTCATTGCTCCCAGACCTTCAGAGTCTCAAACAAATGGTTAATTATGCCGACTCGGAGGGGTGGCTTAGGGATACCATCTTTGATACATTATTTCAAAGCAGCTAGAATGGCACAGACATTGTTACTGCATGCCGCACCGGGAACAGTGGCTTGGGTAGACGTGGAAGACTCCTGTGCCTCCCCACATAGGATTAGTGGCCTCCTTTGGTTACCTAGTAAACTGAGCCTGGACACTTCAAGATTCCTTTCTAGCTCTGTTTTGTCTCTGCATATATGGAAGGTCTATGCCGCTCGTATCCCTGATTTGTTGAGATTCTCTGTGGCCATCCCCTTACGTTCCCTTGAATTTCTGATTCCCTCTTCTAGTTATTTGTCTTGGTATAGGGCTGGTATTGCTACTCTGGGTCAGCTGTTTGGAGATGGTTCTTTTAGATCCTTTGAGGACCTACAATTTAGTTTCAAGCTCCCGAAGAGTACATTTTAGAAAGATCTACAGTTACGATGTTTATCTACAGTGCCCGATGTTTATGCTGTAAATCCTAGCCCTCTACACAAATCTCTCCACTAGAATACAAGTTAACAGCACCCTATCTGACAGTTTCACTCTTAGAAATGGAATTTGGCAGGATTGTCCCTTCTGTCCAACTATCTTTATAATGCTAATGGAGGTATGGCTAGTATGATTAGAAATAAAACCAAGGAAGACCCGAATATAAAATCCCTGTATTTGAAGATGACCAATCCCTTTATAACTCTAATATTAATAATGTAGGAATTAATGTTTGACTCTGTTTCTAGATTTGGATACAATCTCTCCAAATCTGAAGCTTTAAATTTTAATTTTTTGCCTCATATTTAGCTACTCTTAAATGATCCTCACCATTTAAATGGTTCTTACCAAATATCTTGTACATTTATTTCATCATACTTTTCTTCCCCTGCTAGAGGACAACGGATTTGTAAAAAGTAGGCTGGATGGCATTTCTTTTGGATAGGGTGAATTAATTTTGTAAGGATGATATCTATACCCAAATAATGTATTTTTTTTTCGCCAGACTATTTCAATCAAACTGCAGATTAGCAGTTTTTTACCCAATTTATTTGCCATGGAAAACAACTAAAACTGAAATCTCTCTTCATATACAGAGTGAAAATCAGGGGCCCTTGGTATTCCTAATGTTTATTTTTATTATATACAGGCAAACTAGATGGGCCAAATGGTCATCTGCCATCAAATTCTATGTTTCTATGTTTCAAATTCTATTATCATGCCACACAGTAGAGTACTCAGTCTGGTTCCACTCATATTTCCGAGGGTTGGGTTGCTTTCCAAGAATCATTTGTTAAAACACATTGCATTATACAGGATTCCTTGGTCTTCTGGGGGCGAGCTTACCCCCGCCATGAGAAAAACTTCTGTATTCTTAGCTCCAATAGCAAGCTGGAGCAAGTTAAAAGAAAGACACAGCCAGCTTGTCAACAGAAAATTCTCCCCTTAACTAATTTTTGCACAATTATGCTTTTTCCCCCATGTTTACATGCTGAGGAGTTTGTTAATTAACCATCTGCTGAAAAGTGGTTTTGAAAAACTCTGTGCAGCAAGCGAATTACCAAAACACTGCATCACTCAGTTACACAAACTACTCCCTGAAGAACAACCTAATCTTAACATTTGAGAATAAAATGAAGTGGGAATCTGATCTCTGTGTGCCTATCTTCTTTTTCTAATGCCAATCGATATACAAAACGTATTATTGCATATGAAAATAAAATAAATTTATAATAGTTCAATCATTGGCACCATATTCCAGCTCTTCTTTATAAGGATGCCCAATCCGTGTGCTGAAGATGAGGGCAGCATGATGGTTCTCTATTTTACATATGGTAAACCTTCCCTAAGATGCAGCCCTTTTAGTCCTCAGTTCCACTTGAGATGGATCAGATTCTTGTGGTTCAGCTAGATAAATCACCCCCTTTTTCTTGCTCAATTGCTCCCAACCCTCCTTGTATCCCAGTTAGGTGGAAACTAGAGAACTCTCCTTCTCTCTTGGTTTGGAGAGTTAAATCCACTATGATGATGTCACTTGAGAAATATGTTGCCTTCACTTTGGAGAGCTTGTGCACTTTTCATGACATTTGGTCACCATTCCGGGACTACTGTACAATCCTTTACGTCTGTTTAGCATTAGATTCATTCCGTTCCCCCTAAGTATTAATATATATTCCATATGAATACTCTCATGCATCTCTTCCCAGCATTTATTTGCAAAGTTTACCAATATCTTATTGGACCTGTAATTAGGTTATTGCTGTTTATCCAGGGAACTACCTGACTGTCATTTGGAGTCAGGAAGGAATTTTTCTTTACCCACTTGGGTCTTAGTTAGAAATGGCTTCAGTGTTTTGTTTTGTTTTTTGCCTTCCTCTGGATCAACAGGGTTGACTTGACACTGGCATCTTTTTTTTTTTTCAGCCCCGGTAACTATGTTACTATGAGTAGGAATTACTTGATTTATTTGGAATTGCATTTCACCATTTTAAATATGATATGCGTATTCTGATTTGCCTATCCTTGCTTTGATGGACCTCTCCCTTTATTGTTCCCTCTCCCTTTCTGTATCCTTTTTTCCCCCCTCTCTTCTAATAAAAAAGGAGCATCCAAAGAGCAAAGCACAACAGAGAAGCAGAATATCTGGGTTTAGAAGAAAAACCACTTACCACTTCCCCAGGAACCCGTGAAAGTCCATCAGCCTCTACAAGTTCTTCCTCTAGAGCCTCAGAAATTCTGTGGCTGGAAGAAGGGATCAGCGTGGAAAGACTCATTCCAATCAATTCAGGACTGCTGTATCCAAATAGCCTGCAGGCTTTATCATTGGCCATTAAAATCTGCAATTAGAACATGATGAGGATTATAATCTTTTAATGGGTACTTTCAACACTAGCATAAATCTGGGGCAAAGCAACTGCTCTGTCGGGGACAGACAAAAATTAAATTTATTTAAATGGGACATTCAACCTCATGAATGCTAGAGAGGCCCCCAGTGTGTTGCACTGCAAAGTGATGGAGACCTCTCTGGCATTAAAGGGGATAAGTGTCCCATTTTAATCCATGCAAATATTTATTTCATCCCAAACAGTGCAATTGGTTTGCCCCTTTCTAGAATTCAAGGGGTTAAATGTTAAATTTAAATCTTTGAGAATATGGGGAATTTGTATCGCTCTAGTAGGTTTGCTCATAATTATTTGAGTTCTTAATACAGCAGCTTCAAGGGGTTGAAAGAACCATTTAAATCAATGGATTGTGCCCCTCCCCCATGAGGCAGTGGTCTGCCCTACAAGTAAGAGGTGGAGCAACTGCACACTACTTGCTTCACAATGCGTTAGAGACCACCCTAGCACCACAGGGCTTAAATTTCCTTTCAAAAAGGGAAGAAGTTTTTTTGTTTTACATATTGCAGAGTTTTTCCACAGAACTGCTCCACCATTGCCTTTATACAAAAAAAGTCAGACTTGCATGAGGGGTTGTACCTTACTAGTGTTGGTGCTGACAGTCAGTACAGCTCTGTTTGAGCTGCGCACACATGAAGGTAGAGACTGGATCGTATCATCTGGGGTGTGTATACCGTCAGCACCTTCCAGAGATGATCGCAGAAGAATGTGGCTGGCAGATGAAGACAAACTGTAAGAGCTCCAGTCCTCACCTAAAGCACAGAAAGAACAAATAAATGACTAGAATGACGTGTAACACACTACTCACCCCTTTGCAAGGGGTTACTACTATATCAAGAATGTAGATTTCACTTAAAGACTGGAATCCTTTGCAGGCAATAACTATCATTAGTTGTATTTCCAAAATGTTCCCATGCATGTCATAGACTTCACCCTTTCAGTGCCAGTGGATTATATTTTTGTACCCTGGAGGCCAGACACATTTTCACTACCCATCTCTTTAGGTATGATTGTAGCTAGCGCTAATTATACTTGGAAAACTATATAAAATAAATATGCAAAAGACTTATATTTATTAAAAAAATCTCCAAATTCTTGTATATATCAGTCCCACTGATCAGTGTTTCATTCAGTCTCAAGTTTATGTATTTATGTGGTTTTGTTATCGGTTTCTTTTTTATTATATTTTCACTTGTTATTTGTTGTTACCTCTCCTATCTTTAGTGGACGTTTCACGGGCAGATCTCTTTGCTTATCTCACGAGATTGTCTTGCTTAATTTGCAGGTACAGATGTGGACTTTCCCCCAGTTTGGGCACTCTAAAGTTCTCCCTCTCTCCAGTCTTTATGTATACCTTGTCGCAGGCAAAGGTGCTTCCAAATGGGTTGTCCATACAAGTATGGATCCCTCATTACCGGCTCCCACTTTCTTTGCTGTTTCTCCTCTTTCAGGCTGATAATGTTGCAATGTCTGGGACTGCTATGGGTAGATTTGAACAAAGGGTTGCACTCCAAATTCCAACGCATTCCGTGCTGGTCTATCAGCACTTCATCAGGAAATAAATATTGATATTTTGGTTTTGCCCTGGGTAGTTTTTAAATCCCCAGTGTTCATTTGAATTCTCTGTGTTTTGTTAAATGATCAATAAAAATCCAATTTTGTTACTCTTAACCCTTTAATGGGATTTTCAAACATTTCTAATATCCCCTTTGTAATATTGAATTGATACTGAATATTAATTTCTCCACAATGTCAATAAATAGGTGTAGTTATGGGTGATAGAAGCAACGTCTTTGGTAAAATATTTGATGAACTGCCCGTTTAGGAAAAAGGTGAAATTTACTCACCGATATTTTGTTTTCCTCTGTGTCCTTACACAGCAACCCAACCCTTAAAATTCTTCATGTATGGTTTGGTATTGTTCCAATATGTATAATTGGAACAATACCAAACCATACATGAAGAATTTTAAAGGGTTGGGTTGCCGTGTAAGGACACAGAGGAAAACAAAATATTGGTGAGTAAATGTCACCTTTTCCTCAGTGTCCAATCCACGGCAATAGACTGTGGAACTTACCAAAGCAGTACCACAGTACCTGGGGGGGAGAAGTCAGTCTGAAACGGGAATGGCTGCTTCTAGCACCTTCTTGCCAAATTTTGCATCAGTAGATGCTTGGATGTCCAATTTATAATGTCGAATGAAAGTGGACACTGTAGACCAGGTGGCAGTCTTACAGATCTCTTTCTGTAGAGATCCTGTGCCCAGGAACTAGAAAATCGCCCTAACAGAATGTTCCTTGATGTCTGTCGGTGGTTCCTTTGCAGCAGATTCGTAGGCCAGAATGATACCTTGCTTTATCCATCTGGCGATGGAGGCCTTGGAAGCTGCTGTACCTTTATATTTTTCCGCATAGTGAACAAACAAGGCTTGAGATTTTCTAAAGTCTTTGGTTATCTGAAGATAAATCTGCAGGAGTTTTACCAAATCCAGATTGTGGAATTCTTTCTTTTGTGTTTGAAGGATTCGCTCTTAAGGAAGGGAGGATGATTTCCTGACAAAGATGAAAAGTGGATATTACTTTTGGGCGCAGTACAACCTTGTCCTGATGAAACACCATATGCGGTGAGATACATAATAGGGCCTGTAGTTCACCTAACCTGTGTGCAGAGGTAACTGCAGTTAGAAGTATGTTTTTTTAAGGTCAAATGTTTCAAGGATATAGATTCCAGAGGCTCGAAAAACTCATGGGAACAGAACTGTGTAAGAACAAGGTTCAGATCCCATGGAGGGATAATATCCCCTGATTGCTGGCCTGATCTTAGCAATTGCTGCCAAATATCTTCTGAAGATATATTCTTCCACAAATGGAGAGGATAGTATGGCGGATATAGCTGACAGCTGTACTTTCAGAGAGGCAGGTTTTAACCCTCTTTGGAATCCATCTTGGAGGAAATCTAGGATCCTTCCTGAAGTTATGTTGTTCCTAGCTAGGCTTTTGCTCTTACACCATCTATGGAAGACAGCCCAGACTCTGTAATAGATTTTAGAGGTTGAAGGGCAGGGACCAGACATGAGTATCTATCACTGAATCTGATAACCCCTTACTTCTCAGAGAACTCCGCTCAGCCGCCATCCTCAAAAAAGCTGGATCTGGTTGGAAAAATCGGGTCCTGTGATAACAACTGAGGGATTGACGGCAGATTGATCAGATCCCTGACAGACATCCTCAGTAGATCAACGTACCATATTTACCTGGGCCAATCTGGGGCTATAAGAATCACCTCTGATTTGTCCTGTTTGATCTTCTGAAGCACCTCTGTTAGAAGGGGAAGTGGAGGAAACAGATATGCCAGGCAAAAATTCCACTGGTATTGGAAAGCATACTGGCCTGCTGCTTTGCTTGACTTCCATCTTGAAAAGAATGTCTGGCATTTTGTGTTTTCCTCCAGGCCATGAGATCTATTGTGGGTTTTCCCATTACCGCTGTGATGTCCTGAAATAGTCCTTTTTCCAGGGACCATTCGCTTGGCTCTATCCATTTCCTGTTCAAGTAGTCTGCTTGAGCATTGAGGTTTCCAGACAGGTAAGTTTCTGTTATGGCTGATAGATGCAGTTCTGACCAGTGAAGGATCCTGAATGCCAATTGGTTGAGTTTCAGGCTCTTTGTTCCTCCCTGGTGCATCAGACACCTTACCGCTGTGGTGTTGTCTGAGCAGACTAGGATGTGCTTGTTCTTGAAATTCGTTTTCAGGTATCTGAGTGTGTTCCAGATTGCTTGGAGTTCCAGCCTGTTTATATGAAATTTTGCTTCTTTTGGTGTCCAAACTCCCTGAACAGATTTGTTCCTCCAAATTCCTCCCTAGCCGGTTGTGCTGGCATCTGTGGTAATGGTCTCCCACTGTACTGTGTTTAGCCATCTTCCTTTGGCAATGTTCGCCGGATGTCACCACCACTGGAACTCCTGCAGCGTGGATGGGAGAATAGGAATTTTTTGCCATGTGTTGGATGGATCTTTGAGTCCATCTGCTGTGCGTCCTGGCCCATGGAATTATTGGATGTGCTGATGACAAATATCCCAATAGTCTTGAGAATTATTTTCTGTTTGCATCTGACTTGTTAGAAATCTCAAGACTCTGTAGCAGGCGACTCTGTCTGTCTTGGGACAGTGTTGCTAATTCCTGGCTCGTGTTGAACTGAACTCCTAGAAGGATCAGACTTTGTGATGGCTGAAGCTGGCTCTTTTGAAAGTTTATTAGCCAGCCTAATTTTTGAAGTAGTTCTAGATAAGTGGCTGTGCTTTTCTCCTACAAACCTTCTATGACCAGCACGTCATCTAGATATGGCAATACCTTTATGCGCTTCTGGCGTAGTGCTGCCATTGCTACAGCCAATATTTTTGTGGCGACTCGTGGTGCTGACGCCAGGCCAAATGGCAGTACTCTGTACGGATAATGCTTCTTGAAATCCGAGGAATCTTCTGTGAGCAGGCTGAAAGTAGTACACTTTATAGACCCAGACCATTATCACATTGTTACCAGGAGAGTGCACAGAACTGTTTGCCTTCTATTTATATTATTTCCCGCCAGAACAAACTCAGCTTATGTCACAGTGAAGTAAATTTGTGTTTCCAAGAATAATGGCACCCCACTCGTATGAGCTGACATACTGTAAGTGGTGCCAGAAGCACAAAGTCTACACTCTCTCATTTTTCATACAATTTTTCATATAGGTCATATCTTGCCCTAAAATGGTTGAAAACAAACACAAACGAAGAAAAGGGGGACAAAACATACAATTTTGTAAATTAGACAAGCAGCAGCAATAAATGAGAGGTCATTTGCCCTTCTACCCCTAGGTTGGTGTGGATATCTACATAAGCTGGAGCTATAGGATACTCAAAGATTTCAACAACATATAATGTCCTACTGTATTCAGTACCTAGTGCCAGGCTGATGAAAACTTTACCCCACTGGTGTGGGTTGACAAACCTTACAGGGTGCCAGTGGAACAAGGCAGGGGAAAAAAAGACAGTGTATGTACAGTTCTATGGCTATGAGTGAGACAGAAGGTATCAGACAGTGTGCATATGGTTCTGTGGCTACCAGTGGGACAAGGAAATAAGGAGGAGGTGTCAAAAATGAAATGTGTAGTCCTGTGGCTGCCAGATGGACATTACAAGGGAAGCAGACCCCATATGCATGTGTGTCTCAATGGCTACCAGTAGGACAGAGGAACAAGGCTTGGAGAAGCAGACACTGTATTTGTCGGTTTATAGGTATCAGCTGAACAAGCCTTGGGAAGCGGAGAGTGTATGTGTGGGACTATGGGTACCAGTGGACACTGGTCACCATAGAACCACACTTACACACCAGCCTTGTTCCACCATCTCACTGGTATACACAGAACCACACATACAATGTTTGGACATCAGACAGTATATGGTTCTGTGACTAAAAGTGGAGCATGACTTTGATGTCAGATAGTGTATGGAGGAGAGCTGTCTATGACTTCCACTGGATAGTGACACAAAAGGCTGTGGATGCAAATGTGCATTTGCGTCCAATACACTGCAAAACAACTCAAACTGAATTTTTTTTTTAATATTTACATCTTGTTGGGCAGCATCAGGACCCACCCATGGCCTCCCACCTACTACTGATGGCCTAGCAAATAGGGCTGGGCTATCAATAAAGGCAACAGTGCAGGGGAGCGCTACTCCCCTGCATCCACGCTACTTGAACTTCAGACTAAGAGTGGTGGGATCTGGGATTGCTTCCACATCCTTGGGGACATTACAGGTGACTTAAGAAGCTTTCCCCGTCCGTCCCATCCACTCCTACCTGAAGGTCTGGTAACATGGAAGCACGGGAGCTGCACTTTCCTGCACGGTCACCATTATTTACCGTTCAGCACCATCGGCTGGCTGACTAACAGTTTTCTGGGGGGGGGGGTTGTTTTGTTTTGGGGGGGGGGGGGCAAGAGGAAGGTCCTGATGGAATCTAGCCCAAAGTGTTAGAAATAAGAGACTTACTCAAAATTATATTTATTTTTATTGTTGAAACAGTTTTAATGTCCCAAACACCCTCCTGGTATATGTATGTGTATGTGTATATATATATATATATATATATATATATATATATATATATATATATATATATTATAAAGAGGAAGCACCTCTTACCCTACATGCACTATATCACTACACTACAGTTGCAGGACATGACTGTCCGCATATGGAGGCTCAATGCAATAGAAGCCCTAGACATGTGGACAAGAGCAGTAGTGGTCCGTTGCCTCTGCTCATATGGGGAGGACATGAAATTGTACAGGACGCTACATGATGAGTGTAACATTACTTGGCCTTATTAATATGGGAGAAGGTGAAATTGTACAGGATGCTACACCATGCATATTACTTGGCCTTGTGCAGGTGAAGCAGAAAAGTAGGCTAACATGCAGCCAATTTTTCACATAAGGAAGGTTAAAAAAAAACAAAAAACAAGGTCCGCATAGGGAATGGTAGTGGAAGAAGAGGGGACATAAGGGTCCCTTCATCAGGGAAAACCCAGGGACTTACAACTAAGAATATTTATTCCAGAGGTTACATGGGAAGTAACCAGGACCTTACTTTTCATCTAAAAGTAAAGTACTGAACTTCCTTATGCAAATTCTATCATAAAAGTGACAATTAGGTGTTGGGTATCAATTTTTGCTCCTACCTGTATGTTTTAGTAACATTAGAGATGCACCGATACCACTTTTTTAAGACCGAGTACAAGTACCGATACTTTTTTCAAGTACTCGCCGATACCAATTACCGATACTTTTTTTTGCGGTCATTTGCCAGTTTTCCAGGTACTTAAAGCGCATATATTATATATATAATATATATGCTTTAGGTACTTGGAAAACTGGCAGATGACCTCCAAAAAAGTATTGGTGAGCACTTGAAATATATACACACACACCACCTCTTGACTGTCCCCTTTTGCCTCTTTCTCCCCCTCTTGATTCCCACCTTTTACTTCATTCTCCCCCTCTTTGAGCTCCCTCCTTTTACCTTGGCTTTTTCTCTCCCTTTTGATCCCCCTTTGTCCCTCTCCTTGACTCTTGATCCCACTCTTTTGCCTCTCTTGCTCTCTCCTGATCCCCCCTCCGTTTTGCCTTTTCTTAGTCCCCCTCCTTGTGTCTCCTGATCTTTACTCCTTTTGCCCTTTTTTTTTCCCTTTTTCTTAGTCCCTTTTCTCCCTCTTGGCACCCCTCTCTGCCTCTTTCACCACCCTCTCAAAAGCTTCCCTTACCCTCCTCTGCCGGGTGCTCGCTGTTCTCTCGCGAGCCCCGGCAGAAGTCAGCGTCAGAGCGTTGCCATGGTAACCCGCGGCAACGCTCAGACGCTACAGGAGGGAGAGAGGCAACCGGGGAGCATTGTGAGCAGCTCCCCGGGCTCCCTCACTGCAGCACCGACCCTGACACAGGGTATCGGTGCTGGCATCGGCCGCATTTGCAATGCTGGTATCGGCACCGATACCAGTATCGGTATCGGTGCAACCCTAAGTAACATCCTTGTCCTTTTCACTCTAGTATTTCAAAAGTTGCAATGCTGGGAGGACCGGCATGCTCATGTGCCCTCTTGCAACATTGTATCTCGATCAGATGTGTTCACAATAACTGCTTCCTTAAAGGGGAACTACCACCCCGCAAAAACTTCATCTTATTTAAAGGGATAGTAATGCTTGAAAATAATTTTATTGTATATTGTAGCCCTTAAAAAAACATGAAAAATGATATAAGTCTTATCTCCCAAACCTTTATGGTTTGGAAGATATTCACTTGTAAAATATAGTAAAATTCTCTTTTCCTGGCTGTTTCAGCCAAGTCTGCCATCTAGTGGACAGATTTGGAATTCGGTCCACAGAGCAACCGGCAGCTCTTTAGCAGTGCCGAGATCACGATCTTTGAAAATAACTACTTAATGGGAACTATCTACAAAGTGTGCCTGGCTTGAAAGCACACTTTGTAGACCATTCCAATTAAGAAACTCTTTTTAAAGATGGTGATCTCAGCACTTCTGGAGAGGCACAGCCATCCGGGGACCGGATTCAAAATCTGAAGGGTGGAGCAATGACGTCAGTCCAGGGGAAACTTTACTTCTGAATATCTCCCAAACCATAAAGGTTTGGGAGATAAGACTTATATTATTTTTCATGTTTTTTTAAGGGCTACAATATAAAATAAAATTATTTTCAAGCATTACTATCCCTTTAAGTCTTCATCTGGCGACTAGCTGCTTAGTAGCGCTAGTCGCCAGAAATATTACCTTATTTAAAAGATTTTCTACTTACTCTAAGGCGGACAGTAGCAGGAAGCACGGACATCTTGCCATAGTGACGTCTGTGCGCCTGCGCTGTCAGTCCCTTTTGGAGACGGCCGAAAATCTTTTAAACCAGGTAATATTTGTGGCGACTAGCACTACTAAGAAGCTAGTCGCCAGATGAAGACTTAAATAAGATGAAGTTTTTGCGGGGTGGTAGTTCCCCTTTAACCACAAGGGGTTGCTGTACATTTTACTATTAAATACGCCATTATTTTATTTTTTTGTGTCTAACCCTTTCTTTGTTGATCATTGTGCTCTTCATTGTGCATATTCAAATGCTTTGCAATATTAAGGAGGCCTGCACTCCCATCTCCTCATTGGGACATATGACATATACAGTGTAAAAGTCCTTAAACTAAGAATATGTCCCAGTGAAGCGATCCAAACGGGAACGGGTGTGCGGGTGAATAAAATATTTACTAGAAGTGCCCATAGCTTAGTACCATTTTCCTAACCTAAGCTATGGGCACATCTAGTAAATGATTTATTCACCCACACTCCTTTCCCATTTGGATCTCTTCACTGGGACATACTCATAGTCTAAAGACTTTTACACTGTATATGTAATATGTCCCAATGAGGAGATCCAAACGGAATGGTAATGTGGGGGAATAAAACATTTACCTGATGTGCACATAGCTTAGTAAGCTCTCACGAGCAGGGCCCTCTGATCCTTCTGTTCTCCACACTTGATTGTACTATTTAATACCTCTGTATGTATATTCCCAATTGTACAGCACTGAGGAATTAGTTGGTGCTATATAACTAAAGAATAATAATAATAGTACCATTTTCTTAACCTGGGCTATGGGCACATCTAGTAAATGCTTTATTCACCCTCATTCCCATCCCATTTGGATCTCTTCATTGGAACATATTCATAGTCTAAGGACTTTTAAACTGTATGTATATATCATATGTCCCAATGAAGAGAGCCAAACGGAACAGGAGTGCAGGTGAATAAAACATTTACTAGCTTTGTACCATTTTTTTTAAGCTTTCTAAAAGACACAGATAAATAACATTAGTCTTTATTCCAAAATACTACGACTGTGGGACTTTGTGGCTCCCCTCCACATTCAGTGGGAAGGTCAAGGGAGTCCTGAACACTAAAGAATGTTTGTTCTCATAAAGGCATGCGTAAGTGTGATCACTTAAGAAATGCCACCTGTCAGACTGGCTGTATTCCATCGACTTCTGTCTCGTCCTCCATGTCGCCTTCGTCTTGGGCTGGGAATCTGGGGGAACGATTTGCTCAGTGGAGAAAGACTGCGCAGTGGCGAGCTGGGAGATTGTTGAAGAACTGAAGCGGCCATTTGGATGTAAAGATGTGCTACCTTGTACACAGGAAGAACAGAACACAAATACAGAGTATAAAAATATGCCTGTCACCAGGGTCATTACAGTCTAGATGGAAAACCTTAATCTTTCCTACTGTTGTTTGATTACAACTCCTATCAGTCTTAGCTAGCCATTGACCAGCTATCAATGACAGTAGTTGTAATCTAACAACAGCTAAAGTAACACAGACTTTCCACTCTTGTTTAACAATTTGAGTGCCAGAGAAGTACACAAAGCAATGCACTGTATACCACTCTGGCACTCAAAGGGTTAACCCTTTAAGAGCCAGACAGGTACCCTTTCACGTATACAGTTCTCACCCAAATGCCCACACACACACATAATCATCACAAAGTGCTTACTGGAATATACAGTATTATAGTACAACATTCAAGACTTTTTATTATATATTTATTACACAGACCTGTCCTGCCGACAACTAGCATATTCATATGTATGCACCACGCATATGTCTGTATCCATAGACATATCAGAACAACATTCGAACTGTGCAAACAGATATCTGTATCAAACATACACACATAACTTAATATAAATATTTTGGTTGGTACTGCCTTGGGAGTTAACTGGAACTACGCCATTTGATCCCAGCATTTTATTTATTTTGCTGCTTTGTTTAAATTTTTATACAGGTGTAGGTATACACTTCACGCTCAGATCTATTCGTGCCAAATGCAGAAACATCATAGTACATCCAAAGATGTCAACACGTCACGAGCAAGAGCTATTTCGAGATCATTTGACACACAAAGCGCTATCAGAGCATCATGTTAATAGATTTGACATGTTAAGCCAAGTGATTAACATGGCAAATTAGGGATGAGAAACTTAAGGCTCTCTGACAGCTAAGAAGCCACATGTTGCCATCCTTCTAATATTACAGCAACATCTGAGAAGCCACATGTTGACATCTTCTAACAATAAATACAGCAACAGCTGACAACCACATGTTAACATCTCCGAGCAATAAACATATGTTCAAATATCCTCAGTGACTCTCAGTTTTCTATATAACACGCATACATACAGTCCCCTCTATAAGATGTAGAAGATGCTGATTTCCTTTACTGTAACATCCCACTCATCATTACTAGCCAGGTTCACACCTCTTATGTCATCCTTCTCAGTGCTTGACTCCAGTTTAGCGGAAAAGGCGGGCCTAAGAGGTTTGAACACGTCTGCCAATCAGATGCCTAGTACCATGTGACTGGAAAAATGATGGCCAATCGCAATGTGGACGTTGTTACCATGGTGCCGCCACGCCCCCTCTTACCTAAAAAAAGAGCGGGCATGTGGTTACTATGGACGCGTTATGCACTCTAAAGTAGCGTGGCTACTTTGCTTTTGTTAGGCTCTAACGGCTCTTAAACGAGGTAGTGTCTGTATGATGGAACGACAGCTGGATAGTCATGGGTTGTTGACCAAATATAGTAAAAGCTTCACCTTCTCTATAATGTTGTGCTATCGATAAATAGCTTTACATTTGTTTTAAACTAGCAATAGTGGCACGACTTTGTCTGTGCGATTAATAAAACAATGGTTGTGTTATTCAGTGGCTTGTTTATTTTTAGTGCTTAGCCCTTCCAGGTCAAAATAGACGTGCAACAGATTGCAAAGCATCTTTCTATCAGGGTGCATGTGAGTGAGTATGTCGGTAGGTATGTGTTCATGTTAGTGTATTTATTGCATTCCGCTTGTATTGTGTTTTACAGATAGCGTGCGTATTGCATTTTGCATATAATGTATTGCTTGTTGCATGCAGCATATTGTGAAGTGTTTTGACGATAGCAGTTTGCCTGTAGCTTTTTTGCGTTTGGTGTATAGCATTTTCCATGTTGTATTATGCGTATAGCATTGTGTGTGTGTATATAGTTCTGTGTATGGCATTTTGACACTTTGCACATATTGGTTTGTGTATTACTTAGAGCATTTTCGCATGATATGTAGCCAGGGCCGGATTTGTAATTAGGCAGAGTAGGCATTTGCCTACAGGCGCACCCCACAGAGGGGCGCCTGTCATTTGGATCCCCCACTTGGCACCTGCGGCCAACAACAACATGGGGAGGTCTCAGTCTGTGCCTTCTTCAGCACAGACCTGTAGCTGCTGTGAGCTCCCTCATCAGCTCTTTAGTAATACAGAGCGCTGGGAGATGACATAATCTCCCAGCATCTGCATTACTGATGGGAAGACTGCGCGGGAGCTCCAGCAGTTGCAGCTCTGTGCAGAAGGAGGAGGCACAGACAGACCTTTCCAGGGTAGGAAACGGACACGGGGGGCAATATGGAGATGATGGGGGCATTGTGAGGGGCAATATGGAGATGATCATGGGGGCACTGTGAGGGGCAATGTGGAGATTAGGAGCATTGTGAAGATGGCATATCGGGGGGGACGCTTCATATTTCTGTGCCTACAGGCTACTGTGATGTAAATCCAGCCCTGTATGTAGCATTTTGTGCATAGCAGTTGGTGTTTTGCGTTTATCTTGCGTAGATTGTGTTATACGTATAGAGTTTGGCCTATTGCATATAGCACTTTTTGTGTTATGTACTGCGCCTAGTGTTTTACAAACTTATTAGAAACGATCCATCATTGGCCAAACGTTTTCAGCCCCAAACTTAGGACCTTCATCTGGGCAACCCAAACAGGGCTGATCCCTGAGTTTATATTCCAAAATGCAACCATGCCTGCAAAATTAGCTTTGCGTTAATTGCACAGCAATGCTAAATGACATCCTGAATAAGGGCAAAGTTCATAGGCATTATACCAAATGAATTCAAAATAAAATGTAAAAATATAATAAAGAAGTAAATGTCATATGTCCCATGAGGACATCTGAACTGGAATGCATTTGAATATGCATAATGAAGTGCACAAGATGAAAACAGAGTATGTAACAGCAACACATACAGCAACCCCTTGTGGTTAGAGAAACAATTAGATATTGGGAATACATCCGACTGAGATACAATGTTGCAAGAGGGCACCTTATAACATTGAGAAGCTTGAAATACTAGAGTGAAAAGGACAAGAATGTTACCAAAACGTACAGATAGGAGCAAAAATTATACCCAACGCCTAATTGTCACATTCATGATAGAATCTGCATAAGGAAGTTCGGTACTATACATTTAGACAAAAAATAAGGTCCCAAATACTTCCCATGTAACCTTTGGTTATGGTGGAATAAATATCCATAGTTGTAAATCCCTAGGCTTACCCTGATAAAGGTACCCTTGTCTCCACTCCTCTCCCACTACCCTTCCCTGTGCCGAACAGTTTTTTAATATCTTCCCTATGCGGACAATTGGCTGCATCGTAGCCTACTGTTCTGCTACCCCTGCACAAGGCCATGGAACATTACATGAATGGTGGTGTACTGTACAATTTTACACCCGCCCCACATGAAGAAGGCCAAGTAACACCGCATGAATTGTGTAGGGGCTTGTACAAGTTCACGTCCTCCCCACATGAACAGAGGAAATAGGACCACTACTGTGCTTGTCTGCATGGGTTAGGCTCCTGTTGCATTGAGCCTCAGCATGTGGACAGTCATATCCTGCAACTGGGGTGTACTGATACAGTGAGTGTAAGGTAAGAGTTGCAGATTAGTGGAGTGTGTAAGGTTGGTTGTAGTTAAATAGAGGCTTCAATGTGTATGGGGAACCAAAGGAGTCGTAGGAGAGGTGGTGGTAAAAGCAGTTCTGTGGAGAAGGAGCATGTTTTGTCCATAAGAGAGGTGAGGGCATTTGTGTGTGAGTGTGAGAGAATTGGCAATGTGGTTTTTTTTTTTTTTTTGTTTTTTTTTTTGCTTCCCTGCCCACTCCTGTCAAAATCACACACCCCTGTATCCCCAGGACAGGCAGTATAAAGGAGATATGAATATCTCCTAATTACTGATGCCCTTGGGTGTGTTTGTCTCCTAAGGGAGACCTAAATTATGTAATACTTTCTCTTTTATCTATACTATAAAAGAAGTGGTCAGGTGGCCACAAATTCTATGTCTGTGCCACACACACACACCCCAGGGAGGCAGATAGGAGGAGATTTCCATATGTCCTCTATTGCCTTAGCCAAGTATTACACACTAAATTATAATACACACACCCCAGGGCTGGCACATATGCAGATCTCCTATAGACTGCCATAGCCCAACATACACACCCTGGGGTGCAGCTAGGAGGAGATTAGCATATCTCCTATACTCATCCATTTACATTTCCACACCCCTCACTATCCCTTCACAGAAACCAAAAAAATGGCTGACACTCTCCTCTTGGGGACAAAAATTTCACCCATCTCCACATTCTGTTTTTCCTATAAACTGTGCCGTTTTCTCTGCAGCACTCGCCAAAAATCACATGGAGTGCATTCAGCACACTCCAGCACTGTTACACTAATGTACACTGTTAATACACATCGTGGGCCTTAACTCTTTGAATGCCAAAGAGATGCACAATGTATTGCAAACTAATGTGATGCCCACCACTGTGGCACTCAAAGGGTTAACATGGCCTCTTCCACTCACAAGCTTGTGTCTTTCCACATTTTCCCCAAATTATACACAAACACTCGCAGCACACACGCAATACATATACACAATGCAAACAGACAACAAACACACATGGCCAATACACGCAACACACACGTGCACAGCATACGCACAACACATGCACAATACACGCACAGCACACTCACAACACACACACAAAATAAACACACACACAGACAGTAGACACAGAAAATGCACATACACGCCCACAATACACACACAACACACCACAAAATACACAAATGCACACAGCACATGTGCAAAACACATGCACAACACAATACACAAAAAGAACACACATAGGCAATATACAAACACGCATGGAAATTCAACAAGCCAGTCATTAAAAACATTATCTTAAAAGGGTTACAGGCTGCTCAGCTATCCTGCTCTGCAACGCATTAATTACACATGCCTTGCCTTAATTAGATTGTAAGCTCCTTGGGGCAGGGTCCCTTTCCCAGTGTATGTTTCCCTTGCTGCACTTTCCCCCAAACATAATGCAATGATCGCACTTTAGCTTAATGCTCTTAACCCTGTATTATTTCATTATTCTGTTAAAGGGATAATAATGTTTCATAATAAAAGCAGCTCTAATTAATCATCTTCATATTTGGGCCTTGGAGAGTGTTATTTCAATTCTGTCAGAGTTGTTGTTCAAGAGTAATTGAATGATAAAGTATCCTCCTCCTGCCCCTTTTACTGATATAATACTGCTCACCTCAGAGCAGCAGGGAGTGTCCAGGTAGACTGCAGAAAGGGACAATCTTCAATTAAGATAAGGGAAAAAGCTGAAAAACCTGTCAAGGGGGCAGGGTTTTAATTGTTCTCACAGTAGACTATTTACCCTTGATGTGAGCTGTCTGGTCTATGGACTGGATTCCACATCTGGAGAGGGGGAGTTTACACTAGGTAAAAGGGGCGGGAGGGGGAAACATTATCTTTCAATTACTCTTGAACTACAACTCTCACAGTATTGAAATAACACTCTCTATGGCTCAATTGCTATGAAGATTAATTGGAGCTGCTGTTTTTGTGAAACATTACTATCACTTTAAGCGCTATGTAAATGTATGTATCTTTAATTATATAGCACCATACATACATAGACTGTGCCTGCCACAACACCAGTACTGAGAAACCAAGAAGAAGAAACCGTGCAAACTGGAATCACCCCATACAACAGGGTTAGGACCAACCACAGTTTGGACCTGAATGTAACTCACAATTCTGGGACTACCCATTATCTTATCTCTGCAAGGAGAAGTCCTTCCCCAAAAAACAAATATGCCATTTCCTGCCTCTGCCACTCCTGTGTATACACACACCCACACACAGATGCACCACACACATATATACACATACCCCCCCACACATATATACACACTAGATATATACCCACACACCCCCTCGACACACAATCCCCCCTACACACACACACTTCCACACCCCCTACACACACACCCCTTCACACACTCTCATCCCCCTCCACACCCACATACACACACCCCCACATATATATACACAAACACACATATATCCACAGACATCCCCCCCAAACACACACACACATATATCCACATCCCCTTCCACACATTCCCCCCAAACACACACACATCCACACCCCCACCATACACACATACATCCTCCTCACACACCTTCCCCCCAAGACACACACAACCCAGACACATACATCCCCTCCCACATACATACACATCCCCCAAAAACACACACATCCACCTCCCACCCTACCCCACACATCCCCCCCACCATACACACACATCCCACCCCCAAAACACATCCACACACCACAGCCAAATGGACCAAGGGGGGGCAGCATTTTATCCTTGGAACCAGGCCTCAGTCAATGCCGGCCTTTTTCTTCTACTTTACAGTTACACTTTACTTTACTAAATACAAGGCTGAACAAAAAAAGATGGGCAACGCCATCTAAAACTGCTAGTATATACAGATATATATATATATATTATATAAAGATCTATCAATTTTTTTAATTTATTTAATTTCAAGATTTCTATTCTGGTTTTGCATCACATCCCCAGTGGTCCAAAATAAAGTTTTAAAATGTATTACAACCGAGTTTCCATTCTTGGCAACATTTCAAAAAAAATTCCAGGAACATTTTCCCCCTGGGCAGTCATATTAAAGCATCCGTAATGATATGCAGTATGATGCAGCATGATCATACATTACCGGGTCTCCGTAGCAGAGGCTGATTCTGCAGATGTGGGAAGTTTTATTTTAAACTCTCCCACTTATGCTCCTTCCCACCTAGTTCCTCCCAATTTTCCTCCTTCACCTCCCTGTTCCTCCAACTTCTCGCCCACTTGTGTGATGCCCTGGAAAGCCCCCCACATTCTCAGGTAAACCCCACCCCTTTTTGCCACAATTTGCTGCAATTATACTCCCCATACTCCCATACTTCTGTAGGCACCTTCAGCAACTTCCATTACCTTAAAGTGATAGTAATGTTTCCAAAAAACAGCAGCTCCAATTAATCTTAATAGCAATTGAGCCATAGAGAGTGTTATTTCAATACTGTCAGAGTTGTAGTTCAAGAGTAATTGAACCATAAGGTTTTCCCCTCCTGCCCATTTTACCTAGTGTAAACCCCCACTCCTCAGATGTGGAATCCAGTCCATAGACCAGACAGCTCACATCAAGGGTCAATATTTTACTGTGAGAACAATGAAAACCTTGCCCCACTTGACAGGTTTTTCAGCTTTTTCCCTTATCTTAATTGAAGATCGTCCCTCTCTGCAATCTACCTGGACACTCCCTGCTGCTCTGAGGGGAGCAGTGTTATATCAGTAAAAGGGGCGGGTGGAGGATACTTTATCATTCAATTACTCTTGAACTACAACTCTGACAGAATTGAAATAACACTCTCCAAGGCCCAAATACTATGATATTAATTAGTGCTGCTTTTATTATGAAACATTGCTATCCATTTAAGGTAACGGAACTAGGTCACCACCAATCCAGACAGCGCGTGGGACACACAGTGCAGACTCAGAGGTACCTAACCTCTAAGATGTCTGTGCTCTTGTCCA
Organism: Rhinophrynus dorsalis; assembly: GCA_037306005.1. Lineage (NCBI taxonomy): Eukaryota > Metazoa > Chordata > Amphibia > Anura > Rhinophrynidae > Rhinophrynus > Rhinophrynus dorsalis. The sequence goes on along the minus strand of CM074720.1, from coordinate 452,175,706 downwards.
CTGGATGCCTACATAAGAAGCTGCTTTACTTAATAACATGGACCTTTTCAGCATAATAAAAGTATGGCTTTACATATCTCTACATTAGTAATGGATTTGGGTAGCAATATTATGATGGTGATTAGTTTTGCTTTAATACAAGCATACCTGGAAACTTTCCCTAAAGGGGACTCCTCTGATTCCACTGGGGAGTATAATTGCTGCAAATAGCAGCAAAAAGGGGGTGTGGTTTACCCGTGAGTGGGGGCAGGGCTTTCCGGGGCCTCACACAAATGTGATGGGAAATGGGTGACGAAGGAGGAAAAGTAAGAGAAGCAGAGTGGGAAGGAGCAGAAATTGGCAGAGTTTAAAGCAAAATTGCCACATCCGTGATTTTCTAGGCATGTGGGAAACTAATCAAGCATGCTTTATCTATGAAGATGAGAATAAAGGGCTAGCTGACTGTCTTGATGAATATTTTTGTTCAGTTTTTACAGAGGAAGATGAAGGAAATGGACCTCTGTTAGAAAAAAGAAATGGCAAGACATGGGAAACATGCATATTTACAGAGGAAGAAGTTCTACTTCAACTTTATAAGTTAAAAACATATAAATCAATGGTACCAGAAGGGATACGCCCAAAGGTGTAAAAAGAACTTAAGTGTGTTCTGGCAAAGCCTTTAACAGAATTATTCAATCAGTCGCTATCGATAAGAGTAGTTCCAGAAGATTGGAAGATAGAAAATGTAGTACCACTTCACAAAAAGGGTAGCAGGGAAGAGTCTGGTAACTAAAGACCAGTAAGTCTTACATCTGTAGTGGGAAAATTAATGGAGACTATGCTAAAGGAAAGGATTTTCAAACATCTGAATCTGAATGGCTTGCAAGATACCAAACAGCATGGGTTTACAGCAGGGAGATATTGTCAATCTAACCTCACACATTTTTTTGACTGGGTAACTAAAATAATAGACCAAGGGGGAGCGGTAGATATAGCTTATCTAGATTTACGTAAACATTTGACACTGTCCCTCACAGAAGACTCATTAATACATTGTAGTGTTTGGATCTGGATGCAAAAATAGTTAAATGGATAAGGCAATGGCTGAGTGATAGGAGACAGAGGGTGGTGATCAATGCAGAATATTCGGACGAAAGGAGTGTTACTAGTGGGGTACCTCAGGGATCTGTACTGGGGCTCATTCTTTTTAATATTTTTATTAGTAATATTGTAAAAGTTCTTCAAGGAAGGTATGCCTTTTTGCAGATGATACAAAGATCTGCAATAGGGTAGACATTCCAGGGGGAATAAGCCAAATGACAAATGATTTAGGTAAAGTAGAAGAATGGACAAGAGTGTGGCAGCTGCAGTTTAATGTTGATAAATGTAAAATAATGCACTTGGGACATAACAATCCAAAGGAAAAATATACTGTTACGGGTACTGTGCTGTCAGAGACAACAAAGGAAAGGGATTTGGGAGTAATTATTTCTAATGACTTAAATTTAGGCAGGCAATGTAATAAAGCAGCAGGGAATGCAAGCAGGGTGCTGGGTTGTATAGCTAGGAGTATTAGTAGCAGAAAAAGGGAAGTGGTCATGCCACTCTACAGATCTCTAGTTAGACCTCATCTAGAGTATTGTGTACAGTACTGGAGACCCCATCTCCAGAAAGATATAGATACTCTAGAGAAAATTCAGAGAAGGGCTACTAAAATGTGACTAGTTTACAGGAAAAGATATATCAGGATAGACTAAATGATCTGAACATGTATAGCTTGGAGGAGAGAAGAGAGAGAGAGGGGATATGATAGAAATATTCAGATACATGAAAGGATTCAACAAAGTGCATGATGGAAGTACATTTCAAAGGAGTAAAAATGTTAGGACAAGAGGCCATAGTCTAAAACTAGAGGGACATAGGTTTAGACATAATGTAAGAAAGTTTTACATCATTGAGAGGGTAGTAGATAAGTGGAATAGCCCACCATCAGAAGTGGTAGAAGTTAATACAGTGACAGAATTTAACCCTTTGAGGGGCAGAGTGGTACGGAATGCATTCCTTGTGCTGTCGACATTGCTACTTCCTGTCTATTGCTTGCTGATTCTTATTAGCTGCTGGGTTCTGCTCCGCCCAGCAGTTGCCTTTTTATACTCGGTTCTGACTACCTTTGGCACCCTTTCGTGGTGTTCCTGACCAGACGTTTGTTGCTGCGTATCCTGCTCCGTGTATGATCCGGTTCTGCCTGACCTTGCTCCTGTCTTCGCTGCCTACTCCGTTGCCGACCCAGATTGCCTGACTATCACTATCTGTGTACCGATCCAGATTATAGCTGACTTCCGCTCTCTGTGTACCGATCCAGGCTTTGGTTGACTACCGCTCTCTGTATACTGATCCAGGCTTTGGCTGACTACCGCTCTCTCTGTACGGATCCAGGCTGTGGCTGACTACCGCTCTTTGCGTACCGATCCAGGTTGTGGCTGACTACCACTCTCTGCGTACCGATCCAGGCTGTGGCTGACTACCACTCTCTGCGTACCGATCCAGGCTGTGGCTGACTACCGCTCTCTGTGTACCGATCCAGGCTGTGGCTTACTTCACTCTCTGTGTCCGATCTAGTTGTAGCTCCATTGGGCTCGCGGCGTTGTCCACGTCTCACTGACTCGCTAGTTTCCAAGCGTGTGCCTGTGCCTGTCAGTGTTGCCTTTGGTCCTCGGCCTCCCGAGAGTAAGCCTGTGCCTTTCAGTGTTGCCTCTGGTTATGTTATCTCAAGTTGAGCCTGTGCCTTCAGTGTTGCCTCTGGTTCCGATTATCTCTGGTAGAGCCTGTGCCTGTCAGTGTTGCCTTTGGCTGCGATTATCCCAGAGATAGAGCCTGTGGCTGTCCGTGTTGCATCCGGTGTATATACTTCAGAGAGAGAGAGAGCTTGTGCCTGTCAGTGTGGCCTTCAGTTGCCTATCTACCCGCAGTAGCCTGTGCCCGTCAGTATTGCCTTTGGGTACATTTACCATCAAGGTAAAGCCTGTACCTGTCAGTGTGGCCTATGGTTACCTATACTGCTGATTTAAGCCTGTACCTGTCAGTGTGGCCTAAGGTTACCTATACCGCTGATATAAGCCTGTACCTGTCAGTGTGGCAGAAGGTTACCTATACCGCTGAAATAAGCCTGTACATGTCAGTGTGGTCTAAGGTTACCTATACCGCTGTGATAAGTCTGTTCCTGTCAGTGTGGTTTATGGTTGCCTGTATCGACTAAGTGTCGAGTGGGTTGGTGAACTTTGCCTGTGGCCACCTTTGTCATCTGGGCTAGTCCTTTTGCCTGGCTTTCTAGTCTCCTACCAGGGCAGACTAGTGTCAGTCCCTGTGCTACCTTTATTCCTGGATCATGCTTCGTCTCGGTGCTCCTGTTGCCTCGCACTAGTTCCCCATACTCTATTGGGAATCCTGCCCTGCAGTACCTACCTCCAATTGTGGGCCACTTCCTAGGTGGTACTGTTGAGATTCAGTTTCAGTTTCCTGTCTACTGTTCCTGTATTTATATTTGTATACCTGTTTGCTTATTTGTACCCTGACCTGTGTAAGATTTGGAAGTGCCTTGGCACTGTCTGGATCTGGACCTGTGAAGGGAGTCTGTGTTCTTTATTCTTTCAATAAAGCTGATTTTACCTTACCAAATTGTCTGAGTGTTCAATAAAACCGTGACAACTGGTTGCAATTCTTGAAATTCAGTGGCACAGCCATTAACGATTACAGTGAAACACTTTAAAGTGGAACTACCACCCAAAAAATATATTGGCCCACATAATTGCACATCTGGCGACTAGCTGCTCAGTAGCTCTAGTCCCCAGAATTCTTACCAGATTAAAGAGAAATCACTATTCTTCATGGACTGACAGCAGGACGGAGCGTGGACGTCTTGTCATAGTGATGTCCGCATGCCTGCACTGTTAGTCCCAGCCGGGTCTAGGAGGTGTTGCTATGAGCCAATCAGCTCTAAAAGGGACTGACAGCTACTGAGCAGCTAGTCACCAGATGTGCAATTATGTGGGCCAATATACTTTTTGGGTGGTAGTTCCGTTTTAATTCCATTTTAGAATATCGTTCATGAAAGCAGACATTATTTTGCACTGTGTAATGAACAAAACAGTTGTAATAGTGTTTATTAAAAGCACATTAAGTCATGCACTTACCACTGTCCCCTCTATTGTGAAGGTGCAGAGCCTTCAAAATAATTTTCAGCAGAGATATTTATCAATGCACCAGATCCATGATAAAAGTGGAACTGTCACTTTTTAACTAGGTGATTTAAAAAAAGCCTTCATAATCACATATATTTATGCCAGCCATTTTATATTTCAAACAGTAGTTTTTGATACAATTAGCTTTATTTGTCACCTTATGCAAATGAGATAAAACTTCTTGGTAGGAGGTGGCAGTTGGGATTAGATTAAATTTAGCATCTGTAATAAGACACATTTTTAAAAATGAACCCTGAAGAGGCTGCAGGTCGCTTTGTTTTCCATAATAAAAAGAGTCCAATGGCCTTATTCATCAAGCTATAGTGGAGCAATTCTGGAGCAAATCAGCTGCTCCATTGGAGATAATAGACATTCCCCATCTTTCCATTAATTTAAAGGGGGATTTAACCCATTGATTGCTAGAGATGTAGTAAAGTAATGCCTTGGAAACCTTGCTATCATTCAAGGGTTTAAAGACCTATTTAAATCAATGGGAATTTTTATTTGTACCCAATGGTGCAGTAGGTTTGCTCCACTTAAGCCTGCTGACTAAGGCCCCAAGTCATAATTCCTCTCTTCCATGTCAAGTGTGATTAGGCTGCCAGATAATAGTTTTAAAACCATACCCATATGAAAAATTCCTGCAAGTATTTCTCATATGTCCTAGTAAGCATTTAAGAAGGACAGATCATCACTTTAATATTGGACCGATAAGAAAAATATATATGCTGCATGCATTCATAGGAACCACTGCAGCACATATTTTTGCAAGTGTCCAGTTCCAAAACGATGATCCAGCAACCCTAGCTCACCCCTATCAAGTGGCCCTCTGTTGGAGGGACAGTCCCTCTTCGCCCCCTTGCCGTTCCACTTTTTAGCAGATAAGACTATGTGGTGTGCATATAAGCATACCTCCTAAGTGTCCCTCTTTAGGAGGGACGGTCCCTTTTTGAGACCCAAATTCCCACCCCCATTGTCCCTCTTTTTAGGAGATCACACTGTGTAATGTGCGTGTAAGGGTACCACATTGTTCCACAGCAATAAAAATCTCATTAATTTTCAGTTAAACTTAAGTATATCCTATATAATAATTCGCTAAAATGTTTGTAATAACACAATCATGCACAGTAGAGACTGCCTGTAAAGAGGCTGATACTTCGGAGCACCGGCGCGGGCAGTCTCTACTGTGCATGACTGCCCTGTGACCGGCTGGCACTATGGCCCATGTACATGGGCTCTTTAACTAGTGTGCTTATAAATTAGTCTGTGTGAATAAAATACTTTGGTCTTGCTCTAAATCACTTAATCAGTTACACAAAAAGGTATTAATAGGTCATGAAATAACCTAACCTTTCTCATTAATGCCCTGCCTACCAGCTACACAACCGAGCAACACCACCTAAAATAAGTGTCCCTTTTTGGCCATTTGAAATGTTGGGGGGTATGGGAGTGTATCACATTGCTCACATTAAAGGGGATGTATCACCTCATAACATTTTTTTACCATAGGTTTTGTTAATAAAATAGTATTTGGAAAGCTGTTTTTTCTTCTTCTAAATGTAAGTACTTTTAAAGATATTTTTTCTTCACGCTTTGCCAGTCAGCAAAATGTAGCATGCTGAATCTTCGGCAAAGCTCTTGTTCACTGCATAATTCTCCTTCCACCTCCCTTCCGGCTGCCCCAGGGAGTGCGTTCACACATCCCTTCGGTGTGGTGTGAATGGCTTCTATCATTATATCAAGCTCCGGTAAGCATTATACTGATATTGCAACCTCAGTATAATGCTAACCGGAGTTTGCTATAATGATAGAAGCCATTCACACCAAAGGGAAGCATGAACACGCTCCCTGGGGCAGCCGGGTGGGAGGAAAAGAAGAGCTTTGCTGAAGATTCAGAATACCCGTTATGCGGAAGTGCACAGCACAGAAGATGCAATATCTTTAAAAGTAATTACATTTAGAAAAAAAAAACAGCTTTCCTAATACTGTTTTAAACCTATTGTAAACATTTTATGAGGTGATACATCCCCTTTAACCCCTTAGGGACCCTTGACGTACCAGGACCGTCAAGGGTAAATTTGCTCGAAAGACCCTTGACGGTCCTGGTACGTCACGTACTTTTTACTTACAGCGCTCTACCGGGAGCGCTGTAAGTAAAAATAGGGCATGAAATAGACCGCTCCAAGATCGGAGCGATCTGTTTCAAGCCCCATAGTGACGCGCCGATACACGTGACAGGTCACGTGTACCGGCTCGTCAAAGTGCCCCTATGCGGACGTTATGGGACGGAAATGTCCCATAACGTCCGGTCCTTAGCCCCTTAGGGACCCGTGACGTACCAGGACCTTGACGGTCCTGGTATGTCACGTACTTTTTACTTACAGCGCTCTACCGGGAGCGCTGTAAGTAAAAATAGGGCATGAAATAGACCGCTCCAAGATCGGAGCGATCTGTTTCAAGCCCCATAGTGACGCGCCGATACACGTGACAGGTCCTCAAAGTGCCCCTATGCGGCCGTTATGGGACGGAAATGTCCCATAACGTCCGGTCCTTAAGGGAATGTTTATATAAACTTCAGTATATGTGTTTATGAATTGGTGTAAATAAAATACTCTTGTCTTGCTCTAAATCATTTATTCATTTACACAAAGTGGTGTAAATAGGTAATGAAATAACCTAAAAATTCTGGGTAATGCCCCACCTTCAGCAACTCCACCTAACACAAAAGTGTCTGTTTGAAATCTTGTGAGCTGTGCTAGTTGCAGCTGGGTTGCTCCAGAATTGCACCTCTTTAGCTTACTTAACGGAACCTTACATGTTCTTAATCTGCTGTAATGTGACGCTTATGTTATCAGGTACAAAAATACAACCGTACTTTCATAGCTCATGCTGTAAAGTACGTTAGTGCCAGAGACTGCAACTCCCACAAGAAACAAGTACGCGCTTGTGCAGTAGAACAGTCACTCTCTTTATTGGCTGCCTCTCATTGGTGTATAATGACAGGGCCGTTGTAGCCAATTGGTTGTAGTTTATGCTTCCGGAAACTAAAGAAACAAGAAAATAATGGCGGATGCAGGAGGTGATACAGAAGTGCAAGAGATGGAAGGTATGAATTGTAATGTTGTTGGACGATGGGGGAATCCGAGAGAGAAGATAAGTGATTTGTTTGGTGGCTGAGAGCTAAAAGAAGAGATCACTGTCCAAATAGCGCTGACAGCAAGCAGAGTAGATAAGAGGAGTAAGAATTTACTAGAGTATTGATCAGTAGAATAAGGTGTGATTATAATGAGGTGGCTGGGAAGAAGAAAGTGTAAGAGTGATGGAGATGGAAGGAGAATGCAAAGGTAGTAGAGGTATCAGGAAGATGAGGAGCGGGTGTGTCATGCAGATGGATCCTAGGCACGAATGGATAGCGGGCGGGGGTGCCAGGTGAATGTGGAATATAATTTGTAGGAAAATAAGAATTTTTAGCAACTGTGTTTTTTCAGTTTTAAGTCCTGTGCTGTAAAATGGCAATTAATACGCCGAAGGCCTGCTGGCTATTGCCTGTTTGTAACCATTAAGAGTTAAGGAGCCTGGGATTGGTGTTTGACTGCAGTGTTTTGCAGTTGACAAACGAAGAGAATCAGATGAATCAGCTGATGATGAACTAAAAGAAACACAAGATATTCCAGATGGTGGGGAGCAGAATGGAGGGGAACCCCCAGGTACTGTGTTATAGCTTATTAAATTCCATCGATTATACGCTTGATTATATTGCATGTTTTTTCCAGCACACTGATGTTATGGAAACGGAGTTAACTGCAGTGTTTGTTTTTAATATTTGCTAATTTTTTCTTATATACCCTCTTTATATATATATATATATATATATATATATATATATATACACTAAAATAACTGTTGGTGTGTTTGTTTTTATTTCATTTGAACTTTGCTGAAATCTGAACAGTGACATTTTACTATGTTAAAGAGATAGTAATACTTAAAATGTAAAAAAAAAAAAAAATATGTTGTAGGGTTTATCCCCCTGAGTAAAACAAGAGTACTCCCACTGCTGAAAGGTGTTTCATTCAAAAGTTATTAATTTTCAAAGTTGAATTTTTTTAGGTGCAATATCACAGTGGCCTGAAATTGTACAGTGGCGCTGTTGCTACACCATCCTATGGAGATTTATGGTCCTGGGACCAGAGCTGTCCATAGGATCGTGTAGCAACAGCTCCACTGTTCAATTGCAGGCCACTGTGATATTGTACCTAAAAAAATTCAACTTTGAAAATTAATAACTTTTGAATGACACACCTTTCAGCAGTGGTAGTACTCTTGTTTTACTCAGGGGGATAAACCCTACAACATATTTTTTTCTTTTACATTTTAAGTATTACTATCCCTTTAAGAATGTTTACATGACTCTCTAAAGGCAGGACTTGCTCTCTCTGTCTAATACAGGTTTGGAAAAGTTCATAGCGTTTGTGCTTTTTACAATTTTGCCTCTGCCTCCTAAATGCCAGGAATATTTTATATACACCTATATACATGTACCCTTCACTATCTTATAAAACTAATTGTTGTCTGTTACTGAATGTATTATATTTTTGTCCTCCCTCGGATTTTATAAGTTTAGATGTAATTATTCAGTTTGGCTTTTGTTTTGTGTAGTCATGTGAACTAAATAAAGAATTAAAATGGGGATCAGCAAAAATAGACAGCTGCAAATTCTATACAAATATATTTGATAGACTGTTCTATAAAACACTCGTACTTAAGTAAATGCTTCTCTTAAACCAATTAAGAGCCTCTTAGGCTATATTATAAATATTCCCCTTTAACACTTCATATTCAATCTGTAGGAAATTAGATTTTAAAACACTGGATAACAGACACATCAAAGGTAATGCATTAGGTACATCTTTACTATCTATGACTGTGTGCTCTTAGTGTATCTTTCACCACACAGGTTTTACTGTCATTAATGGTATCTATTTAAAGGGACAGTTTTACTTAAAATGTAAAAACAAAATATATGTTGTAGGTTTTATTCCCTGAGTAAAACGAATACTCCAAGTGCTGAAAGGTTTTTAATTCAAAAGTTATTACAGCTCAAGTTTTGTTTTTTTTCCTTTGTCTTCTTAAGTACAATTTCAGGCCACTGTTATACTGTACCTAAAAAATCAAGTTTGAGCTGTAATAACTTTTGAATAAAACACTTCTCAGTGCAATGTATGCTTTGCCAAAATGTAAAGTTTTAAAAAGGATCTGGGGCCTTACTTCCAGACAGGTGTGCTTACTATCTTCTTCTGTTCCCTCCCCCAAGTAATGTCACATTCCAACCTCCTCCGATGATGGATTTCTCCATGTAATCCAAAGCTGTCTCATTGTCAAGAACGCGCTCCAGCTTACCACGAGAACTCTGTCATCGGAGGAGGATGAAACGCGATAATACTTGGGGAGAGAACAGACAAAGACTGACAGAGCTGTAACTGCAGTCTGTCCGGAAGTAAGGCCCCAGCTCCTTTTTAAAGCTTAAAATTTAGGCAAAGCATACATTGTATATCAAAATAAAACGCCATTACAGCTTATCGCTATATGAAGACTACTCTGAGCCAAACTTGTATAGGAGTGATAGTTCCCCTTTAAGCGTCCTCTGTATCAGTAGGACAGGAAACAACCGTAACATATAAATCGGTCTCCCTATCCTAGTATCCAAATGTCCTGTGTGTTGTTTTTTTTTTCTCCCCTGTCCTACGATAGAAGGTATCAATAGGGAATGCTTATTCTTTTAGACTTAACCCAGGTCTGTTGATCCATTGCCAGTGCCAGGTTTTTCATTCACTGGTGCTGGAGATCTGTGATGCCTCCATCATGGATGGATTGAAGGAGAGGGCCCCTTAGCAGACGGGGCATGTTGGTAGCATGCTGCTACTGCTGCTCTTTTTTTTCTGTTCTTGCATGTTTGTGTGGTTGTCTGTGCTTCAGTGATGGCATTTCTGACTGATCTTTTGATTCCTTTAGAGGCTTTCACTGTTTTTCCCATTCAGAAGGATGCCTAGCCTGGAGTAAGAGGCTATTTAGCAGGTGTCGGGTATGCCATTTAAGGATTTTACTGTGCATTATTTTTCTGTGCATAGCAGTCTTCAGCCCTGCTGTCCAAACATGTTTTTCTTTTTACTGAGAAAAGGCTTCTTTCCTTTTATGTTCTTGGCATGCATTGTGTGTGTCGTAAAGCCCTTGAAACTTCCTACTGGTAGCTCACTTAATTGTATTCTTTTTATACTGCTGAAGGTGGCTTTATTCAGTTGGATGCTAGAGACTTCTTCAGTACACTGCAAAGCAATGTCTTAGAGAAGTTTCTAGCAGCATAGACTAAACAATGTATCTGTAAGCTTGGCTTAAAGCTTTATTTCTATGTCTAATACTCCTGCTTCTGACAAGGTGGTTCTTGATTCTTTGAACCAGAACCACCCTGCCTCCCCCCAAAAAAGTCTTTATCCCATTTGGTGAGGAGGATGTTCTCATGTTTGGGGTGAAGTCCTCTGTGGAATAGGGGGAAACAGGGGAGGAAAATGTTGATTTTTTTTTTTTTTTTTTTTTTTTTTTTTTTTCTCTCTCTCTCAAATGCATCCCTTTCTCTTGTGGATTCCTTCCAGGATGACTCTGGGACCTCCATTGGAGGGTCTTATAAGGGCAGATTACAGACTGTCTAGGTCTCTGAGGCCTCATATTCGAGTTCTTCTTCTTGAACATTTTTAAATGGCACAAACAGGATGCAGTCCTTTTCCCTCCTTTATCATTCTCTTGACCAAGTGGTGCTTGAGGAGTGGAAATCACCTAATGGGAAACTATTTATCCCTATACACTATTTTTATATCCTTTGACAGTTGACTTTTCTAATTATTGCTGTCTAAACCCATGGCTTTACAAGTTGCAGATACAGTGAAGTTCAAGGGTTAGGTCGCTAAACACCTGGATTCTCTTCTCAAGGCAAACTTTTTGGCCTTTGGGGCTGCCTTGCATTAAGCACAGGTGACGATCCATGACTATTTGGGGTAAGCAGTTGTTGTAAGAGGTTTACTTTTCTAAAGCAGATATGATCTCTTTATCTAAGATTCTTGAGGCAAATACATCCATACTTTAGTGAAGCAGTCTTACACTGTCAACTTCATTGGCAAATCCTTTGCTCTGTCAGTCCCAGCACATTGTATCCTTTTGGTTTCTTCTAAGCTGAATCTTAGGATGTTTTCTTACAAGGGTGTGACGAAGCATGCTTCTTTGGGTTGTTTTGGTTTTTTTCCAGTGCAGTCTCTCCCATTTCGATATATATTTAAGTCTACCACACTTACCTGTTAAATAGCCAGACTCGGTTGCTGAATGGATGTCATGGGAGTATTGTCTATAACATCACTTCATCTCCATTGACTTTCATATCCATCTCCATTTCATCACATTAGGCACATATGTATATTCTCTGGATGAGTTTCTTATATACAAGTATGACCTTGATGTCATTGAAGAAAATGTAACTGCATGCAACTTTCAAGGACTATTTTTGGAATTTTGTCCAACAGTGCACTTAGTATATTTTTATGGCCATACTTATAGGTAGAGGATGTTATATGGAATCAGACTGGCGCTAGCTCTTGTTTCTCTTTGGTAATTTGGGTTGCTTTTTATCTTGGGTTATATTATATATGTATTTGGGTATGATTTTGGTCTATTGGGAGAATTTGTGTGTCGAGGTAGGAAATCTGTCTGACCATATGTATTTTAATTAATATTGTGACACTAGTCATGAACAAATTTTGATATTTTTGATATTTATTCAGTATAATATATTTTTTGATTGGTTGAGTGCCTCTTAGAGTCCATTTTTTGTTTCTTATATTTTTTTTTAAGGTACAAATTTCACTCTTATCTTTTTTTCAAAGGATTACTGCCTTTCTGTCAGTTGTGCAGTCTTTTGTGCAAGGGGTGGCTCTTGCCTACCTTGGTTTTTCAGGATCTATCTCCATCCGAAAGATCCCTTTTGAGCCTTTGGCTTCTGTGTCTTTGTAGTTTGACCGCTTTCCTTTTAGCAGCTGTGTCTATCTGGCTTGTGGACGAAGAATTTGTATTTTATGCCACCCCTTTCTGAATTTTCATGCTAATAGAGTGGTTCTACAGACTTTTTGTTTTTAATTTTCTTCCCGAGCTGGTTTCATATCAGAAGATTGTTCTTGCTTCACTGCTTGAATGTAGTTAGGCGTCTGAAATGCTACATTCATCTTACAGAACCTTTTCACAAATTGGATTTGCTTTTTGTTTTCCCTAAAGGCCCATATTTGGGTTAAGTGGTATCTGAAGTGACAGTGGCCACTTGGATCAAGGCAGCCATTTGCCAGGCCTATGTGTCATTTGGAAGAGGCCATTACCTTTTAGGGTAACGGCTTATTCCACCAGAGCATTGGATGTTTCCTGTGCCTACACAGACCAGTTTTCTACGAAGCAGTTGTGTAAGGCAATTTACATGGTTATCCCTTCCCACTACAGAGTCAGTGTTCTAGGTCTGACTGAAGCCAATTCTGGATGGAAGATACAACAGGCCATGGTTCTGCCTTTACAACTGCTTGTTCCTTTCATTTGCTGTTATTTAGTTTTGGTGTGGTGTGTGTTTGTTTTTTGATCTCTGTGGAATAGCTTTGATATAGTTCCATGGTTCTTGGGTTCCACAGTGGCTGAATGAGAAAATAGGATTTATTGGCAAGTATACAAAAATCCTATCTCCCGGAAAATAAAAGGTTTTTTAAGTTCCAGACAGGAGTGTCCTTTGGGTTCTCTGGTACGGTGTCAACCTTCCTGCATTACATCTCTCTATTCATCACCTATTTGCTATACTTTCAAAACGGAGGCTTTAAACTGGGTTAAAATGGAGCTGCATGGGAGTCGGCGCCTCCAGTGAACTCTGTTCTGCAAGTGCCGTGCCTCCTACAGGAAGATATCTTACCCCATGGTTCCTGAGTTTTACAAGGGCTAAGAGAAGGATTTTTATTTAGCATTCAAGGGGTTAAAAGCCTTAGTTAAAGGAACAGTAAACTTGTTTTCCTTTTCATAATTTAAAAAAAAAAAAAAAAAAGCTTTTCCTGATTAGTAAAATAAGCGTACTTCCACTTCTGAAAGATGGTTATTTCCAGAATTATTACAGTTTAATCCTGTGCCCTCTAGTGGTCAAATTCCAATTAGTTGTTCTATTTGTGAGGAAAGTCCATGACAAACAGTTCTTCATAGAATGTGATAGAAACTGCTGCCAGAACTTTCAGGAAGTAAACGCACAGTAAATTCACTTCCTGATTATACGGTTATAACCTTTGACTAAAACAACTGATAGCAGTTGGGGTGCCCTTGTTTTATTCAGCAGGAAAAGTTCTATATATAACATATAAGGTTTTGTTTTTGTTCTTTTTGTTTTCATGAAAAAGTTTACTGCTCCTTTTTAAATGGATTTTTGTTTCATGTAAACTAGTATAAACGTATTTTTCTTCAGAATTGCTCCACTTTTGATCTTGTGTGTATGACTCTATTTTCTAAGCAAATCCATATTCTTGGAGGGGAAACTTGATGCCATTTGAAGATTACAATTCCCATCCTGCACAGACAGCCATTGGGAGGTGGCTGGGGATGATGGAATTTATTTTCCAAAACAGCTGGATGACATTAGGTTGCCTGTACTTGCAATTTCGTCTCATTTAATTAAGCATCTATATTTACTTTGTAGTGATAGAATCTGGTTTGTAAGAATGGAATTGCATGACCTAATATTTACAACTCCGTGTTTCTTTGTTTTCAGGGGACCTGGAGACCCCAGTGGACATGGATACCATCATCCTGGACCCAGAAGCTGAGGTATTGATGTACTTACTGCTTTTTCCTTTTGAAGTCAAAATTCTTTCCGTTCTAATAACCCACCAATGCAAATCTACCCATGGTTGTTTTTGGCATCTGTTATCCATCAATTTACATACCACCCAAGTGTCCTCCCCTGGGTACATTGGCTACGTATGTAGCTGAGCAAATCACATGAGCTTACCTTGCACCAATCTGTGCAGGGTTCATTGGCTTCTTGTTTATCTGAACATCTCATCTGAGCTTTAACTCCCATTAACCTGTCTACTCCTGTCTTCTCATCCTGCCAACATGCATGCTTCAGTGCTCACTGTCAGCTGGTCCCACCAACCTAAGGGCCCTGCTAATGGTTTGCTGGTCACCCCAACCTGCAGGCCCTGCTGATCACTGTCTATTGGTCCCTCCAACCTGCATGGCCCAATACTTGCTGTCTGCTGGTCCCGCCAACTTGCATGGCCCATCACTGATGCTTCTCTGCATCTCACCTGAGCCTTGCCTAACCACCAACCTACACACCCTAATATTCACTTAGGTGGATGTACCAAAGAAAAGTGGTTCAGTTCAGGGCAAGCCAACGTCACCATGGGAAACAAATTTTTGAATTTTGATTGATTTCAATGTAATGTTAACACCTTTAAATTCATTGCATCAGTGTGTTGGACACCTCACTAGCATTCAGTGGGAACTTTTGTTCTGTATGATGCAACTGGTTTGCCCCATAATTGCACCACTTTTTCTTGGTGATACATCAGCCTTCCTGTCTGTTCTTCTCTCTGTGTATCCCTCATACACTGTAGCCCCCAACTAACTTGTTCTCAGTCTGCTCTTTGAGCTGATGATCTGAGATTTAATCATCATGTCCTTTTATTGTTTCTTTTCTCAGGATGTTGACCTGAACCACTTACGAATAGGAAAGATTCAGGGCTTCGAGGTGCTCAAGAAAGTCAAGGTGATTCCCTTCTAGCTGTGGTACCAAGATATACACTTCATGTACCTTACTCGGCCATTGCAGTTTTATACGTTTTCAAGGAGCAAATGCTCAATCAGAGGTAGCAAATTTCAGTATTCATTGCAGACAAATGGTCCATTGTAGGCTGTGTTATTTTAGTGGACCATTGTCTCAGCCAGTTGGTGTACTTTTAAGACTGTCTTTCAACTAAATATCTTAATTGACCTACTGGTCCACTGAAATGTATCACACGTTTCATAGGACTCTGTTGCTCCAGATGACTTTTCTTTTACGTCAAGCTCCTTTTCTATCCTGTTCCACTCCAACCTGCTGGTTTATCCAACTTTACATATACACAACTCTGCTAATGTTTGTATGTCTTGGAATCAGAAATGTCTTCCTAAACTAATATGTTCCTGTCATACCTGAAATCTCCATCTGTGCCATTATTCTCCTTTTTTATTTTCCCTTCATGTGTTATCAGTTTTTGTCCCGTCTAGCTCTCCCACCCACTTCTCTAACCGTTCATCTTTCATTGAATCTGCCCCTGTAGACCCTGTGCCTGCGACAGAACCTAATAAAGCTGATTGAGAACTTGGAGCAGTTGGTGACATTGACTGAGCTGGACCTGTATGACAATCAGATCCGTAAAATCCAGAACCTGGAGACCCTGACTGAACTCCAGTGAGTGAGGTCAAAAAAAATACTTATCTGCACCTCCTCGTCATTACATTTAATCACCCACACTATCAAGCATCATGCCATTTTCCTTTCTTGTCTCCTGAACCATATTTTTAGTGCTGGGTGATCAAACAGTGGCTCTCTATAAGTTGGCAGGCTCTGTATGAGTGGAGATGGAGGGCTGCAGGTTGTGCACTTCTGAATTAGATCCTGGGGAGTGAGCTTCCATAGCTAAAGAACATTAAAACCTCCTAATTATACTACTACACACACACCCATTTGCCTTAATATGAGTAGAAAATTCTAATGGCCCCTTTGAATTTTGCTCTTATTCTTTTATTCAAGAGAGAACACCTTCAGTCAGTTTTGGGTGTTGTGGGTGGGGGGAGGCAGCATAGAGGGTTTCAGTGAGTGGAGGACCAAGAGTCCTGTTGGAGAGCTGTAGCCACCTTGATGCACATAAGATCAAGGATTGAAATATTCTCTTTAACCAAGGACAATGGTAACATTTTTAGTGGTTCTTCGACTTTCCTAGTAAGGTAAAAGTTATTTATTCGGAGGCTATGGCTTTCTTGTAAGGTTAACTGGCAGCCAGTCAATATCACCCTAATACTTTGCTCTGCTTGTATTTATTTCCAATTTGGACATAACTTCTGAACACGTTACATCTAATGTTCTTGAAGAGTAGACTGATTCTATGACTAAAGTGTCCACTGTTGCCAAAGAAACACTTAAAAGGACATATCCCCTAAAAACAAACAAGGTTGATAAATAGTGTATTCCTTGCCAGTAATTGGAAAAAAAAAACTTTCTTGGGTGCATAAGCCCCAAAATTGGGTTTTAAAGGGATAGTAATGTTTCACAAAAAAAAGCAGCTCCAATTGGCCTTCAGAATATTTGGACCATGGAGAGCGTTATTTCAGTACTGTCACTGTAGTTCAAGAGTAATTGAATGATAAAGTATCCCCCTCCTGCCTCTCTTACCTAGTGTAAGCCACCTCCCCTCAGGAGTGGAATCTGGTCTCTTGACCAGACAGCTTTCACCAAGGGACAATCTTCTTACTGTGAGCATAAGGAAAACCCTGCCCCCCTCGACAGGCTTTTCCTTATGCTCACTGAAGATTGTCCCTCTCTGCGATCCACCTGGACACCACCTTACTGCTATAAGGTGATCAGTGTTAAATCTGTAAAAGGGGCAGGAGGGGGATATTTTATCATTCAATTACTTTTGAACTACAAGTTTGACAGTATTGAAAGAACACTGTCCATGACCCAAATACTATGAAGATTAATTGGAGCGGCTTTTATTTGAAACATTACTATCCCTTTAAGTGTATTAAGGTTTTCTGACTCCTGCATCTTCTTGTTTAGCACCCTGAAGCTCAGCATGCACTTCCATTTTTAAGTGTCCTGCTTCACAACCGGAGTGGGTGTAGGCCTCTCCAGAGTCTCTTTTACATGTTCTTCATTGCTAAGTGATGCCTAAACAAAAATGCAGCATTGCATTACAGCGTGAAGAGAAAATGTCAGTGTTTTTCATGCCCATTACATTCTATGGTGGCTAGCACTGGCTATCGTGAGATTTGGTCCCTAACAGAAATAGAAACCTCGTCACCTTAAGATGTAAAGAACCTGAAAAGCACTTCACGCTTCTGCAGAACCATTTTTCATTGTATAAACCTTTGATTGAGGGACCTCTTAACGATTGAGTGCTCATGTCCAATTCATCAGGGGTTGAACAAAAAATCAGATACATATTGTGTTGCTTTCCCTTTTTAAACAATTGAGGACCAGAGGGATGTGCATTGCACACCCCTTTGGACCTCAAGGTGTTAAATGTGTTTTGGCTGAGTAACAGGAAGTGTTTGATCCTCCCGGTTGCTCCCTCCCATGTCTTCAGAACATTAAGTGGAGGTAATTTAAATGGGCAATGAAGAGGTACAACATCTGAATACATATAGTACTTGTAACTAGTTATATCCCCTTTAAAGCGGAACTTTCAGTTACCAATAAGCCGCCCTTGAATTATTAAACATATGGTGACTAGCATCCAAATACATGTATTACCTCTGTAAAGTGCCACATTCTAAAGAAATCTTTCATGGTAGGAGACTGATGGGCAGGTTAGTGCAGTCTGCACGCCTGCGCCATCAGTCCTTCTGGTTACCATGTGGTACGCTGCAATGCTTCTTACAGGAGCCCGGGACTGACGCTTGGCTTCTGGTCTCATAGGATGAAAGATTTCTTTAGAATGCGGCACTTTACAGAGGTAATACATGTATTAGGATGCTAGTCCCTATATGTTTAATAATTCAAAGACGACTTATTAGTTACTGAAAGTTCTGCTTTAAAGGGGATATAACTAGTTACAACAAGTACTGTATGTATTCAGATGTCGTATCTCTTCATTGCCCATTTAAATGACCTCTACTTAGTGTTCTGAGATCACAATGAGATCACTCCAGCTTACAGATAGAAAGCCTCTCTCATCGGAGGAGGCTGGACAGAGGGAGGGGAGCCGAGGCAAAGTTAGAGACTGCGGGTGCAGAACTTTACCCATAGTCTGTCCAGAAGTAGCGTCAGTAAAATATTTATTCTGTTTCACCCAAATAGTATTGTAAAAAATGAAATTGATGCAATAGTCTAAATAATCGCTATATAACATATCATTTAAGAGCAACTTGTATAGGGGTGATAGATCCCCTTTAAACAATTTGGTATGAGATTCTAAAATCTGTCATAAATTAATCTTTGAGAGGGGGGCACATGTGTTAAATCTAAAACCTGATAATTGATTTGAGATCAGAAACCTTTACTTTTGAGATCAGAGACTCTCCTACTTGTCTGTTAAACCTTTTATCATGACATTCACAAGCTTATTAGGTGCTTGCATAAACAATCTGGGCTCAGACGGTAACTGCAGAAATGTGCTATAGTGGTATTTTAAATGCTTTTAGACAAGATACATGTCTATTGGATAAATCACCAAAAACAGAAGAGTAGCAGCAGGCGGGTACCTCAATCAAATCTCACTTACGCACCACTTAATAGCCTAGTTCCTGTTCAACATAAAATGAATGTCCTCTGGGGACAATTGTTTTCTTTTAGTACTCTGAATTGCCCTACTGGTTAAAGGAACACAAACACCTAAAATGGGTTTATATACACTTAAAATACCCTGTACTTCATGCTTTTATATAAGCCTGGTGTTTTGTAAGTCCAACTTCTTTCTTGGAAATGTGTCAGATGTATATGGTAAACCATTTTGCACATACTCTGATGACCTTATGAGAAACAACTCAGCAGCCATGTTGTTTAATATAATGTATCAGTTCTGAATACATACATACTTCCTTTTATATTTGGCATTTAACAATTGTGAATAATTAGGTCTGTAACTTAGAGGTTTCATTCTGCATGGAAATCAAAACTGCAATAGAATTTATAAGGCGGTTATAAGTAACATTGAAATGTAAGGATACAAAATTAATATCAACTGCCCTGGCTGTTAAAATAGTGGACCAAGAGGTAGTAGACCCTTTTTATCACCAGAAAGAGCAAGACATTCCTTCTGATTCATGATCAGTATGACAATGCTCTCCCTGCCCGTGACAGATCATCATTTCAATGTGCCTGAGGTCCACTTGTAATATGTAAAATATATTCTCTATCAGATAGTCTTTACCCACTTATCCCATGGAAAATCTGACTCAAGTATTTTTCATAGGAAACTGTAAACAAATAAATACACTTTCTGCAGTGGGCCTGGGAGTAGAAATGTTGCCTTCAGATAATTTTATGAATAGTTCAATAATTTCCTTCCTTCTTACCCTTATCAAACATTGAATTAACCTAACAGTACTTTCCTGACATTCTTGTAATTTTAATGATTCATTAAACCATTTATATAAGGGTTAACTAGTGTGAATTACATGACAACAAAGGTTTTCATGTATTGTGATAATATGCATATGTCTGACATATTCTCAGTGTCATGGGGTCTGTCAAGCAAAGCTTACAGGGGCAAGAAAGTATTTCCCTATGGAACTGGTTAACACAAATTCCAAATAATTGTTTATAAAGCTGTTGATTTTAGTGGGAACTGCTCAGATTTTCGTTCATGAACACTTAACTAGTTATACTGCTGAGGTACTCCAATATATGTTACAAATAACATATTCCATACTCTTATGGAGGTACTTTAGACAGTGTGCACTCTGCAGGTTCCCTAAGGCATGGGTGTATTGGAGGCACCCACTATGTGACCTGCATCATCCTTTCCTTTATATCCACTTGCAGGGGAATGCTAATGGCTTATCTATACATCGTGATTCTCAGAACTGTCCAAAAAATGTTTCTGTGGATCTTTACACAGACTGCAGTTAATCTGCAAACCTACCTCCTTTTTAAAGAGCCTTGATAAGCTAAGGAGAACTCAAGTCTGTGCTCAAATTCTCCACCATGAAGTGGAAGGAACTCTAGCCCTTTTGTACTATTTGGAAGCACGAGGGTACCATCTTTTTCCTTTTAGGAGATTCATTGTGAAACAGGAAACATACACTTTCTCTTCTATCTACATCAATATTTCTTTTCAGTGTATTGTTGCATCAGGATACAAAATTTAAAGAGAGGATTCTTACATCCAGAGACAATAGCTACCAACATACATATGACCCCCCCCAAAAAAAAAAAATACACACAGCAGTCTTCTCCCCCTGTTGTAAGTTAAACTACTTTCTTACAAACATTACAGCAGTACATGACAAGCAGTTTTGCACAAACACTCTGACCTTATGAGAAAGCGCTGACCAATCATTCTACCAAGGACTTGAAGTGTAACAATTTGATTAACCTGCATACATGTTGTATAACCTAATTATTCAGTTAAACTGATGTGAACCAGGGATATAACTACAGAGATTGCAGCTGTGATGGGGCTTGATATCCAGGGGGGGCTGTCTGCTCTGTGCTATCCTCTGACCCCTTACAAGTATACAAGTTTTGCATCTAGTTGGCAACCACTGGCATAATCTCACACGCAATCACTGCCAGCTAGTAACTTAAACATGTCAGTGAGACCCTTCCCCTTTCTTCTTTTATCATTTCATCATCACAGATGTGTCCAGTGCATTGCAAGGATTGATTAAAACTTTACCCTGGGACTAGGCTATTAGGTGGTGCGTAAGTGAGATTTGATTGAGTGTTAGTAATGTCCACGAAAGTTTTTTGCATTTAGAAGAGCTTAAAAAGCTGAGCTAAATGCAAAAAAAGTATCTCTCAAACCGCTATGGTTTAAGAGATACAGGTGTTTAAAGTTTGATCTCTCCTACTGACAGCTGTAAAGCTGTCGACACAGAGGCGCTTGAGAAGTGCCTCAATCTCGTTATTTACCACAAATCCCTTCATTGGAATGGTCTAAAACGTGTGCCTGATTTTCAAGCACTTGTTTTAGACCATTCCAATGAAGGGATTCGTGGTAAATAATGTAAAAAAAGTTGTAGGGTTTATCCCCCTGAGTAAAACAAGAGTACTCCCACTGCTGAAAGGTGTTTTATTCAAAAGTTATTTCAGCTCAAAATTGAATTTTTTTTTTTTTAGGTGCAATTTCACAGTGGCCTGAAATTGTACAGTGGTGCTGTTGCTACACCATTCTATGGAGATTTATGCTCTCGGGACCAGAGCTGTCCATAGGATGGTGTAGCAACAACGCCACTGTACAATTTCAGGCCACTGTGATATTGCACCTAAAAAATTTTTGAGCCATAATAACGTTTGAATAAAACACCTTTCAGCAGAGGGAGTAGCCTTGTTTTACTCAGGGGAATAAACCCTACAACATATATATAATTTTTTTTTTTTACATTTTAAGTATTACTATCACTTTAAGTCAATGAATGGTAGTGATGTCTCTAGCATTGCTTTGCAGTGTGCCAAAGACCTCTCTAGCATTATGGGATTAAAAGCACCTTAATCAATGCACATTGTTTCTTTCCTGACATTACCAAGAGAATTTCTGAGCACCAGCATACACAAGCTGAACTGAACAAACTCTGACATTACACTGATCCTCTGTTTTTTATGTAGAATCCTGGATCTGTCATTTAACCTCATGAGACGCATTGAGGGATTAGAGTCCCTGTCTCAGCTCCGTCGCCTGTACCTGGTGAACA
Organism: Rhinophrynus dorsalis; assembly: GCA_037306005.1. NCBI lineage: Eukaryota > Metazoa > Chordata > Amphibia > Anura > Rhinophrynidae > Rhinophrynus > Rhinophrynus dorsalis. Next base: position 452,153,813 of record CM074720.1, on the reverse strand, counting down.
ACAAGATCAGCCGTATCGAGAATCTTGGCTCCCTAACACAGCTACGATTGTTGGAACTAGGCTCTAACAGACTGCGGGTGAGTATGAGTGAGGGCTATATATCCAAAAAGAAAACCATCTCTGCACTTTGTATTGTAAAAATGTATGTGCTTAGGAATGTGGAGATTTAAAAAAAATGCTAATTTTGTTTTTTCTGAGATTTAACCACTTCCTGGGTCATGTAGTCCATGGATTCTGCTGGCACTAATGTCCAGCGTTGTGTTTTTTTCTTGACCATTTGTTGTGTTGCAAGTATGTTTGCTATTTGAGAGCAGAAGCATGTGCAACTCATTGTTCTGCAGTATGTCACACACCCTTCTGACACTCAAAGGATCAGAGCAACTTTGGAGCAACATTATGATTTTCCAAGTCCTCTTAGTAGATTCATCAGCTTTATAAGGTTACAAATGGAATTTCAAAAAACTTATTTGTGAAGAAACTTGTTCATCTATATTAGCCCAGATGATTAGTTATGCACTGATGTGTACGCTATAATCAAGTATATAGCTTTTATTGCTCCTACTGTAGTATTCATTGCAATATGAACATTCAGAGTCCTTATTTAGCCATTCGAGAAATTGTTTTGATAGCATTGACCTTCATTTCTTGGCCACTAAGGGTGCTGTGGCTAACAGGTTGGTTTGTATTAATGAAGGCAAGCCAAGGCATATGAGTGACTGACTGACTGACTTACCAGCAACAGATATTCATTTGATGCAGAACGCTGCCATTTACAGCAAGATAAGACTGCATTATTGCCCATGGAGACACAGTGGACTTTGGAGTGAAGAGACTCTAGTTACTAACATGGTAGATGAGGCTGAAAAGGACATGCATCCATCAAGTCCAGCCCATGCCAAAAACACCCCTGTTGATCCAGAAGAAGGCAAAAAAAGCCCTCTGGAGCCCTTTCCAATCTATCCCTGAGTGGGGGGAAAAAAAGTAATAATGTATTCCTTCCTGACTCCAATTGGTAGTCAGATAGTTCCCTGCATCAATATCCTACCTGCTTTGAAGCCATCTGTCATAATGTTAAATATTGTTCTGTGCTAGATATGTTTCCATTGCTTTTTTGAATGCAGTTGCATTATCTGAAAGCACAACATCCCAAGGCAAAGAATTCCATAGCATTACCACCCTTACTGTAAAGAATCCCTGCCTTTGTTTTAGTTGAAAGCACCCTTCCTCTAGTCTTAATGGATGACCTCTTGTTCTTAGCTCAACTCTTTGTGTAAATAATTCATTGGATAGTTCTTTGTATTGACCTTGAATGTATTTGTAAATAGTAATCATGTCACCCCCTTAGACATCTCTTCTCTAATGTTAACAAACTCCGTTTGGCTAGTCTCTCTTTTTATAACTCCGTTCCTCCAATCCCTTTACCAGTTTTGTTGCATGTCTCTGCACCTTTTCCAGTTCAGTAATGTCTTTTTTAAGAACAGGCGCCCAAAATTTTACTCCATATTCTAGATGAGGCCTAACCAAGGATATATACAGAGGTAGGATAATATTAGCATCCATTGCTTCTACACCTCTTTTTATGCAGGCTTAGTACCCTATTTGCTGTTGCAGCAGCTGAGTGACTCTGCACACTGCTGTGAAGTCTATCAGTACTCCTAAATCTTTTTCTAAGGAGGATTCCCCAAGTTGTTTTCCATTAGAGTATATGTTGCAAGTTTGTCTCTACAGCCCAAATGCATAACCTTACATTTATCTACATTAAATGACATCTGCCACTTTTCTGCCCATTCACTTGGTTTATCTAAATCCTTCTGCAGAGAAAAAAACATCCATCTCTGTATGTATTTCCTTACATAGCTTAGTGTCATCAGCAAAGATTGAGATGCTACTTTCAATTCCCACTTCTAGATCATTAATAAAACACATTAAAAAGCATTGGTCCCAGGACTGAACCCTGCAGCACCCCACATATAACCTTAGATCAATTTGAAAAAGTTCCATTTACAACAACTCTCTGACATCTATCATTTAACCAGTTCTCAATCCGTGTACAGATAACACCACCCAAACCGAAGCCTTTTAATTTATGCAGTAACCTGTTGTGAGGCACTGTGTCAAAGGCTTTTGCAAATCCAAGTATACTACATCAACAGCAATTCCCCTGTCCAGGTTACTACTTACTCTTTCATAGATGCAAGTAAATTAGTCTGACATGATATATTCTTCATGAAACCATGATGATTCTTACTAATGATATTATTCATCTTCACATAGTTCTGAATACTGTCAGTTATTAACCATTCTAGTGTCATACCCACTATGGAAGTCAAGCTCACAGGTCTAGAATTTCCTGGTTTGGATCTTGTTCCCTTTTTAAACAATGGAACTACATCAGCTTTCCTCCAATCACAGGGCACTATGCTTGATGAAAGTGAATCATTAAATATTAGGTATAATGGCTTTGCTGTTACTGAACTAAGTTCCTTAAGTACCCTTGGGTGTATACCGTCTGGTCCAGGCACTTTATTCACTATAACCCTTTCCAGTCTCTTTTGGATCTTGTCCTCAGTAAGCCATGTAGATAACGTAGGAAATTCCGTGGTTCTGTCAGTTTGCCCATACCCTGTCACTGCTGCCTCCTTTGTGTATACTGAAGCAAAGAATGTATTTAGGGTGTCAGCCATAGCTTTATCCTCACTAATCAATTCACCTGTCTCAGTCATAAGAAGACCAATATCAACCATAACTTTTTGTTATTAATATACTTGTAGAATTGTTTAGGGTTTTTCTTGATCTCATTTGCAATATTTCTCTCATTTTCTATTTTAGCTAGCTTAATTACTTGTTTGCAGATTTTATTACATTCTTTATATTTTTTAAATTATGCACCTGACCAGTTTGACTTAAACACTTTAAAAGCCTGCTTTTTATTTCTCATTTCCCTGCTAACCACATTATTAAGCCACACTGGTTTTGCTTTACTCCTCTTGTGCTTATTCCCCAATGGTATATATTGACATGTATATTTGCCTAAGAGTATTTTAAATACATTCCATGTTTCTTGTGCATTTTTATCTTTGAAAATTACATCCCACTGGATATCCTTTAATACTTCTTCTTTTAACTTTGTAAAATTAGCCTTTTTAAAATTGAATGTTTTTATTAAACCCTTGCTATTGAGATTCTCATAACAAACTTAATAGGATACAATATTGTGGTCGCTGCTGCTACACACTACTTTCTGACATGATTGTATTGATCTCTCTTGTCCCCTCGGGGATGCTGACCATTGGAGTTAAGGTCCCTACACTAGGAGGCAGGGAAATTTAAGAAAAATAAAAGTTCCCTGTAGGGTGCAGTTTCTCTCTCCAGCATTTCTAACCTCCATCCAGCTCTGTCTGTCTTAACAGGTCAGAGAGACCAACCCTTTTTACATTTGTATTTTCCTGTTTTTCATAGCTATGAGAAACCATCAGGGTGAAATAAAGTGTCTTCACCCTTTCATTCCTCTACTTGTGGTATCAGTTCCACCTCCTCCTGCCAGGAGAATAAAAAGGGGTCCTGGAAGACCTGCAGTGTATCTATCTAATCTGAGATGCAATATCTGCAGTTCTGAAAATGTGCACAATGCTATGCCAGTGTTCTGTGAGGATAGCTGTATATGTGTCCTGTCCACTGTTGGAAGTTCTCTTTGCTGTTTGGTGGTGGTGGTGTGTAGGGGGATTTTGAAACTCCCAACTCCATTTACTAAAGATTGGGCACTGATGCAGTTAGTCAAACACAGGGACCATGTTATGTTGCTTCTGTTCCTATATCGGGCCACTTACAAGCTTTTATTCTGTGTCCGTTCCATGGCAATACAGAATGGGTTTACCAACAGACCCCAGCTGGTAGGACCAATTGGCATACTCATCCACTGACTTCCCCAGTTGCTTTGGTCCTACTTCAGCTGGTGGATGGAGGGAGTTCTCCTTGCCAAAATGTCGTTGTTTTGTATAATTTGTTACTGGAATGCAGTACATTAAGCAGGTCTAGAGTGAGGACTATTCACATGTCAATGCCACTCGTTGGTACATCCAATGATTTGTGTCTTGGTGCCCTCTACCTCCAGATTCGCCCCGTGGATAAGTAGAGCTTTTGCAACCTTTTTTCATTAACATCTGGCCCCTCTTAATCTTAAATTTGGTCCGGAGCCTACGCAGGAGCCACCCTTTATCCCTTTCCTTAGGTTAGGAACTGTATGTAGTTTGCTGGTGAGCGTCCCACTGGTGGAACAAAATGCTAGGTTTTAAAGACCAGGTGCCTTTTTAAAGCAGCCAGTGCTATTTTGTGATCGTATTCTACTAACTGGTTATTATTCTGTTATTTGTTATGGCTACCTCTGCCAAGTCCTCTGGCCAGGAGAAATCACCTGCCCTAGAAAGCTAAAATATGCTTGGGCTGTTAAAATAAACTATTAACTTCAGACTCTGTTGTGTGGAATGTATCAAGAAAGCCGCTGGGCAGGAACTACCATCGCAATTTCAAGATTTCTTGTCATGTATTAAATCATCCTTGCATGACACTTTCTCTGCAATGCAAGAGGCTATTAACCCAAGAAAGAGAGGCATAGGGTGGATGATCCAGGAGAAGGTCCCTCTAATCTGTTGGAGGATGAAGAGATTATCTTGCAGAATACAGAGTCGTCCTACTCTTCTGAGGAAGAGGGCGAAATAGTTGAGGGGTCAGGATCCTTTAACCTGGATAAGTTAGAACCCTTCTTAAAGTTGATGAGAGACTCTTGAATTAAAGGTTTAACTTGATACCCAGAAGCAGCTTGATGTGATTGACACAGCATATATGGGGAAAATTTACCAGTTTTCCCTACATCATTCTGTTAACTGACACCGTTACAGTTGAATGGAAAAGGTGATAAGAGGTTCAGCCTGTCCAGATGCCTTCAAAAGATGTATCCTTTTAATGACGAAGATATAAAATACTGGATCAACCCTCCTAAGGCTGATGCAGCAGTAACCCAGATTGCCAAGAACCACTATCCCTTATAGACCCTATGGATAGAAAAATTGAAAGCTCCCTTAAAAAGCTGTATTCATTACTGGGTTATAATTTGAAAATGGCAATTGCCTTAGCATGTGTCACCAGAACCATGAGAATCTGGATTGCTGAACTGAAGGAGAAGATAGAATCCTCTGTATCTAGATCGAGATTTTTGAAAAGAGGTCTCCTCCACTAAGGACGCTAATGGTTTCTTTTGTGACGCCACTATGGATATGATTAAGATTCTAGCTAGATCTTTCTCCCAGTTACAGGAAGGATATCCTTGTGGCTCAGATAGGCCTTCTGTCCTTATGTTTGTCGAACATCTTGAAGATCTTCTCAATAAGTTCCTTGGTGTTAGAACTCCTTTTTTGCCTCAAGACAGTCCCGATTTTCTCCCTCCCTCCTATTTGCTCAGGTGGATTCAGATCCAGATCTTAGTCCTTTCGTGACCAAAAAAGATACCAGCCAGGAAGAGCTTTTGATCAGAGAAGGCAGAATTATATGCAGACTTCAAAAAAGGTTCTCTTTCTCATCTAGACAAGTGGGTTTATAAAGTTCTGAGGAGGGCATAGCTGCTAGAATTAGCATGTGTCCCAGCAAGGCATGTATTCAAGACTTCCAGACTATCTGCAAATCATTGCAAGGCAAGATGTGTGTTACCGGTAGTCATGGAATCAATTCACAAGAGGGGTAATAGTGCATTTTACCCAAGGCAAGTGGAGGCTTCAGAAGGATTCTGGACCTGAAGAGTCTAAACACTCATCAGGAAGATGGCCTTCAAAATGGAGACCCTGGCATCAGTAAACAGAGCCATTCCTCCACGGACCTTCATGACAAAGATAGAATTACAAGATGCCTGTCCTCTTGTCCTAGTAAGACCATCCCACAAACGTTTCCTGAGGTTTGCCTCCTAGGAAAAGGAATTGTTTTCCCAGAGTTTAGGAAGATATACCCCTTGCCCCTGGGACTGACTGAGTTAAAAACATTTTTCCTCTCCCCTCCCTACTTAAGAATAGTTAAATTATATCTGGTATATGGAAAAAGTGGTATATATCCGGAAAGGAAACTTGTCTAGTCTTTGAAGACATCCTTTGCAGCCATTGGGCTGTGCCCTGTCCACTCTCTGCAATCTCATGGCTCAGTAGAGCCATTGAACAATGGTACAACAATATAATGCTGAATTAGTTATGCAGTCTGAGGGAAGAGTGTCTTACTTTTAGTCCTGATTGGGAATCTTTCTACTCCTGAGATGAATGAGCCTTGCATCCAGAAGAGCTGCTTCTAGGTGATGCACTGCAACTCTTCAGGAAGGAGTTGATTCTGTCAGTTTTCATTCACATAGATTCCCTTTCCTTTGATCTAGTTAGTCAGACCTTTCCCTTTTTATTTCTGGAAAAAAAAAATATTGGAAGATAAGCGAGGTATGCGAAATAAACACTGACTTACTATACAAAAAAAATGCCATCTTATGGTATAAGAACACAAAAGTCGCACTTTCAGCAAGTTGAACAAAATAATTACAATCCCCAATATCTTAAAGGGTACAGGCAATGAAGGAAGAAAACAAGTAACTGATAACAGAAGCCAAGTAGTTGGTTGAGCTGTTTGTTTTTCTTCATTCTAAGCTGCCAATGGGCATCCAGGAGGCCAGAGCATTTGCAGCAATGATTCAATCATTTTCATCTGGCGGTAGTATCTCTAGTATCATAAAAGCAAGGGATTTTATTACAACCTATTTGTCATACCACAGATGGATGGTGATCTTTGCCTGGTGCTAGACGTAAATGCAGTCAACAAATAGATTTATGATGGAGACCATTCCCTCATCTTTTCCACAATATGCCCAGAAGAGTTCTTTCCATTTCTGCACATGGGTGGTGCTTCCTGCACATTTCTTTTTGCTGTCACCAGGGTTCACTTTCAAGTCCTTTCTCATTTATAATGCTACTCTTTCGTATGACAACAGTAAAGAGTTCTTTCAAGATGGTGTTGTCAGTTTTCGCAAGTTTCAACAGAGTCCATGGCATCTCAATTAAAGTTCGATGAATGAATAAGTCCAAACAATTTTCTAAGACATCTCAGGTGGTTCTTCAGACATTAACCCAAATTACATTGCTTGAAGGTTTTGGGGACAAATGGGGATTTTCCTGGAAGCAGTTTCCTATGCCCCTTTCTACACCGTGTGCATTCAGGGTGGAGATCTCATCTGATCTCACTATCTGCCAGCCTCATCAGACTTGCTATTTTGATTGGGTGTGAGTCACTTACTGTGTGGAAACTCTCCTTAAAGGAATAGTAATGTTTCACAAAAACAGCAGCTCCAATTAATCTTCATAGTATTTGAGCCACAGAGAGTGTTGTTTCAATACTGTCAGAGTTGTAGTTCAAGAGTAATTGAATGAAAAAGTATCCCCCTCCCGCCCCTTTTACCTAGTGTAACACTGCTCTCCTCAAATGTGGACTCTGGTTGAAAGACCAGACAGATAACAACAGCAGGGGCAACCTTCTTACTCTGAGAACAATGAAAACTCTTCCCCCCCCCCCCGGACAGGTTTTTCAGCTTTTTCCCTTATCTTAATTTAAGATCGTCCCTCTCTGCAATCTACCTGGGCACCTCCCTGCTGCTCTGAGCTGAGCAGCGTTATATCAGTAAAAGGGGCGGGAGGGGGAATACTTTATCATTCAATTACTCTTGAACTACAACTCTGACAGAATTAAAATAACACTCTCCAAGGCCCAAATGCCATGATTAATTAGAGCTGATTTTATTATGAAACATTACTATCCCTTTAATGACCAGATGTCCTGTTATAAAAGACTAATACTATTTTGTATGGCACAGCAGTCACCCTGGAGCTGGTTCACTGGACGTCGTTCCTCAAGACCAGTCCAGTGTGCATGCAGTCTGACAAAACCATGGAGGTGGCATACATAGTCAGGAAGGCACAAGCAGACCAGCTTTGGGGGTGTTTGAATGAGCCTTCATATGGCATATGTGTGTCTTCCTCTACTTCTGTTTTTCTCTCTCTCATACACACCCATACTTAGACCCCTTGCTCTGTGTGTGTATATGTTTCTTAATAGGTGAGTGAGTTAAAAACTGCTGTGCTGCTCTAAGCTACTACTGGTGAGATCAGTTAAAAATGCACACTGAGAATGTCTGCTCAAAAAATTGTGTGTGTGTGTTTTCACGAGTATGTATTTACTTCCCATAGATTCAAATTCACAGTGCAAACTGAACTGAACATAAAGTGGATCATTTTATGGCTTTTCTTTTGTTACCACAGTGGCCTGTTTGCCAGGTCACCCCTCCATACCTGCTATTTCCTTGTTTCTTTTACAGGCTATTGTGGATAGGTGTCTTGCACAGATGGTTTTTCTGGATTGCCTCTCTTTAACTTCTGGAATATGGCTCTTAGGGCACAATGATGAATGTGATAGATGAGTAAACTAACTACACCATAGGGGAGAGATTTAAAATCCTCCAATAATTTAAATGGGGATTATAATGCTTAGAATATGTGCAAGATCTCCAGTGCATTACCTTGCAAAGCACTGGAAACCTTCCTAATATTCAAGGGATGAAAATCCCTTTTTTAAATCCATCAGAATTTTCCTCGTCCTCTTTGGTGCATTGGTTTGCCCCAAAACGAACCCATACGTAATCACTCAATGAAATGTCTGCAAATACTTGATACATAGAAATATGTCTGAGCTTAGACCACTGAATATTATTGCTAGAGAGGCATCTGACGCATGGACACCCTTCTTGCGCTCAAAGGGTTAATAAATGATGGCTACCACCCCTACACCACTTTGTTTCCTGTTTTATTGCAATTTAGAGGCGTTCATGTGCATTCCTAATTTGCTTCTGATGGGTTGGAATAGGGAAAAGGTTGGTGATCTATTGAAAGAGACTAATGAAATACTTCTGTGACTTGTTTGCAGGACATTGAGAATCTGGATTCTCTGCGAGATCTCGACAGTCTGTTTCTTGGTAAAAACAAGATTACCAAACTACAGAATCTGGAAACACTGACTAACCTTACAGTACTGAGTGTGCAGGTACCTTTCCTATCCACTGTGAATCACATTGCCTACAATACAGAGAGGAGCATAAATGGATAATAATATTTCACAGTAAAAGCAGCTCCAATTAATCTTCATGGACAATGTAATTTCAGTTCTGTCAGAGTTGTAGTTCAAGAGTAATAGAATGATAAAGTATCCCCTCCTGATCCTTTTACTGATGTAACACTGCTCACCACAGAGCAGCAAGTCCGTATGGATTGATTAGAGGGACAATCTTCAGTGAGTATAAGGAAAAACCTGTCAAGGGGGCAGGGTTTTCCTTCTGTTCACAGTAAGAAGATTGTCCCTTGCTGTGAGCTGTCTGATTCCAGGACCAGATTCCACATCTGTGGGGAGGGGACTTACACTAGGTAAAAGGGGCGGGACGGGTATACTTTATCATTCAATTACTCTTGAACTACAACTCTGACACTATTGAAATAACAATCTCCATGGCCCAAATACTATGTAAAACATTGCTATCCCTTTAAAACAAATGCATTGAGCTAAAACACCATTAACCCTCTGAATGCTAGAGACTTATACAATGCATTGCAAACCACTGTTAGAAATTATTCTAGCCTCCGAGGTGTTAAAGAAGAAATAAAGCTAAAAACCAAACTTTTTTGTAAAATGTAAAGGAGCAGTAAAGTTTAACCCTTTGAGTGCCAGACGGGTACACAATGCTTTGCTTACCTCTCTGGCACTCAAAGGGTTAAATGAAAATACATGTTGTAGAGCTTTTTTGTGTGTGATAAAACAATAGTACTCTCCATACAAGAATATTTTTCTTTAAAAAACACTATTGCTTTGTTCCCCTTCTCCATGAGGCAGGAGAATTGTTGATTTTTAACTCCACTTCTACAGGAGAAACTTATATGGTTAAACTATGGACGAACTGTATTTCCAGCTGTCTGGTCTGTTTGATTATCCAGTTTATGTAGCAGTGTGTGGCACATACAGGTAGAAAGGTGAAAGAAAGAAAGAAAGAAAGAAAGAAAGAAGTTTTGGGGCATCCAAGAAATAAATACAATATGTAGTCACATTCATTATCCAGCCATTTTGAGGAGATGTTGGTTTGACTGAGACACTAAGCAAGTTCAGGCTTATAACGCTTAGATTGTAAGCTCTACGGGGCAGGGAGCTCCTCTCCTAATGTATGCTCACCTAGTGTTGCTCTTATGATTGTCTACATAACCACTTAATTAATGCGCTTATTGTACCCACTCTAAAAAAAAAAAAAAAAATTAAAGTGCTAAGTGTACCTGTTGGATCTATATAAATAAAAATCTACATACATACACTAGGGGGCGGGCTTCAAAGATTATGCCAGCGAGAAACCTTTTGGATCTTAGAATTACAGACTTCAGATAAGGGACTAAATGAAGTATAACCACCTGGCTTACCTTTATTTTATAAATACAGACATGCGTTTAATGGATTCTCCAATAGGTTAGTGGGTAGGTCTTGTTTTTCAGATATCTTTATCTTTTGATTCCATAACCATATTATGAACTGTGGTCCACTGCTGTATACAGGATTTTAATGGAGATATGTTGTACAATGTCTTTCTGGATGTGTGCTGCACACATCCCCCAGTGGAGGTAATAGGGAGGAGTTATGTAAATTATTCCCTGCTGTGTAAAGAAATGGATGGGGGGGAGGCCCATATTACTGTAGGAACCCCTTTCCAAAACACCTTTACTGCACACACTGCCATGAGAAGAGGATTCCACGGGATACTTCATTGGATAGAGTGTCAAATGCATTACTCAGCAATGTGTTGAATGCCACTTTGGCACTCAAAGGGTTAATATGATGCCTCCAATCAATTCCAGTATCACTAGTTCTTCCTCTCAATGCTTTTGTTCAAATCAGATTACTCCTTCCATCTCATCTCCGTGTACCCATGTATTTGACTCTGTTGGAGGTAGTTAGTTTTGGTAATGAACACAGGATCCTGGAATGGAGGAACATTGCATTGGAGGCGGAAAACTAGTAAAGGGTCGGGGGCAATAAGATGTGAGGTTAAAACCAAAGGGGGCATTGAAAGGACATGGGGCTTTGATAAATACACATGGTGCGTGGAGAGGAGACCGCAGGTTTTACCAGTGGACAGTGGAACAAAGCCTCCAGCTAACTGACTGCAGCACCTACAGCATCTTTTGTTTTAAAACTAGTGTAAAAGCCTATGTACACAGGCCAAAGTGCCTAAAACCGCAGAACTACACCTCCCAGCATTCTGTGCTTTCAGGCAGTGTCTACTGTGCGTGACTGCATCGGCCTGCTTTCGGGCAGTGTCTACTGCGCGTGACTGCATCGGCCTGCTTTCGGGCAGTGTCTACTGCGCGTGACTGCATCGGCCTGCTTTCGGGCAGTCTCTGCTGCGCGTGACTGCATCGGCCTGCATTCGGGCAGTCTCTGCTGCGCGTGACTGCATCGGCCTGCTTTCGGGCAGTCTCTGCTGCGCGTGACTGCATCGGCCTGCTTTCGGGCAGTCTCTGCTGCGCGTGACTGCATCGGCCTGCTTTCGGGCAGTCTCTACTGAGCGTGACTGCATCGGACAAACATACATCTAGCCTTTTATATTATAGGAGGATTTGTATCTAGATTTTATGAATGTATATAAGACTGAGACTGTTGTCCTACAGGGACTTGGGATTTGATGGCACAAAAAAACAAAAGAACAATTCGCCTATCTATTCTGCCAATTTCCTGTCTAGTTAGTTTAAAGTTATCTTATTCTTAAAATTTACGCATGTCCACCCCAAGAGTTCTTAAGTCTCTTAAGGACCTGTAATGTGCCAGGCACAACAGGGAATTCAGGAATCCCTGATTCCATATAGCGAAAAAAGGGGGGGGGGGAAACTCCTCGGTCCTTAACTGCTGGCTGTGTGGCCGAGCATTAAGGGGTTAAGTTAACTTATGGTTTTATCCTCAACCACTTCTGATGATGTAAAGGAATTTCTTACTTCCAATGTGGAACACAGGACACTGAGGCAGAGACTCTTCCATCAAGCTTTAACCCTTTGACTGCCTGAGGGGAATGTCTCCTCAGTTTCAGTGACCTGGCCTCATAAAACTGTGAATTGGGCAGTGCTTAGAATTATTTTTTTTTTTTTTTTTTTTAATATAGGGCTGTTTAATCCCCAATTAACTTGCCTCTCTGGATGACTAATATAAGTTTTCCCCACAATCTGTAGTGGACACCACGGATGCCATCCTGACAGGCTAGTGAGCTACCCTGGGTCCCCTCATGGCACAGGTTCTCTGGACGGGGGATGGAGAGTCTTCTTCTAATCGACTTTTTTGAAATAGTTGCCATTTGCTTAGCACTTCTCCACTGATCCTATGTCCTAACGAGAACGCTGGTGAGGGTCCAATTGGACAGTGCAACAGTGGCTTCATACATGAGTTACCAAGGATGAAACAGAAGCGAGTCAGCTTGATGGAGGTTCGGGAGCTCCTTCAGTGGGCCAATGCTCATGTGTCAACCATATCGGCAGTTTTGTAAACTCCCTTTTTTACACCAGGACAAGGTAGTTCTCTGTACTTCCAAAGACTTTCTGCCTAAGGTCATCTCAGATTACATCAACAAGGAAATTGTTTTTCTTGCAGGCGCAAAAACTTCATCTGTTTTGTATGTGGCGCGCTAATGTACTATGTTCATCAGACACAGCCTTTTACAAAAACTAACTCCCTTCTTCATCCTTCATCCTTCTTCATTCCTGGGGACCTCATTACAAGCCAGGCTGCATCCAAGTTTACCATCAGCTCCTGTATCCAGGCAACCATCCAATAGGCATATGTGTTCAGAAAGAAACCTGTTCCTTTCAGAGTCACAATGCACTCAATCAGATCAGTGGGCATCTCTTAGGCCTTCAAACTTTAGCTGAGCAGTTGTGTAAGGCCACAAAACAGTAGTCTCTGCACACCTTCACCAAGCACTAACCTGTCAATGTCCTGGCCTTCAACTGAGGACCATTTTGGTCGAAAGGTCCTTCAGGTAGTTGTGCCTGTTTAAGGATATTTCTACTCCTTCCCCCCCCCCCCCCATCTTCTTTGCTAAAGTTTGAAACTGAGGAGGCCGGGATTTAAAGCTGAATTGAAGTGCCCTGCCTCCTGGAGGGGTACTTTACCCAATGCTTCCTGTGTTCCACATTAGGATTTTAGTGGATTTATAGATAAATCCCTCTTTGGTCTCTTTTTATTCATAGACAACCCTTTACTGAAAACTATCCAGGATTTACTTGAAAAAGAATGTAATCTCAGTGTATTCTTCCTAGTAAAACATTTTCTAAATGGGAAAAAATTAAATATTTACTTTATTTATTTTCCTCTTATTTTCCACCTTCCAATTTTAGGGAATGCCCTTTTGTCTAGTATTCCTTATATTTTGAAACCAATTAAGTCCTGAACTTTCTTAAATGCCTTATTAAATTTGAAGTTTTAATTATATCACTCCTCCTCCAAGCTATACATATTAAGGTTGTGGTGGGTCATGTACTAAGGTGTGATAAAGAGGAGAGAACTCCCACTGTTTATCACTACTTTATCACACCTTTCCGATCACCTTTCCTGATGGTAGTTTGTTTTTGTTTTTCACCCTTGTGGCTCACGCACCATATTAGAGGCCATTCTTTCAACAGTTTCTGTTTTATTGATGTCCTCATGGAGATATGGCCTCCAGAGCTCTACACCATACTGTACGTGATGTAGAGCTAGTATCTGTAAAGTGATATTAGGGCATTGCTCTTTCTGCAGTGTCTCTTTCACTTCAACCTGGTACCTTGCTGGCTTTCCCCATGGATTTGCTGCATTGATTGCCTGCCTTTAAATCATTGGGTATAAATATTCCGAAGTCCCTTTTCCATACTGTTGTCAACAGAGTATCATTAAGTCTATTTTTAGCTTTTGGGTTATTGTGTCCTATATTATTTATTTATCATTTTGAGACATTAAATGTTAAATTACGTACTTTTGTCCATATTCATATGAAGCCCACCACTAATAAAGCTATTAAGTAGAAAAGGCCCCAGCACTGATCACTGAGTTACTCCACTAGTAGCCCATCCTTCCTCTTTATGATTTCCATTGACTGCAACACTCTCTTTGAGCCGCTAGCAAATACTTTAACCGGCCAACAAACTTTGGGATCCAGTTCCAAGCCATTCAGCTTGTGGATTAGCTTTTATGTTGGAAGAGTGCCAACATTTTAACTAAAATCCAGATAAGCTAAATCTATTGCCCTACCCTGGTCTGTTGTTTTACATGGAAAAGTTAAAGGGATAGTATTGGTTAATTTTAAGTTTAACATCGATGTAAGTCTTATTTCTCAAACCTTTATGGTTTGAGAGATATAACTTGCTAAAGTTAACTTTTCATGGCTGTTTCCCTCAAGTCTGCCATCTAGCTGACAGCTGCAGATTCCAGTCATTTGACCAGACAGAAGCTCTTCAGCAGAGCTGAAATCACGCTATTTAGAAATAAATACTTCACTGGAACAGTCTACAAAGTGTGTTTGCAAACCAGGCACACTTTGTAGACCATTCTAAATTAAGTATTTGTTTTTCGATATCGTTATATCCGCACTGCTGAAGAGCCACATCTGGTCAGGTGATCAGAATCTGCTTCTGACAGCTTTACAGCTCGTCAAGCAGAAAGGGGAGGGACCAGAGAACTTTATTTTCCTATATCTCTCAAACCATAACCATTTGAGAGATACGAATAAGTGCAAGTACTCTTTTAATTGTATGTACCATATAGTTGATACTTTTTTTTTTTTTTTTCTGACATTACTATCCCTTTAAAGAAATAATATCTACTTTTACTTGATAAAACCTTCCTGAAGTAAATCCATGCTGATGCTGTTCTTGCAAATCTTAAGATTCCATATAAGCAGTAATTCTTTCAAAATGTGTTTTTTTTTTTTTTTTTCCTCCAATGATTGTTAGACTCCCAGGCATGTACATGCCAGAGCCTTCCCTACTATCCTTTTTTGCGAAGTGGGAGTACATTAGCAGATCTCCATTCACTTTGCACGGTTATTGTCAACATTGTCTGTTTTTAAAAAGTTCAGCTAATCACTTGGGCATATACATGCCTCGCCATCATCGTACACTTGGATGTACTTCGTATAGACCAGCTGGCTTGTGTACTTTTACTTTAGATCGTACCTTTAATACTTCCTTCTTGGTAAATCAACTTGATTAATTTCTTTACCTTTGCTTGACTGTCTTTAAACTGGCTCCCTCTCTACAATCAGCTGTAAAAACGTAACAAAAATAATTATTTAAGCAGTCTGTTATTGCCCTCCGCATATCCCCCCCTTCACTAATATACCAAAGAATAGTATTGTCACTGATTAGGCTATTTTCTCTCCTGTCTTTGCTTTTACATCTCTGATTATGAGCTTAGCCTCTTTCTGTTTTAATCTATCCCCACTTATTTCCTTGTTAGTATAGAGTAGGGTAGGTGGCACACTTCAGTCCTTGCTCTATCCACCACCTATGTGGGAGATCTCTCCCTAACTCTTCCCCCATTGTTTTCCTTGTTGAATCTTACTGATCTTTCCAATCCATCATATATGTGAATGTTGCAGCAGGCTTATATAGAATGCCAAATTCTATTTTGGCATATGTTTTCCTTTATTTATGAAAAATACAAAATGGAATTTTATACACCACTGATGTCCTCCAGCACAGTAGAGAACACTGTGTCTTTTGGTGCACTTAGTCATTAGTGAACCTTACAGTGAATGTACATAATCTCTCTCTTTTCTTTCCTAGAGTAACAGATTGACAAAGATCGAGGGCCTGCAGAACCTAGTAAACCTGCGGGAGTTGTATCTAAGTGATAATGGCATCCAGGTCCTGGAAGGACTTGAAAACAATGTAAGAAATGGAATGTATCTTTGGGGACAGGCCAAGATCATTATGATTCAGTACGGGTTCTAGGGTTTGTGGGGCCAGGTCCGAAAAAAAGAATTGTGGAGTTGTTTTAAAAATGCAATATTTTGCGCACCACCTTTTCTGGCTCTTTTTTTTTTTTTTTTTTTTGCTGCCTCCCTTGCGGATTTCTTGTAGAGCGCTCTCTCTCCCTGTGCTATGACATGAGTCAGCATGAGCTTAGATAGTTTCAGGGGGGAAAGGAGGAACAGAGGACAATGGCAGGCCCCACCTCCCAAAATGGATCTGGCAGTGCTCCATCCCCATAAACACAGGGCCTTTAAATATGCGGGGCCTGCATGGCTTGCTGTATAAATGAATAGGGGGGTTTGCAGCTGAATGTGGTTTTATTACCAGGTGATTGCACATGGAGAGGTCAGCACAGGAATACCGTATGGCATGTAAAGGCAATTTTTGGCCCTCCAGCTGTTGGGAGCTACAATTCCTATCATCCACAATGACTGGGTGGGGTTGATGGGAGTTGTAGTTCCTGAGCAGCTGGCAGTTCAAAATTTACTACTTTTGCTATATTGGAAGCAGGACTGATGTGCAGCAAGAAACTGTATTCACTTTTTTCTTTTCATCCTGTTTTCAGAATAAACTCACTACCTTGGATGTCGCATCCAACAGAATCAAACGAATCGAAAATATCAGGCATTTAACTGAACTCCAGGAGTTTTGGGTATGTCCTGTTCGTGAATTTGCTTCACTATCATTTACCATGTACACAGAGTGTCCAATGTACTCAGAGGAATTGGAATAATTGTGGAGCAAACCTAGTGGACAAATAAAAATGTATTTGTTTAAATGGGGTTTGTAACATTTTGAATAGTGCGGTTGGTATGCTCAAGAACTGCACTTCCTTTAGCTGGTTCATTTGGGCTCCAGATTTTTTTTTTTCAAGTATTTTGGCTTCAACAATGTCTATTCAAAATTAGCTTGTTCCCATTTGTGTACTCTATATCCACAGATTATATTCTGTGATATGGTGGATAATACCAAGTTATCACATTAAATCACTACATTTTTTTTCAGCAAGCTATTAGGTTTGTTTGTTTTTAACCCTTTAAGGGCCAAAGGGCAGGGCAACACAATTCACACTCTTCTGGCCTCTAAAAGGTTGTGTGTTATTAAAACGGATTGTCTTGGTTTGGTCATTTAACAGTTCAGTTATAGCCTCCCTTTAATCCCATACCTCATGTTTATCATTTTATTACATCTCTGTAATTCTCAGTGTATCTAGGGACCTCTTGCCATTTTACTGATACTTCTGTCTCTTATTTCAGTGTAAAGGTGTTTTTCTTTCTTCAGTTTTAAACTGCTTATATTTATTTTGGGCCATAATAATAAAAAGCAGAGCCACTCTGGGACAAAATTGTGCAATGATTATGAAACCAGAGTGTGAGTGAGAGATTGCCAACACAATATCAGGCAAGGGATTTAAAGCCCCACTTAAAAAAGGGAATGGATGTTGCATATGGTGCTGTGGGCTTGAATCCATCTTGCTTCACTTTTTGTCTCTACATATGGCCCTTTACTTTCTGGTGCTCAGTGGTGTCCGTAGAAATTTTTCCAGGGGGGGCGGGGGACAAAGCCATAATATGACCGCCAGGCCAGCCTATCCAGCCCCTTTGTTTATATGGAGGGGGTAACTGGGGGGGGGGGGGGGGTCGGGGCTAAGTGCCCCTCCTTGCCCCTCACCTTCCGCTGTAGTGCCTTCATACACGCACTGAATATATTGGCTCTGTTCTAGGTCCCTTACTGAGTGGAGAACAGTATAACAAAAGACCATGTCCCCTTTCAGTCTTTAACCCCTCTAGGCCCAGATTGGTGTGCACAGCTTTGCAAAAGCAATTGGTTGACATCCCTCCGGACCTCAAGCGGTTAAAGGCACTGTGTTCAGAATAAGTGATTATTCTGGAGCAAAAAATAAAAACTGCGTAGGGCCTTTATTCTGTTCGTGGCAGGGAGTGCAGGCTGAGATTGATGATTCATACTGTGATTGTTGTAAGTAGCACCAGACACACAGGCTGATAATGTTGTTTTTTTTTTGGGGGGGGGGAGGGGGTGAGAGATGGTGCCCCTTTGATAAAGGAAGATGGGAGCTGTAACTGTCAACAGCTGGAAAGCCATAAGCTACTCACCCCTGGCTTTTAATTTATAAGCCATGTTCTCACTTAAATTGCTCTTTTCTTGTGCCAACAGATGAACGATAACTTGGTGGAAAACTGGGGTGACTTAGAAGAGCTGAGCGGAGCTCGGGGCCTACAGACAGTGTACCTTGAGAGAAATCCATTGCAGAAAGATGCCCAGTACAGGCGTAAAATCATGCTGGCATTGCCTTCTGTTCGCCAGATTGATGCCACCTTCGTCCGCTTCTGAAATGGCCTTGGGCCCTTTCCACACTCCCTCCTACAGTAGCAGCTCAGTACCAACTCAAATTAAGACTTCAATAGCCTCACTTCTTACTTTGTGTGACAGCTCATTGTACCTCATTACTGTTATCACCCATGTAATATCCCAACACTAAGCCTCACTGCATGATGCCACCACCTGTCCCCTCGTTACACACTAAACTGTACTACCTACTCTTCTATCTCACAGCAAAGCCTTCCCTGAAACATATCACACTTGAGCGATTAGCTCTTTATAAGGTCTGGGTTGTTACTAGCAGCAACTCTGTCATAGCAGTTCTAATGACATTCAGTGTTTGATTTTAGGCTGTAGTAACACTATTTATTCTATGGCTGCTTTAACTCCTTGGATACTAGAAATGTCTCCAGTAAATTGCAATTTATTGAAGACGTCTGTGGCTTCCAAGGGGTTAATAAACCCTCAAGTACTTCGAACAGAAGATATATTCTGTATTGTCTTCAATCCCATAACCCTTAGCTTATTCCAGCTGTATCCACTTGGCCTCTGGCAGCTCGTAACTGAGCCTGTAGTTTTTCTCTTAATCCTGTAACATTTTTATGGAATGCGTTGTTGCAGAATTGTTTACAAAAGTTGCTTTTATACTGCTTCTTTTGTCTGTGTATTCATCTGTACCTATAAATACATGGTGGGGAATTAGTATACGGTGAGTGATGGGCAAGTCTCCTCCAAAAAACGCCAATAGTCAAGTTTTAAAGTGGAACTACCACGTTTAACAAAGATTGCTCCAAATAATTCCTCATCTGGCAACTAGCTGCTCGGTAGCGCTAGTCGCCAGAATTATTACCTCGTTAATGTGAATTATCCTCCGGGACTGACAGCCAGGACAGAGAGCAGACATCTTTCCATAGTGACTTCTGCACGCCGGCGCTATGAGTCCCTTTTGGGGCCGAACAGCTCCTAGCAATGCCTCCTAGAGCCAGCTGGGACTGACAGAGCACTTGCGCAGATGTCACTATGGAAAGATGTCTGCGCTCCATCCTGCCTGTCCGTCACAGAGAAGTGCTGTCCGTCACGGAGAAGTGGATAATTCGCATTAACGAGGTAATAATTCTGGCAGCTAGCGCTACTGAGCAGCTAGTTGCCAGATGAGGAATTATTTGGGGTCATCTTTGTTAAAGGTGGTAGTTCCGCTTTAAGGAAAGCCTTCTCTGTCTGAGGCACAGTTAGAAATGACTGACTGATTCACCAAATCCATGAAGCTTGTCTTAGACTGTTTGCACTGGTTGGAGCGTGCAGTTACCTTCCCTCTATTGAAGGGTCAATCTGCCCTGGAAATGCCATTTTGCCAGTTCCCTTGTCTGTACCAGAGGTGTTGTCAAAAGAAATTTAACACCGCCAGCTCAGTGAGTGATTGTAAAATGTGACATGTTTTACTACCAATCTGATTATCTTTACACAATTTTCTTCTTCCAGTTAACATTCCCTTAGCGTGACTGGAAAAGAAGTGACAGTGTGTGGAACTCTCCACTCCAGCCAGCAAAAACCTCCAGTGGGTTAGTTTGAACAAAACTCCCTCCTGAGAGGTTAAAAATACATTTTTGCAGTTGGCTTGCCCCGGATGTTTTTTTTTGTTTTTTTTATATATATGTGTATGTTTTAGTTTGGTGAAATTGATCTTCCTTAGCGGTGCTTCATATGGTTATAAAACAGAAGCTATGTCCCCACTGGATTTGAGCTGAAATGTCTTAACCCTTTGAGTTCCTGAGAACCAAAGCATTGCATTGGTGCACAAATGGTTAATAAACAGACTAAACCCCCCCCCAATCCTATATAATAATTCGCTAGGATGTTTGTTAGAAGCCGTCATGTGCAGTAGAGACTGCCTGAACGCACAGAATGCTGAGAATTCTGTGCTGGGAGCATTCTGTGCATTCAGGCAGTGTCTACAGTGCATGACTGCGTCGGCAGCAGTACGCAGAGCAGTACCAGCCTCTTAAAGGGTTAGTAATACTTCCAAAAAAAGTATTTTATATTGTAGCCGTTTAAAAAACATTAAAAATGATATAAGTCTTCTCTCTCAAACCTTTACATGACATAAGTCTTCTCTCTCAAACAAGTAAATTTTCCCCCTCAGTGACCAAAACGGTCAAATCTGCCATCAAGTGGTCAGATTTGGAATCAGGTTTGCAGAGCAGCAGGCGGCTGTTCAGCAGAGCAGAGATCAAGAGATATAAAAAAAAATTACGATCTACGAAGTGTGCTTGCAAACCAGGCACACTTTGTAGACTATTCCAGTGAAGTAGTTATTTTTATATCTCTTGAACTCGGCTCTGCTAAAGAGCTGCACCCAGTCTGCCGGCCAGATTCCAAATCTGACAGCTAGAAAATTGACGTCACTCAGGGGGAAACTTTGCTTGTGAATGTCTCTCAAACCATAAAGGTTTGAGAGATGAGACTTGTATCATTCTTCATGGTTTTTTTAATGGCTACAATATAAAATACATTTTTTTGAAGTATTACTATCACTTTAACCCTTTGGGTGCCAGAGGGGTACGCAACGCATTGCTGCCACTCAACATTACCCGGACCTTGGCACATGTACACGGGCTTTTATACTAGTTGTTACATGCAAACTCTTGAGTGTGAGACTTTTCTTTTTCATTGGAAAGCAATGCAACGGAGACGGCTTTAGCATAAAGGGGGTTATTAAAGCTCTGTTACTTCTTGTACATAATATCTTGGAGAAAGGCAAGAACAGGATGTAGAAACATACTTAGCTTCAATCCACACATTATCATAACTGACTGCATTTCATTTAACATGTTATTTTCAATGTTTCTCTTTTTAAAATTGCTAAACTAGCAGGATCGAAGAACAAAGCCTGCAATTACATTTTTTTATGTAATCTAAAAAGGAAAATAACAATAATAAAAAAAAAAAATAAAACAAATGGAGTTATGAAGGAGCACTTGGTCTCTTAACCCTCTGTGGCAGCTGGCTGTGCAGTGTTGCTGGCCAGAGGAGTGAGCAAGAATTAACATAGAGCTGTAGCAGAGAAATAGGATCCATCATTTGAGGTTGATGTACTAAGAAAGCCAGAGCAGGAATGCAGAAACATGAGGCCATCTGATGCCAGAGTAGAGGGGATAGTGGGTGTTCTAGTCTGGCAGCAGCTAGAGGGCCTCACATTGGCCACCATGAACTAGCATAATTCTGGAGAAAACCAAAAGCCCCGTTTAAATCCAATTTTTCCAATGCATTGTAGACATTCAAAGAGTTATTTATGTTTGTTTTAGAACGGAAAAAAATGTAGCAAGCCATAAAACAGAATTCAGGGGGTTCATGATGGCTAAAGTGAAGGCCTCAAAATATTTAACCCTTTGAGTGCCAGAGGGGTACACAATGCATTGCTCTCCAATGCTTTGCGTACCCCTCTGGCACTCAAAGGGGTACGCAATGCATTGCTCTCCAATGCTTTGCGTACCCCTCTGGCACTCAAAGGGTTAAAGGAGTGTTGGATGATCTCTCTCTCTCCAGATTAGCAATGACTAATTAGTCCAGGGGGAGGCAGTCTATGCCTCAGCGCTGCTATTACTCTGCATCCCCAATCATCCTCAGCAGACCTCCAGCTGTTGTTTAAATAGAACTCCCCTCCTCTTTGGTATTTCCAAAACTGCAGTTGTAGGTTGCCCACCCGTCTTAAAGTCTTACAAGTTGTGCTTAAATACCACCTTTTCTGAGAAGCTATTTTGTTTTTATTTCAAATATGACTGTAGAGGGGGTTTCCATATTTTTTCTATAGAACCATATATGAGCTAATTCAAAATCTTCACCCAAAAGGAGAATCTGACTAGAACTGCTAGAGGCTGCTTGACTAATTACAGTGTGCTATTTTCAGTTTGGGAAATGCAGTGCACGGTTGTGGAGACTGAAGTGTTATGATAAATATATATTTACCATATACATCCATATACATCTATATGATCTAGCTATAATCCTTGCTGTTTCTTCTTAACCAAAATATGTGTTTATGCACTGTTACAGTTCGACTACTGCAGTGGTGTTTAGTGTTGGAAGAAGTGATGAGACTACATTTTCATTTGGTTGCTTCTTTTGGGATAGTGCCAATTAACCCCTTAAGGGCCAGAGGGGTGTGCAACGTATTGCTTTGTGCAGCCACCTGTTCCCTAATGGGTTAAAGGCAGTGTTGCCTGGAAACATTTTGGGTTCTTAAATGGTTATATGTTCATATTTTCAATGCTCAGTGGTGTCCTGAAACCTATTGCAGAATGTGACTTACCCAGATAGCTTGGCTAGCACTGGACTCACTGCACTAGAAGATGGAAGAGTCAAGGTTGGTAAGCAATTCCCTGGGCACCCTGCTGGAAGTCTGTTAACTTTTTAGGGGTGGGGCTTTTTTGTGTGTGATATGTTTTATCCAAAAGTTTTTGCAGCTCAAACTTTTTTTTTTTTTTTTGGTTGCAGTACCTCTGTGGCCTGATATTTTATAGTGGCGCTGTTGCTACATCATCCAATGGAAGCTTATTGTCAACTGACGAGATATGATTACCTTTTAAAATATGGAATTACTATGCTCCAAAAAATGCAAGTTTGAGCTGCAATAAATCTTGAATAAAGCATCCCTTACCAGTGTGAATGCCAATGTTTCACACAGCAGGATAAGCCTTGCAGGACATAATTTTTCCCTTTAAGAGTTACTCTTATTACATTCTACAGCTTGGAGATGTCATTCCTTGAACTTTGCCTTTCCTGTAGAACTGGTGCCAATTTTGAGAGTAAATAAGCAGTTAGTTGGTGCAGATGCCATAGTAACCAACACTGAAATGTCTCCCTGTAAGAATTTGGCCCATCATCCTGAGATTTAGGTCAGATCTTGACAATTCCCACAAATTTGAGTACTGACTGGCACTGTCATATATTAGATACTAAAATGTCACCTGCCTATGCTAATTTGCATAAACAGATAATAAATAAAACTAAATATCTCAAAGTATAGCTTTAAATAAAGAATGCCTAACATGCATATAGGAGATTTTGAAAGCCCTTTCAAAGTCACCCAAGTTAAGTAAGGATTGCATTATTTTGTATAATGCAATGTTGGGGGCAAAGCTATGGCAATCTGGAAATCTTTATATACAACTAGCATATGTTCAGGTGTCAGGTGTAAATTTTTTTTTTTAAAGGTTCTTTACACTGTGGGGTGAGCAAGCTGCAGTTTACATCAGTGTTCAGTTAGGATGATGGGAGTTGTAGCGCCATATAGGGCTTAAAATTTGAAGTCCTTTGTTACTAGCCAGACCTGAAAAGTTACTCGCATATTATATATATATATATATATATATATATATATATATTCCATTGCTTTCTCTATAATATAATGTGGGGCAGTTGATTGTTGACCCTCCAGCTGTAAGGGACAACAACTCCCATTATCCCCAAAAGTTATTTCAGTTGAAACTTTTAGAATTTTATTCTCCTTCCCTTCCTTGGAATCTAAGTACTAAGGTTTGTCCATACAGTTTTGCATTGTATATATAATAATTTGCTAGGATGTTTGTCAGAAGTCGTCATGCTCAGTAGAGACTGCCCGAACGCACAGAATGCTGGGAGAATTCTGTGCTTTCGGCCACACTCTACAGTGTATGACTGCATTGGTAGCAGGACCAGCCTCTTAACCCTTTGAGTGCCAGGGGTACGCAACGCATTGCAAAGCAATGCGTTGCGTACCCCTATGGCACTCAAAGGGTTGACATCACACGGACCTTGTCCCATGTACACGGGCTTTTACACTAGTTTTTACATAATAGAACTATGCTGACCTTTCATCTACCTGGGAAAACATAGGTGTCCATATCCATTAACGAGCAATCTAAAACATTTCATTGTCTGCTCCAATAGTAAGAGACATGGTGAAAGGGTGGGGGGGAGCCTCTGTGATACTTCAGGAGTTTAACCCTCTGGGTGCCAGAGAAGTATTCATCACATTGGTTGCAATGTGTTGGATACCTCTGGCACTCAAAGGGTTGAAAGCAATGCAATCAGAATTTCTTCTTTCACCGATATTCACCTTAATGCTACAGCCTGTTCCCCATATTTAGGAGAATGTATTTGTCCTGCAGTATTTTGCTACTCTCACCCTTGTCAGTAAGATACAGGGCTTTCTTGATGCTGGAGGTAGGAGAGCTACATGTGTGGGTGTTCTGCAGGATTTTTTTATTACTATTATTTTTTAAGTTAATAAATTGTACATGTGAGCTATCTGAACCTGTTTGTTTTGCTTGGCTATTCAGTCAGTTTGAGTGTTCTATTAACCCTTTGAGTTACAGAATGATATCCAGTGCATTGGCTACCTCTGTCATTCAAAGCCTTAAATTAATATACATTATACACACACTTCCTGTTGTCAGAAACCAAATTGGCACATATGGATGTTGCCCTTGTACCATTTTATAACTTCTTCAATCCAATCTCGATGTCAAGAGTGTTGCTAGGATAACAACTGAATTCTTTAAGCTGGAACAAATGTTTTGGTTCCCCCCCCCCATCTTCCATCCCTTCTTTTGTCCTGGTTGCAGGACGTGGATTCCAAACTGAAATGCAAAGCAGTTGGTATGAGCTACTGAATATTAACATGCACAGATCTAGTGGTCCTGGACATCCAAGCTCATTGAAGAGGTTAACTCTTGAACAAAAGGCAATTTAGAGACCATTAGGATTTTATAGCCATAGTTTAATAAAAAAAAAAAAGTGATAAGCTGTTAGTAGGTGTTCTTTGACAGTAGCAGCAACCTTTTCCCCTCCTCTCCCATTAATTAAAAAAAAAAACTGAGAATGATATCATACTTACCAACATTCGTGAATACAATCCACGATCGAGTGAAGATGGCAGTGGCATATGCCTACATTATATGGAACAAAATATCTACTCCATTTAACAGGCATTACCAATATATCTACATTGACATTCCGTCTGTGTGATCTATATGGTTCATCACTATGATACTTATATCCCATTTGCCTCAAAAGCTTGGTCTGTAATAAAGTCTTGCTTGCCTGCTCTCTAGTTAAATCTATTCACTAACAGATATTTGGATGGTCTGTACCTGAAGTCAGTTGTTTGACTGGTTAAGACATAACCTGGCAAACTGGATGTTCTCCTTTTCCACATATATGGAACTAATTAACATGATCTGGCTAAGATCATTCTCTGTTATCTTGAGATTGATATATTCCTGCAGTGTTCTGGCTATTTTATTTATATTTTTTGGTTATTTTAATATGCATTCATGAAATACAGTTGTATCTATTTTGATTTATAATGTTTCTTGCTACTTCGATGCTGTACATGTATATTGATTTTTGCTTTTAGGAATAATATATTTAGTGGTACTTTTTGTGGTGTGGTCCAGCGTCTTAGTGCTGTATTTATACCTGTGACTATTTTATTTGGGCCCCTTTGCACTTTGGCAGGGGAGGCTGGATACAATTTTCTCTGTCATCCAGTATAGCTTACAGTTACCATGGGGAGGCGACAGCTCCTCCTAGTAGGCTGGAACAATTCTTCAAAGAAGTTGCAGGGGTGAAGCCTCCCTCTCCTCCTTAACAGGTTACCTAGCTACTTCCCTCACCTGTTAAGATTTGTTCCTTGTTCTGATAGGAAAGTCATGTGTCCAAATTCCCCCATTTCGTGGATTACCATTACTGGCTTCCCCTGGTGGATTGCCCAGTTTACAGGAGCTGTTTGTTTACCCTTTGTCCTGGGAGAGAACCATGCAACTCATGTCTCTCTATCAAGAGGGAGTCTTTCTCTGAGGCTTCTTCCTCACAATGGCAATCTGAAGTAAGAAGACCTGCAGAAAAGGTGAGCTACCCTTTGAGCGCCATTGGAGTTCTATATAGGACTCCTGCACTCATGTTGGGTATTAGTACTTTAATAATGGCTGCTGATCAGGGATCTTAACCCCTTCCCTACCTGTATTGGTTAGTGGGGGGATCATACCTCTCTCTGTTTTAAATTTATTTTATAGTATATGGCGTTTTACACTTCCCAAACACTTTTTCGTTTAATTTGAATTCTGCGCCTTTAAGGGTGCGTTTTACCGCATAGCCGCAATGTGCAATTGATCTCTATGGGACAGCCATTACATATCTCTGCAACCACTCTGAGTACCGAGTTGTGAGATGGCTGATTCTTATTGTGTCCACTGCCCTAATTATCCGGTGGACATTGTCAGTGTCATGGGGGGATTTGGTCAGCTTATTGGTACTCTGAATAGAGGAAACTAAGTTTCCCCTTTAAACGCCCATTTCACGGGCTGTTTTCTGATTTGTTCCCTGTGTGGTTGCCATTTTGTCTTCCTCCCTTCACAAGTATCATACACAGGGCTTGGTCTCATCAGCTCTCCTCCTCAGGTTAACCCTTTGCTCGACTGATAAGTGTATTTTTGGCTTTCTGGGGTGAAATGTTTAATCTGGGTCTTCCTTTACTGTATTGATACTTTTCTCCTGTTAGGATGACAGATGTACTTGGACATGGGGCTAGGCCTAAGGACTCGGAGGCGTCTCAGACCCCCCCCCCCCCCCCCCACACACACACACACACACACACACACACACACACACACACTATTCCTCATGCCATTCAGGGCTTCCTATGGGGTATTCTGGGCATTTATGCCCAGCATCTCCGCCAGGGCCTTCCAGCCATGACCAAGAGCCACCTTGAGTCAAGTCCTCTATAGCACAGTTTCCTCTCTCTATTGTTGGGGTTCTTCAGTCGTGGAGACCCCCTACCTCCTTCAGGTTTGTGGCCCCTAAGGCTCCTGTCATTCCTGATATATCGGATTCTTCTTTTGAGGAACCAGATGGAAACTCTGAGGATGGTGTTTGTTCTGAAGGGGCTTCTTCCCACTTTTATGGTGACCCCTTTGAAGCCAACCCTAAACCCTCTACTGAGGGTATCTTTAAGGCTGTATTGACCACTTTAAATATTTCCTCTACTCCTGTAGAACAACAGGCTACTTTTGATGTCTTTCAAAAGCCTAAGAAGTCAAGCACTGTTTTTCAGCCTAATCCCACTCTGGATCAGATTATCGTGGAAGACTCCTGATAAGCGTCTTTCTCTGTCAAAAACTCTCTAAACTCTATCCCTTTTCTGAAGCTACCTTTACTCAGTGGGCTCCTCCTCCTCAGGTTGATTCCCCATTTCTAGGCTTTCTAAGTCCACAGTCTCTTTGTGGCAGACGCTTCCTCTTTTAAAGATGTCACTGACTGTAAGCTAGACATTGTTTTGAAGGATAAGTTTGCAGCCATAGGTTCGTCCATGAGGATCACCCTGGCTTCTGTGTGAGTCAGTAGGGCCATTGCAGTTTGGACTGAACGGCGCACTACTGCTGTACACAAAGGTGCCCCAAAAGCTGACCTGTCACTTTTGGCCAACATTTCTGAGGCTCAGCATTATGTTACTGACGCTCTCTTGGATGCTGTTCGGCTTGAAGCCAAAGCATCTGCTTTTCTGTGACTGCGAGGCGCATGCTGTTGCTGTTGAGCTGGTCTTTTCACTTGATCTCTAAGAAATCACAGATTTCTCTTCCTTTTCATGGTTCTTCTCTTTTTGGTTCTGAACTGAAGACTGTTAGCAGTGAGGCCACTAGGGGGTAAGAGCACATGACCACCTCAAGCTCCTAAACTCACTCCTCAGGCAAAAAAACATCCTAGTCTTTTTCCTCGAAAACAAGGTGATATGTTTAGGGCAAACCCGGTGGCGTCTCAGGCCCCGCGTTCCACCCCCAAGCAGCAGTGGAGTTCGAAACACACCTCCACCAAACCTTCTTCAGCATGAGTCATCGAACCCTAGTCCACGACCAGTGTGTGTGTGTGTATCACTTTTTGAGTGTTTGGACAGGCGTTGTTGTGGATCAGTGGGTATTACAGGTGGTTTCCGAAGGTTACAGTATTCCCTTCAAATCTCTGCCCCCCCCCTTCAGGTTCTTCCCTTCTCACTCCCTACAGGGACAGGAAAAGCTCAGGCTTTTCAATGGGGCAGTCCATCTCTCTTGGACAAGGGAGTTCTGGCACCTGTTCCCCAACAGGAGAGAGGTTCAGGCTTTTATTTCAACCTCTTTGTTGTTCCCAAGAAAGATGTTGGTTGCCACCTGATCCTGGACCTCAAGGCCCTCAACAAGTTTATGGTCACGACCCACTACAAGATGGAGTCCTTATGCTCAGTCATCGCAGCGATGTGTCCTGGGGAATTTTTGGCATCCTTGGATCTTCAGGATGCCTGTGTATCCAAAAAGTCAACAGTAACTCAGGTTTGCCTGCGAACTGGGTCACTTCCAGTTCATTGCTCTCCCCTTTGAGCTCACAACAGCTCCTCAGGTGTTCAGTCAAGTTCTGGGTGCATTGATTGCCTTCCTGCACACCAGGTCGAGTCAGGTAGCACCTTACATGGACAACAGTCTCCTCAAGGCACCTTCCTGTGACCTCCTGGACCGCCAAGTCCAGGACTGTGCTCAGAGCCTCCTCCAACATGGTTGTATTCTAAATATGGACAGGTATGCTCTGGTGCCCTCACAGGACCTTGTGTTCTCTGCTTCGATACTCAGCAGAGTAGGTCTACCTGACGGAGGACTCAATTCAACAGCTCACCTCCAAGGTGTCTTCTGTCCTGTCTTGGATGTCCAAGCCAGGAAGTTCTCCCTGGTGGGGAAGAGGATATCCACCTTAGAAGCGGTCCCGTTTGCAATGGCTCATGCCAGAGAACTTCAGAAGTTTATGATCCATATTTGCAGAGGGAACCTGGATCGCCCTGTCTCCCTTCAGAGGTAGCTCAGAGTCTTCACTGGTGATTGAACATCTCCAACCTGGCGAAATGAAGGCCATTTGTGATTCTATACTGGACAACAGTGATGACAGATGCCAGCCTGCATGGTTGGGGAGCAGTCTTGGGTCACCTGAGTGTTCAGGGCTTCTGGTCAGGACGAGACTCTTCTTCCCATCAACATCCTAGAGCTCAGGGAGATTTCCCATGCTCTGAATAATTGGACCTCCCATCTGATGGTGTCCCATTTGAGTCCAGTCTAACAACTCTACGGCCATGGCTTACATCAGCAAGCAAGGAGGCATCAGAAGTCCCACTGCTTGGTTAGAGGTCAACGGTATTTTAACCTGGGCAGTGGATTATGTACCTGCTAATCTTCGACGTGCGCATCCCAGGTGTTGAAAACGTCCTAGCAGACTTCCTCAGTCACCACAGAGTAGATCTGGGAGAGTGGGAGCTTCAACCAGAAGTAGTCGATCTCCTGGTACAGCTGTGGGGTATACCCATGATAGACGGGATGGCGAGCAGGGACAGCCAGAAAGTACAGATGTTTTGCTCACACTGGAGGGATCCCCTAGCATTTGCAGTGGATGCTTTGTCAATCCCATGGTGACTTCATCTGCATACATCTTCCCTCCTCTTCCTCTCCTACCCAGGGTCCTGTGGAAGGTATTTAATAGTGAAGAATGATGCACCTTCCGAGATGCATCTTTTTGGTACACTAAAGTCACAAATTACTGTACATCATCTCAAGCAAGCTTACAGGAACAAGCCAAGAGTCTGAAATATAAATGTCACATTTCTCTTGAGTTCACTGATACCCAATATGTAATGCGTTGTGTATCCCTCTGGCACGCAAAGGATTAAAAGCACACATTTCCAGAAAATAGATATACAATTGCAAATGACTTGCATTTCTAACCATAGGTTAATGTGCACAAAATGTTTCCAGAAGGTGGAGCTTAAGTAGGCATTATTTTACATTGTTACCCCTTCAAAGGCACCCCATTGGTATGAGCTGGTTTGCTGTAGGGGGTGCCAGAAGTACAAAACTACTCCATCAGCAATCTTTTTTTCCCTCCAAAGTCACTTGCCTGTGCTATAGTGTTTAGCAACTACAGAAATGAAGAAAAGTTAGTCAAACCATACAATTCTGGAAAGAAAGCAACCCACCCCATCAAATAAGAGGTCACTTGTTTTCCTCACATGCAAATGTTTCCAGCTCAAACCCCACCCAACAGATGTGTGATAAGTACCACAGAGAAAAAGAACCAAAGAAGAAAAGAAAGACCCCTATACCAAGACCTTAAAAGGACTCCTCTGCCCCGGGAAGGAAACGGATATATATATATTTTTTTCTCCATTTGGGAGTCCTGTTTTTCCATTAGCAGGGAGGGAGAAAAATCCACTCTTCCCCTAGAATACAAGTATTCCACTGGACTAAACTTGATTTGTATTTGGATAACCGTAGGTGTCAACGTACACCATCTAACACAGCAAACCAAACAAGAGCTAACTACTGAACAAAACAGTAGATGTAAATCAGTGTTTCTTAACTCCTGTCCTCAGGACCCACTAACAGGCCAGGACTTAGGGATTTCTCTGCTAGAGCACAAGTGTGGTGATCAGAGGCTCATTCATTCCTTTGACCACACACCAAATTCTATCGTACGCCTTTGAAGAGACAAGATTCCTGGCCTGATACGTTGTAAAGATGACCTCATCTGAAAGGCCCTTTCTTCTTAGAATGGTGGCCTGATCAGCCATGCTTATCAAAGCAAGTCTCTCTATGCCCTTGTACCAGATGGGACCCTGGAGAAAGATCTGTTGGTGGGAGGCAGAATAGCTCTGATGAATTTTATTATACAATATGGCTGCAGTGGTGCAAAATGGATGCAATGCAAGCCTTTGTGGGAATATTTGTATGCATGTAAATTCCAGCAGGATGTTTTTCCAAAAAAAGGGATTGCTCTAAGAATGTATATTGCTTGTTATTGACCATATATGTCCACATATCTCCAGAATGTACAGGTGTGACCATAATGCAATTCTTTGTCTAGAAAGAGTATAAAGGATTTCTCCTCTCTACTAATATTTGTATCCAGATGCAAGTCTACACTAATACATAATTCTGTTATAATGTACTGCCTGAAAAATGTACAAAATAAACATCTAGTTGGAATTAAAGCAAAAGGATTTCTAACAAGCTCCTGCATGGACAGGTTGAGAATGTCCATAAACCAGGCCTGCAAGGGCCAGATTAGAGAAATAATTAGTGCTTTTTCCATCCTGATCGAACAGATCACCCTGGGAATGAGTGGAATTAGAGGAAACACATAGTAACAGTTGATGAGGCTTTTTAAAAAAAAAAAAAAAAAAAAAAAAAAAAAGACCATCAAGTCCAGCCCATGCCAAAAACATCCTTGTTGATCCAAAGGAAGGAGAGTAGAACTCCAAAGAAACAGTCAGATAGTTCCCTAGATCAACAACCTATCTGCATTGAAGCCATCATCTAGGACAGATGAAAGTTCTATATAAGGACACTGCATCCATCTCAAAGGTCAGAGGATCCCTTACCCTCATGAAGAGGGGAACTTTCCTGTTCTCACGAGAGATCACACCTATGGCCAGGATTCCCAGGCATTCAACTGGTAGAACGCTTCTGGGTTCAGTTGCCTGGATCCACATCTTGATGAACGAGAGTCTGCAACCAAGTTTTCCACCCCTGAAATGTAGACCTCTGAGATGGCCGGTACAAGAGTTTCCACCCAGTGAAGACACTCCTTCACTTCCTTCCATCTGACTTGCTCAGAGTCCCTCCTTGACAGTTGGTGTAAGCCACTGCCGTTGAGAGTTTTATGACTGCACCCTTACTGGAGTCCCCCATCAGTACTGACGACAAATGGAGGGACAAGTAGGTGGCAAAAGTCTCCGGAAATGCTGATGAACAAGTGTGTCTCATGCTCCCTTTCCTGCCCTATTGCCCAAGGTCACACCCCAGCCCCTAAGGCTGGCATCTATCGTGACTAGGTTCCACCCTGTAGTCACAAATGGACATCCCAAAGTAAAATGGGGATGATTAAGGAAACCTAGATCTTCCCTCTAGTTGATGCTCCCTTGTGTGGAACAGAGCATAAATCCAGTATCCTTGTTGAAGCCCACTCAAACGCCCACTCCCAGCCTGGGAGAGGAGCTGAATATTGTCCTCCATCAGAAACACAGACTCTTGCAGGGTGTCAAACTTCTTTCTCAGAAAGATCAGAACCTGGGATGGAATTATTCTTCTTTATGTTGAGAATCTAAATTTATGTACTAGATTACGAGCAGGCACTTCGTTATATATATATATATATATATATATATATATATATATATATAGAGCAAAACATGTCTTCTGAAGGAGCCTCAACCAGATCTTCCAAATATGGAGTCCGAGAAATGCCTTGAGCGTGATTGCATATGGCTAGGGATGCCGTGATCTTAGTGAAGATTCTAGGAGCAGAAGCCAATCAGAAGAGCAGTACAGCAAACTAGTAGTGACTGAACGCAAAAAGTAAAATGTAGGAAGCCGTTGTAGTCTGGATGAATCAGGTCATGCAGATAGGCTTTCTGAAGCAAGGATGCTAGACACATCACAGAGATGACAGAGTGCAAAGATTCCATATTGAAGCACATGGCAAGCACATATTAAAGTAGTATACTTGGATTTTGCAAAAGCATTTGCTACTGTGCCTCACATCAGGTTACTACAGAAAAGCTTTTGTTTGGGAAGAGATATCTGTGCATGGATAGATAACTGGTTAAATGATAGATGCCACAGTTGTTCTAAATGGAACCTTTTCAATTTGGTCTACCGTTGTAAGTGGTGCCTCCCAGTGTTCAGTCCTTGGTACAATGATCATTGACATGGCTTTGCCTATGCTTTTGATAAAATGACTGTTTTAAGCATGTGAGTGCCAGAGATTTCCAATGCATTGGATACCTTTCTGGCACTCAGAGGACTAAACTGGAGTTGTTAAATTTTCAGTATTGTGTGAGTGTGTTCATAGTAGCTCCTGTATTTCATTACAGAGACAGGAGGGGATATATATACACACACACACACACACACACACACACACACACACACACACACACACACGTGGTCCATTGGGGCAGGCAGCAGAGATTTGAGTAACACACCTGGATGTGTGCCTCAAGGGCACAGAATTTCAGTCATATGACCTCTTAGTGTAGATGTAAAAGTGGGAATTTTAAGTAATGTCTCACTCTTTAATAATGACAACTGTGCAAAGGAAATGCATACAAAGCAGGGTTTTTTTTTCCCCTTTGCAGAAAAATATAGATAAAGTGAGTGAATAGGCAGAGAAGTGGCAGATGAGGTTTTTGTACATAAATGTAAGGTTATGCATTTGGGTTGTAGAAACAAACATGCTACAATGTGAAACTACTTTGGGAATCCTCAGAAGGATTTAGGAGTACTTGTAGACTACATAAGGTCAACCTCCACAGT
Source organism: Rhinophrynus dorsalis (assembly GCA_037306005.1). Classification (NCBI taxonomy): domain Eukaryota; kingdom Metazoa; phylum Chordata; class Amphibia; order Anura; family Rhinophrynidae; genus Rhinophrynus; species Rhinophrynus dorsalis. The sequence goes on along the minus strand of CM074720.1, from coordinate 452,120,023 downwards.
GCAAAGGGTCCATAAAAATATGTGAACTGGGAAATCCAACTCCAGGTAGCCAGTGATGTAAACCTAATTGGGGGATTGCACAGACCCATATCTAAGGGAAGAAAACCCTGACATCAGGAAGGATAGCAATGCATTTCTGGAAAAAGACAGAAAGCGCCGAAGTCTGAACCTTAAGAGAACTCAAAATGAGTCCCTTATCCACACAGTCCTGCAAAAAGGCCAGAACAGTGGGAAGATCAAAGTCATGAGACAGATCTCTGTTAGCACACCAAGACACAAATGTCGACCAGAGACTGTGATAGATCTTGGAAGAAACAGGCTTACGGGCACTAAGCATAGTAGACACCACAGCTGAAGAAAACCCTTTCTTCCTTGAAATCGAGGATTCAACCTCCAGGCCGTCAAATTGAGCCGATGAACATCTTCCTTCCACAGGTAACACTGCAGAAGAAGATCTGGACGAGAGGGGAGAGGAAAGGGCTCAGCCACTGGATAGGGCCAGAAGCTCCGGATACCAGGACTGACTAGGCCAAATCGGAGCAATCAGAATTACTGGACAACGTTCCACTTTCAATTTCTGTAACACCCTTATCAACATTGGAAGAGGAGGAAAAACGTAGGCCAGGGAGAATGTCCAGGGAATGGACATTGTGTCGGCAGCCAGAGCTAGAGATTCTCTTCACCAAGAGCACAACGCCAGAACCTTCCTGTTGGGTCTCGTAGCCATCAGATCCACTAGGGGCAACCCCCATCTCTGAGTTAGGGGTTGAAACACATCGGGATATAGCTCCCACTCTCAACTGTGTGACGACTGAAGAAGTCTGCCATGACGTTGTCTACTCCTGGAATGTGCACTGCGGAAACGACAGGAACATGAACCTCTGCCCAGGACAGAATGGCCTTGACCTCCAACCAAGCAGCGAGACTTCTTGTTCCGCCTTGTCTGTTGATGTAAGCCACTGCTGTGGCATTGTCGAACTCCACTTGGACTGGGCAGTCATCCAGTTGAGACTCCCAATGACGGAGAGCATGAAATATTGCTCGAAGTTCCAGGATGTTGATAGGGAGAAGGGACTCCTCCATGGACCACTTCCCCTGAGCCCTGAAGCGACCCAGTACAGCTCCCCAGCCCAAGAGGCTGGCATCTGTCGTGACTTTTGTCCAGTAGGGAATCAAGAAGGATCTCCCTTTTAGGAGATTGGAAAGGTCCAGCCACCACTCCAAGCTCAATTCTACATGAGGAGGAAGTAAGACCGATAGCTTCTGATCATCCGGTCGGTCCCTGCATGTCTAATCACAAATCTCTGAAGTTCCCTGGTGTGTGCCATGGCAAATGAAACAGCCTCTATCATGGAGATGAACTCCCCCACCAGAGAAGACCACTTCGGAACTGGGATCCGATCCCGGGATAGAATCGTTCAGACTCTTTGGGCAATTTGATGGACTACGTCTTCCGGTAGAAACACCATGCACTTCTGAGTATCGAACAGAAGACCCAGGAAGATCAGTTGCCGGGACGGGACAAGATCTGACTTGTCCAAGTTGACAATCCAACAGTGATGGGTAAGGATTTGAATGCAGGTCTGGATCTGCTGATGAAGGTCCGCAGGAGGCTTTCAAAAGCAAGTCATCCATGTAAGGAGTCACTCTGATGCCGTCCCAATGGAGGACGGATATCAAGGCCCCCACAGAACACGTTGGAAAACCTGAGGGGCCGTTGTCAGACCAAATGGAAGAGCTGAAAACTGAAAATGACCCCTGTCGCAGGCAAACCTCAGGTATCACCTGCTCTCTACATGAATTGGGATGTGCAAATGCGCATCCTGAAGATCCAGAGAAGCAAGGAACACCCCCAGAGACATGGCAGCGATCACAGTGAGCAAAGACTCCTGAAGATAGTGAGTCTTTACAAGGGATGGAGATCTTTCAAATCCAAAATAAGGCGGCATCCGCTGTCCTTTTTGGTCGCCACAAAGAGGTTTGAGTAAAACCCCAAACCCCTGTCTGAAGGAGGTTCCGGCTCCAGGACATCCTTGTCCAGAAGAGCCTGAAGAGTGCCTTCGAATAGACTGCTTCTCTCGACTTCCTGAGGAGAGAGAGAAAGATGAAAGCGAAAAAGGGGAAGCGAAAAGAAAGGGATCTTGTATCCCTCTGACACCACCTGTAAAACCCATGGGTCCAACACTGAATCCTCCCAAATCCCACGGAAGAGGCGGAGACGACCAGCCACAGCGGGATGCGGACCCAGGTTCGGAGAGCCATGCCGAAGCAGTCTTGGGAGTCTTGGGCTTGGATGCGGCCCTAGGCTTCCATTGTTGCTTGGGCTTGGAGGAGGAACACGGAGCTGATAGAACCGCCTGGTTTGTTGAACGTGTCCCAGATTGAAAGGAACTAAAAGGACCGGTTACATTTAAACTGCAACTTCTTAAAGAAGAAGGGTAGAAGTGTACTCTTACCCCCTGTGGCCTCGCTAATTAGTTCCTTAAGTTCAGATCCAAACAAGGAAGTACCCTGAAAAGGCAAAGAAAGCAAGACTCTTGGAAGCAGTGTCAGCAGACCAAATCTTCAGCCAAAGCGCACGCCTGGCCACCACAGAGGTTGAGGAGTCCCTTGCCATCATGCGGACAGCATCAAAGGCAGCAGCAGAAAGTGTTGCGCTTCAGAGATATTAGCAAGAAGACACAATTTCTCCGAAGCAGGCGCATCCTGACGGACAGCCGTAGTGAGTTGTTCAGTCCAGACTGCAATAGTGCGGTTAACCCACGCAACAGCAGAAGCTGGAAGCATAGCGGTGCCAATAGAAGCAAAAATGGACTTGAGGGAAACTTTGTTTATTGTCAGTCCAATCTTGCAGAGCAGAAGCATCAGAAACAGGTAAGGCAGTAGATTTAGACAGTTTAGATATGGGTGCGTCCACCCTGGGGGGATGAACCTATTCAGCCAGTTCTGTTTCAGAAAAGGGATAAAGTTTAGCAAATTTCCTAGACACAGAAGAGGACTTGTCCGGATTCAAGAGTTGGGTTAGGAGGAAAATAAGTAAGGGGGTTGCAGGTTCCTGAAAAACAGAGGGATCAGAAGGGACCTCTTGAACCAAGGGAATGTTGAGTGTGGTCAATACAGCCCTGATCAGGCACTCAGCAGAGGGTTCAGGATCAGACTCAAAAGGATCCCCAAGGGCCCTAGAAGACTCAAACAGTACCATCCTCAACATCCTAATCTTGCAACAATTCCTCCTCAGAAGAATCTGACACATCAGGTGCCCCATGCAGTTTAGGCAGGAACGATCTGATAGTAGAGGGGATCTGCCATAATTGAAGAGCTCCCTGTATCTGGGATGGAAAGAGTTGTAGAGTGGACCTAAGGTCCCTAGTCGCAGCCTTAAACTCTTGCACCCAAGCTGGCTCAGTAGCATGGCTGGAAGGCCCTGGGTTGCTGTCAGGAACTTCAGAACATGCTGGGCATAAATGACCAGAGAACTCTAGGTAGCCCTGTGTGACAGGAAGAGCAATGTGCAATAGGGGGAAACTGATACCCCAGCCTCAGTCTTAGGTCTAGCCCACAGCTCCAGCGGTATAGACATTCTCAGTGTCAAAATAAACAACTGTCCAATAAATCACCCAGTTGTAGTGTTAGATTAATATTTCACCCAGAAGTGCTAAATATAGACTTATCTGGCAGGCGAAGGGTTAATCAGAGGATAGAAGGAGAGTCCAGGCCCTGCGTAGGATACTCGCTAAGAAAAGCTCAAACTGGCTTTTGCGACGGGAGCCAATCAGAAAAAAAGGCACGAAACAAGCACTCATGGGAAATGTAGTTTTTCTCAAAAAGTACCCCAAAGCAGTGCCCGAAGCCCCCCAACACACTTGAACTACAAACCGGATGATAGAACAAGGGTAGACAATTAAAATGAGCCCACTCTGAAGTTGCTAGGTTAAGCAGTTGCAGAAATACGTCCCAAACAGTGTAAGCCCATAGAAAGTAAATGCAGCAATGGCGTCTATGTGGTAAAGTGGTACAGAAAAATAAAAGTTAAAATATGAGGTAAAAACATGAAAAACATACAGGGAACATGTGTGCATATATGGAAAGTGTCAGAAAACCCCACTAAACGTGCCAAACCAGCAGACAAAGGGTTAAGTTACCACATAAACCTGCTCCAAATACCCAACAGACATAAACATATATACCCAATGAGCGCAGGAGTGCGCAATGAGAACTCCCAAATACAAGCCCAGCGAAGGAGCACTGTGGGATGAGTGGACCTGCAGCACTCAAAGGGTAGCTCACCTCTCCTGCAGATGTTCTGTCTTCAGGTTACCATTCAGTAAGAATTACCTTAGAGAGTAATCCATGGGGAAGCACTTGTACCCAAGATTTTGCCCCTCAGGGCTTAAGGTCCACCAAAAAGCACCTGGACACTGAGCTAGCCACATTGAAGGGCATTTGTCAGTCATGGTAACCCACCTAATGGTGGTATTCCATATCTGACAGAAAAATAAAAAAACTAAAACTGACAATTTTTCTCCACCTGGTGTTTTCACATCCAGGAACAAATCATTCTGGAGCTAGCTGGCTAGGATGCAGCGGAGGAGGGATGGGAGGCTCCACCTCCTGCATACAGAGAAATGTTCCTGCCTACTTAAAGGGGCAGATCGCCTCCAGAGTTACCAGTAATCTGTATTGGACGACAGAAATGTAGGTGCAAGACAAAGAAATAGGCACCAACTCACAGGACACGTGCACTCAAGTTTCAGAGAAAGCTATGAGAGGAAAAGGCTGATAATGCAAGCCACCCTTCACAGGCTCCGATCTTTAAAGTCTGTGCTCTAGGTAGACCTTCCAAAGAGGCCAGGAATAGGAGCCCACCTAACGGGTGATTATAGAGCCCCATATCCTTAACAGCATAAAATAAAGGCTGAGAGAAACTTTGCCTTTGCATCCAACTTGTTGGAAGGTCATTTAAAAACAGAGCATGTCCAGGTGGGAGTAAAATGGCTGTAAGAGAGAGTCTCTGCCCTAGAGAGCTCTTTTAATCAAGTGTCCTGCTCCCCTGGAAGAGATTACTACTTCATTGTCTTATCCACATAGGACATAATGAAGTTCCCATCTACACCCTAAACAGCGTCCATGTGCACAGTGATCAAAGTAGAAGTAGACAAACATGTCTTTCGATAGGACTACAACTCCCATCATAATTAGGAGGCCAAAAGCAACAGTTTGGGGACTGTAGAACCCCCACCATTAGAGTTAGGAGGCAAAGCACGTTAGGGCCTTGTGCACAAGGAAATAAGCAATTCTGGAGCAAGCCAGCTGAACCACAGGGCAGAATTTCCTTATACCAAATTCTTGTTTTAGTTAAAGGAGCAGTAAAGTTTTTTTATGAAAACATGTA